>CM034360.1:55172139-55388797 GCA_019925275.1 Mytilus edulis | reverse complement strand
GAGAAAACTTTTTTTAAAGGTTGAAATGAAATATATGAATACCTTAATTAAGAAATAATTCATGGGGGCTTGAATATATCGTGATTTTACCACGGGTTGGCCCTTTATGACAAATATTTTACCCTGAGCGATAGCGAGGGGTAAAATATCGGCATAAAGGGACAACCCGTGGTAAAATCTAGATATATTCAAGCCCCCATGAATTATTTCGATTCTAATAGGACAAATACGGCAATTATTTTTGATCGAAGCGCTCTAGGTGATGGCATTATTTGCCGTTCCAATATATAAACGCACTATTAAATTGACGTAAAATAACGGAGCAAACTGAATAAATGATGATGCTTAAACTATTTATAATAACATATTTAGATAATTTTAGATTAATCTAATTATTATTGTACTTATATGTCTCATATGTATACAAAAACAGGTAAATATAACTCATTTTAGCAACATTTGTTAACGTTTCCTTGTTGTGATGATTTTCCGTTTCACAAGCGTGTATTTTCCCGTAAATTGCTTATATTCTGACGTCATTGTTCTATGACGTCGAGTCGCTCATTCATTAAAAAACATATGACGTGGGGGTACAATGGGAACAGCCCATGAAATATATTCATATTTTACCACGGGTGTGTACTCAAAGCGTTTGAAGGACGTCATGTTAGAATTGAGTATTAACCAATGTACAGGCCATAAATTACATAAATATTTGGACGTCCTCTGACCATTTCAGATGTAATATATTTAAAAGCTTTGGTATAATTTCTAAATAAATGCATCTAAAGTTTTATACTTCTATAAATCATTGACTAAGTTCCTAGATATCATCTTGTATTAGATTAACTCAATATCAAAAATTGTACTGGGTTTCTATTTATGAATCTGGTATGATTTTGTGTTTGTTTTTTAAAGTCACTATTCTACTATTCTAACAAAATCTCTCATTATGAGATATGAGTTTCGAATAAAGATATATATATCATGTTCTCATGTTCTGATGTTTATATATATGAAGACTTCATCATGCACCATATATGTCCGCAGTAAGCTAAAACTTGACAATTCTCTAAACATGTATTTCATTTAAAAATTTACATAGTATTGATAGATAAATTTTGAAATGAACAAAATAATAAAATATATAAATATTTACAAATGTCACAAATTGTATTTCAATTTAACTTATTTTTTATGCTATTGGAATTAAATTTAAATCTAACTTGTAATAAATAGCAGATATACAAAAACGTATGAGGTCAACAATAGACTAGACCATTTAAATATGCACTTATTTTGCAGTCAAACTAAAATTGGTTTTGCAATAGGGGTTCGACCGGGATAAATGGGGATGTGGCATGTTACTGGAAAATTGACACCTGTCTTTTTCGTTTTTCCTGTCATTCGTTTATTTATTTTTATTTTTGCATCAGCTGTCATTCATGTACCACCTATCATTACGGTATTACCTGTTATTGATGTTACACTTGTCGCTCATGCAACAAATGTTGTTTATGTTTCACCTGTCACTCATGAACTGCCTGTCATTTATGTATCGTCTGTCACTCATGTACTAAATGTCATTTATGTATCGTCTGTCAGTCATGTACTAACTGTCATTTATGAATCGTCAGTCAGTCATGTACTACCTGTCATTTAGGTATCGTCTTTCACTCATGTACTACCTGTCATTTAGGTATCGTATGTCAGTCACGTACTACCTGTCATTTATGTATCGTCTGTCAGTCATGTACTACCTGTCATTTATGTATCGTCTGTCAGTCATGTACTACTTGTCATTTATGTATCGTTTGTCAGTCGTGTACTACCTGTCATTAATGTATCATCTGTCAGTCGTGTACTACCTGTCATTAATGTACCGTCTGTCAGTCATGTACTACCTGTCATTAATGTATCGTCTGTCAGTCATGTACTACCTGTCATGTATGTATCGTCTGTCGGTCATGTACTACCTGCCATGTATGTATCGTCTGTCAGTCATGTACTATCTGTCATGTACTATCTGTCATGTATGTATCGTCTGTCAGTCATGTTCTACCTGTCATTCATGTATCGTCTGTCAGTCATGTACTACCTGTCATGTACTACCTGTCATGAATGTATCGTATGTCAGTCATGTACTTCCTGTCATGTATGTATCGTCTGTCAGCCATGTACTACCTGTCATGTATGTATCGTCTGTCAGTCATGTAATACCTGTCATGTATGTATCTTCTGTCAGTCATGTACTACCTGTCATGTATGTATCGTCTGTCAGTCAAGTACTACCTGTCATGTATGTATCGTCTGTCAGTAATGTACTAACTGTCATTTATGCATCGTCTGTTATCAAATTATTTTGTGTAACACCTGGCATTCGTAAACCACCTGATATTAAGTATCATTCAGTATCATTTATGTATCATATGTTATTAAATTATTTGATCACCTGTCACTTATTTATCACCTATCATTCATTCATCAATTGTTACTCATGTATCACTTAATTGACATTCACATGTTCAACATTTTGTGCATTCGTGTATTACTTAACAATCATATATACTGTATATTATTCATTTACCAACTGTCATTCGTTTATCACTTAACATTCATATATTCCACATATCATTCATGAATCAACTGTCATTCGTGTATCACTTTACATTAATATCTTCCTCATATCTGTATATGTTCCTCATATCATTCATGCATCATCTGTTATTCGTGTATCACTTGGCATACATTGGTTCCACATATCATTCGTACTTCACCTGTTTTCATGTATCACTTGACATTTATATCTTCTTCATATTATTCATTCAGCAACTGTCATTCGTGTATCACTTAACATTCGTATATTCCTCACGTTATTCATGCATCAAATGTCATTTATGCTTCATTTGTAATGAGTGCTCAATAAGAAAATCGACAAGCAATACATGTAAACCCTTAAAATATAGCCAAACTTCTCTAAGGCCAGTTTTGAAAGAGACAAATAATAAATAAATGGTTATTTTCAAATTGAATATTTCTACCAACTGTTTCTTTGATTTGTGTAATACTTTAAAAGTAAATTAATTGAAAGGTATATACAAATATGATGAAGTCGTATGAGTTCCAATGAAACAACTCTCCATCCAAGTCACAATGTACAAAAAGTTACATTTATAGTTCCAAATACGGCCTTCAATACAGACCCTTGCAAACACAAAACAGAAAGCTATAAATGTCTTTTTGAGGCCCTTGTTATTTTATTTGGATCAATTGTGAAAAACGTTTTAAAAGCAATTACCGAATTCCAAGGGAAAAACAGAATTTCTTTTATAAAATGGCAAAATCATAACATAAAAAGCATCAGTTGTGTGACAGTGGCATAGAATTCCAGATAAAGTTTGTTTTGCAACCAATATTATTATTATTTTTCTTATCCAAATGAGAGTTGTTGTTTATATACTAGTCAACAAAAGTACCGATACACAAGTTTGAACTGCAATTGATAATCAATTAAGATGAATAGGAAAACTGTTAAATTATCCAATAAAAACATTTATTTGCAAAGCAAATGGATATGATTAAAAGAATCTGACCAAATCGGAAAGTGAAAAATACCGTGTTATTGAACAAAGGATCTGAATTGTTTTGCGGAAAATGATGACAAAAAACGGCACTTAAATTAATTTTGAAGATGAGAATTCAAAAGTATTCAAATTTGTACAAAGGCACTAAAGCTTGTAATCAGTACATTTTTAAATTTAAAGTTTTTTAAAAGTTCTAATATCGATGTTTGAATGCACATTTTTTTGTAATAACGCGTTTTTGCCTTAAATCAATGGTTTTGATATAAAATAACGCTTTGTAAATATTGGGCAATAATTTATCTTGGTACAGTGTATCCTAATTCAATATATATGGAACAAACATTGCCTTGTATCGTTTCTTTTGTTGAGTAGTATACGTGCCGTTACAACACTGTTTTATTTTTATCATACAATCAAATATAAACATAGAAATCGGATTAAATGTATTTCGTTTCATAGTTCCTGCAAATATGTACAAGTTTATTTAGAAAGACATTAATCATATAAAATATTCACATTCACAAATTTCATGTTTCCATATAACACCTAAATTCAAATAAAGATAATAATACAGGTTTTTTGGAAAATAAATACAACTCCAATAACTATATATACTAAAAGGGAAGCACACAGAGGCGGAAGAGATTGACAATGAGCTGAACCACTTCAACTTTAACTAATTAGAAATGAAATCACTATTCTAAGGAAACTAACAATTAGCCTTATAATTATTTTAAAGCGTACACTTCATAGACGTGTGACGAAAGTTAACTTGTTAGATTTGCTTATTTAGCAAAATCGTTCCACATCGCATTATATATCTCTATATTAGGAACTATTCTACTATAAATGTGTCTTCCTTTAATAAAATATAGTTATATTTTTGGGGACAATGTTGAATGCGTCTATCCAAATGCGACTTGAAAAGAAAGGGTACCACATGTGCCCCCCCCCCCCCCCCCCAACCACATATACATTACTGCCTTCCTCATATCTCGGCTCACACCTTAAAATCATCCTTCAACTTCAAGTTCCGATATATAGATGTTGTCCTCAAATATTGCAAAGTGTGAGGACTATATTTAAATGAAATATGTCATAGCTTAACTTTCATCTAGAAATTGAGAATGAGGGTCGTTTGAAATCAAGATTTTGTTGCAAAAGGAATAATTTTATCCTCCTAATTGTGAACATTCGTGACAGATTAAAACATCAGATATATATAAAAAGAAGTTGTTGTGTAGAATATTCATTGGTCAGTAGTAAATGAGGTATGTAGAGGGTTGATTGCCTCATGTATTAAATAAGAAAGCGTTGTTTTGAAAAGTTGGATTGTGATTTAAAAAAAAAATTACTTCAATTTCACGTTCCCAATCAGACAACTCTTCATCTAAGTCACAAAGTATTAGAAGTTAACAATTATAGGTAAACGTACTCCTTCAACACGGAGGTAAGCTCACACCAAACAGCAATTAATTTATAAAAGGGTCCCAAAATGACTAGTGTAAAAAATTACAAACAAGAAAACTGACGGCCTAATCTGTGTAAAAAAAATTTAAAAAAGTATTTTCTTAAGTCGTCTTTATGAGACCTTCGTTATGTGTCCTGGGTCTATTATACAAAGAGTAACATTAACAAAAAACTCCAAGGGAATATCTAAACGGAAAGTCCTTTATAAATAGCAAAATTAAATACTGAAACGAATCTAAAGAATGGAAAATAACTGTCATATTCTTGATATTTCCTCATCTATGAAATGGCATAATTAACCTTGTTTTTATGGCTAACTTAACCTCTCATTTATATGACAGTCGCATAGAATTCCAGATGAAGTTCGTTTTGAAACCAATCTTACGATCATTTGTATTATCCTGCAGATAAAAGTTGTTTATACATACCCTTACAATATTGTTTTATATTCACCTTACAATTTAGTATAAACGTAGTAATCGGATTTAATGTATTTCTGTTAAAAGTACTAACAAGCATGTACAAGTTAATTTGAAAGGCATAACTCATACAATATATTCATACTTACAAATTTCATGTTTCTATATAACACCTTTATTCAAATAAATATAATAAAACAGACTGTCCAACAACTATATATTCTAAAAAGGAAGCATACGGAGGCGGGGAAGATTGCCAATGGGCTAAAACACTTCAGTTTTTACTTCTGTTAATAACTATTTTAAGAAGAAAAAAACAATTAAGTTTACTCATTATAGAACCTGCACTTAAACTTTGATGACGGCCACTTAACATGCTAAGTTTGGAGACTATGTAGAACGCGTGTATCTTAATCGGACTTGAAATAAAGGGTAGCACTATACATTTATGCCTGCCTCATATCTTAGCTATCCTTTAATTTCACGTTCCGATATATAGATGTTGTCCTTTAATATTCAAAAGTATTAAGACTATATTTAACGCAGATATTCCATCGAATTGAAATGTGTCATATCTTTACTTTCATCTAGAAATTGAGCATAAGGAACGTTTGAAAATAAACTGTTATCGCTAAGAGAGGATTTCATCCTCCCAATTGTGGACATTCCATTTCACTGTAGCAACATTCCAGCAGCGTCTGCATATGGAACAATATATCTACTAGTTGATCTCATTCTGATATGCCATTGCTTGTGTGTCCTATAATGATTTATTTGATAGATGGTTGCTTCTAACATGGGAGTTATTACTCAAAGGCTTTTAAACACTTAAGATAAAGTCATCCCTTCGAAAGTTTTACATTCGAAAGTATTCATATTTTATAACTTTCCTGTTTACAAAAGTGTAACTTTTTCGAAATACTAAGGATCTTCTGATCCCAGGGATGAAATACTTTAGCCGTATTTGGCACAACTTTTTGGAATTTTGAGTCCTCAATGCTCTTCTTTTTTTCCTTGTTTGGCTTTATAACTATTTTGATCTGAGCGTCACTGATATGTAGACGAAACGCGCGCCTGGTGTATCAAATTATAAGCCTGGTACCTTTGATAACTATTTACAGACGCATTGTGGTTGACCGTAATGGAATATTTGTGTCACAGGTGACCACGGATGCGTTCCATTATCCCTTCCTCTCTTATGAGATGTAACTTATCACCAACTTGTGTTTTTTTTATTTCGTGAGGAACATACAGATGTCACTAGTGCAGCAGGATCAGTTTACACTGCTGTAGTACTGGATATCACCGCCGGATTTTCGAGGTTTAAGTTGTTCTGTTTTTAAATTTCTTATTAATCGTTTTGTAGACTTGTTTGCTTTGTCGCCTTCTTCGTTTATATCTTTTTTTCTTTGACGTTGGCAGTTTTTTTTTTCGGCTCATGAATTATGAATGTAATGTTAATTCTTGCTGACCCATTGATGTAAACTGGTAGTGTTTTAACGATTAATCATGTTTTTCTAGTTAACAAAGTGACCTTCTCATTGCAAAACTTTCATTAGAATTTAAACCCTACCTACCCTCGTAAATTAAATTGCACTTATATATACCATTTAATACCTCGACATGACGAATTTGTACATTAAAAGTTTATGAGTATGTGCTATTGTGATTACAAATATATAAGTGTTAGTGGAAAAACAATGCATCCAGTTTCGAAAGAATTTTGCATGGATCTTTTAATTTCATACCCGTATCAACCCTACACACCATAACCATTCTGAGAGACCTGTTCGAGGAAATATATCAAAAGGTGTTGATAAAGCCTGCGCAGCTGTGACATTCCAAATGACTCATATAAAAACGATTGCTATTGATTATTTTACACATAGATATAGGAAGATGTGGTGTGAGTGCCAATGAGACAACTCTCCATCCAAATAACAATTTAAAAATTAAACCATTATAGGTTAAAGTACGGCCTTCAACACGGAGCCTTGACCTTTACTTTCTATATATAAAAAAGTGTTAATAAATGGTTTGTTTTCTTCTTTTTTTTGTCAAGCCTTCGACTTTTCTCGAAAAAGCTAGACATAGCAATCCTACTTTCCGTCGTCGGTGTCGTCGGCGGCGGCGGCGGAGGCGGCGGAGTCCACAAACTCTGTTGTTAAAGTTTTTGAAATTTTAATAACTTTCTTAAACTATCCTGGATCTGTACCAAACTTCGACAGAAGCGTTGTTTCTGATCATAAGATAGTATCCAGAAGTATATTTAGTAATGAAAAACCTGTTTTTCGGTATTTTAATTATAAATGAACTTAACTTTTCTGCAATAATTATTAAACATTACATTCACTCTATGGTTGAATTTTTTATTTTATTTTAATAACTTTCTTAAACTATCCTTGATTTGTACCAAACTTTGACAGAAGCTTGTTTATGATCAAACACTAGTATGTAGAAGGATTTTTTTATAATTTGGTACCTGTTTTTCATATTTTACTTATAAATGGACTTTCTTCCAGTTAACATTACATACAGTCTAACAACATTTATTAGATTCATAAACTATCCTGGATTTTTACCAAACTTGGACAGAAGCTTCTTACAATCAAAAAATAGTATCGAGAGGAATATTTTTATGATTTTTTTTTCCCTCAATTCTGTTGAGTCTGCGATTAACAGCAAAAGTAGGCGAGACACTGGGTTCCGCGGAACCATTACAATTTGTTATTCATTTTATGCGATTTTCCTTCAATGATCAGTTGTCGCAAAAAGACAAGATTTGACAATCCTTTTTCAACATGTATTTCTTTTAAAATTATCATAAAGAATTGATAGGTTGATTAATAAAGCATACATTATATGAATTCTTACTTATGTCTTTAGTATTATATAACACCTTGTTTCAAATATAAATGTATACACGAGCTTTATTAAGTGCATATAAATCAAATAATAGTAAATATTAAATAAACAAAAGTGGAAGAGATTGTCAACCGATTAAAACACTAAAAGGTCCACTTAATTATAATTGGAAATATTATTTAAGGAAGAGACCATTTGCTTAAGTCAACGCCTAATTACTATCAAATCTACATGTACAGTTAAACCTATAATATGTCTCTGTTTAACATTTATGCAAAGGCTGGTATTTGTAACTTAAAATAGAAACATATTCCTTGCTGCTCCCTTCTCTCACAAGTTTTTGGTACTTTTCAAGAGAAAAGTTTACTTTTTCGGAGAAGTGACGACTTTTCGCAGTTTCTAAGCCGGCACTTCTGATTTTAATGTGTGTCATGTCCTGGGCCCTTGTGAGAGTATATATAATCTGAGACACAAAAAAATGCCGAATATGAAGCATCAGATTGTTCGTTATAATGAAAGGTTGGCTCCAAAGTCAGATTCGTTATTTGCACTTATTTTTGAAGTTGAACGAATATCAGTCCAAAAGTTGAACGAATATCAGTCAAAACTGAAGGAGGTAGCAACACATTATTCTCTATACATTTATGAATAAAACATATTATTGAAAAATTTATTTGGACCACTAAGAGGCGCTAGTCATCATTAGGGTGTCTAAAACTATAACCTCTTTTCGTACAAGTATTAACCTTCATTGCAACTGTTACTGACTATGTGTGAGGTTAGTTAAAGCCCTGTTCGTCACATGATTACCTATTTTCATACATGATTATATAAATTTTTTTATTAATACCTATATATATATATATGCGTCCCTCAATCTAAATTGATCCAAAAGCATATTTGGAACCCAACTTGTATCTCAACTGAATATGATGTCAAACTATTATGCATATCGTCATATAAGGATTGGAGGAGTTGTATTGACAAAGTGCATATAGAATTGTACAAAATTTCGAAAATAAGATAAATCAGATAATTGTAAACATCTTATCATGTTTAGCCATGGCGTTGTAAGTTTATTTTAGATTTATGAGTTTGACTGTCCCTTTGGTATCTTTCGTCCCTCTTCTATCATCTGGTGATGCATCAAAAGTTAAAATGTAGGATTTAATTAAAAAAAAAAAATCTGACCTAGCCAACTTCAAAAAAAAAATTATCCCCAGAAGGCTGATCTACAAAAAATGTGATGGATTATTGGAAGGCATTTTTTGGCATAGAATAAGCCATGATAGGTCCACATTTATGTGTTTGTATCGAATATTACACGTCCATAAACAGTTGGATTTTAAAATGCAAGGAACCACCGTACCTCATTTTTGTAACCGAAATTGACCTTTTGCTGCAACCTCTTTACAATAGAAAGTGTCTTGGCGTAATAACTTATAATCCTGGTACCTTTGATAACTATATTTACACCACTGGGTCGATGCCACTGCTGGTGGCCGTTTTGTTCCCGAGTGTATCACCAGCCCAGTAGTCACTACTTTGGTGTTGACATGAGTATCATTTTAATAAATTTCCTGTTGACGAAACTTAAAACTTTTCGAAAAACTAACCGGGATTTTCTTATCCCAGAAATAGAATACCTTAGCCGTATTTGGCACAACTTTTTGGAACTTTGGGTCCACAATGCTCTTCAACTTTATACTTGTTTGGCTTTATAGCTAAGTTTGATCTGGGCGTCACTGATGAGTCTTATGTAGACGAAACGCGCGTCTGACGTATTAACCGGTGTCTTCTGGCTATTCCTACATTTTGTATTTGACTATTCTGGCTATTCCTACTTGGGGGATTAGTGGAAGAACAATACATGTTTTTATTGCAAAATATATTGTTTTAGTTATTAGTGTCTAATTTGGTCAAAGGTACATTTACCTGTGGAAATTAGATAAAAATCATTATTTATATGTAAAAAATGAGACTTTTTTGTTTGAAAACATGCATAAAGTAATAATTTTAAGTATTTCAATAACATGGAATTCCACCACTAGTACTCCACTCCAATACTCCACGTCAACACTCCACTCCATAAAATACATTATGCCTATGAAAGGGGAGATAATAAAACTACAGACGTTCAAGGGGAGACAACTTTAAAATACAAAATAAGGTTGAAAATTGAAAGCTACAAAAATTTTGATAGTAAATGAAGGTAAGATATTAATGTACATAGGCACACAACACCATTCTTTCAGTATGCATAATAACATCATAATCAGGAAGCCATCGAATGGAATAATTCACGTAGCAGTTAACTCCACAAGAACAGCAGATTTTTACAGTGAATCTGCATGATCTGACCCATAAATCATAAATTTAAATAGACAAAAATCGCTGTGTTTACACCCGTGAAAATATTATATGAGTACAAACAAACTTGTGCAACTGGTAAATTGTAAAGCCTATAACGTGAGGGTACCCAAATTGCAACTATTTTGACAGTTTTTAACCTACGTTTATTTATGCTTCAGACAAAAGTTTGCATTATGTGTTTATTTTGTAGATGTATCATTATTTACTTTATATGGTTTCACCAATTTAATTTTGAATCCATATGAAATCATAAGAAAATTGGTTTAATCCCCAAACTGACCTTCAAACCATCAATGATTCTGTAATGAGGAGTACCCAAATTGCATCCATGCTTAAATTCGCATTGTCAAAAGTCAAATAACAGAGCTTTTGTTTAATTTCTTCAAATATTTTGAACAACCTGATATTAGTCCATGATTAGTCTTCAATTTTTTAAGAAATAGATACTTGTAACATATCGTATTTGCTAATTTAAAAAAGATAACGTTTTGATGACGTTTCATGGCGATGTTTCTGTACATTTTGCTTCTTCAGTAAACGTTTCATCTGTTGATAAATACTGTGAACGTTTTGTGTATATCTTTTATATGTTTACTTATGTTGAAAGACGTGCATAGTATCAAATCATAAAAATACAAATTGTTAAGTCTCTAGGAAATCTTGTTAGATTTCCGCTGCTATTTTTGCTAAATAGGTGCAATTTGGGTACCTTTACGTTATATGTAGCTAGAATCACAAGGATGTTAGTAAAGTTGTGTTTTGTATTTCAGAATAATAAACATGTTAAACATTAAATTTTGATTTTGTCTTGACTGTTGAAGCTGTCAAAATCAATTTTAATTAAGGCACTGGCTATGGTTACATGGACAAATGATGGAAATGTAACAATAATATTAAAATTATTTTTACATTGGAGACTAATTGCCAGAGTGCAGGGTTGGGTAATGAACTGATTAAATGTGAATGTAATAATAATATTTGTATTACATTGCAATATTGTTACATTAACGTTTCCGTAATTTACATTTTGATAAAAATTTCCATATAGACTATTTTTTACCTGATTAAATAAAATATGTAATAAAAAATATACCTTCATGTGCTACTTTTTGAGTAAAATGTCACAGGTCGAAATTTTGTATATTTGCTCAAAATTCAGATTTGTTGTCGTATTTTCCCTTTCAAAGAAATGCATAACTTTTTTGTTTTATAAGATGAACACAAATTGTTTTTTTGTTAAATAATTTATAATTTCTGTATTATATAAGTATCCTAAAAATTTATACTTTTTTATTCAGAAATAACTCATATTTATCAAATGTTCATGAATGTAGAAAAAAACATTATTTTTTGCTGTATATATTAATTTATCAAATTAAAAAAAATGCACTATTTACGCTTTCATGAAAATTGGCACACATAATCTTCTCGTGTAATAAAACCAAATGGGATTTAAAAAAAGAGGGGTTTATGAACTTGTTTTTAAGTTAAATAAGTTTGAATGATAAAAATCAGCCAAAATCTGCATCTTTTCCCGAGAAGTCACAGTTTGACGTCGCGAAAATAACAATTTAGGTTAGCAACGTCATTACCTCCCCTGTAACTGTATCGTATGCCCTCAAATGGGACTTGTAACATGTATGAAAATATAACTTCAAAACTTTTATTTGATATTTACAATCCGCTGGAGACCAAATACAACGTTAACTGAGTAAAAATTTATGACCATATAAAATTTATATTAGACAATTCTTTGCCTTCAACACAATGATTATTAAAATCAAACATGAATCTTTTGAAAAATATGTAGTTTTATAAGCATTGACACATGACTGATAAGATATAGATCTATTTCGAAAAATGTAAGTGAGAAATATATACTGTACATGTACCTTATGAAAAGGCTTTTCATGTCGAATATTATTTTTTTTGGATTTTGTTTTTTCAGATGATATTCAATGACAGCACCTTCTGATTATGAAAATTCTGAATTTAAATGATGGTGACACAATTAGTTATCACTTGCCTTTATTCATTGGTGATTTAGAACTATGTTGTCAAGGTGATGTCACTGTGTGGAACTCTTCTTGTAAGAAAACAAATAAGATAGAATGGCCAATTGTTGATGGGAGATTCAAAGCTTTGGTAAAGCTTGTGTGTGGAAAGAATTTAATATGTATAGAATGGGGAAGCGAACTTTTGACTTTGACCTTGTTTTTCCATCCTCCATTGTTCAGACATTATGTACGTCCAGTTTACATCATTTGTTCCGATGACGATGGTTATTTTCAAGGGCCAGATGATGAAGATTGTTCACCGCAATGTGCCCAAGAAAAAATAACTCTTGCAGCCATGTTAATTCAGTCATTTACTGCTGAAAAAATGTCAGAACATGGATTCCAAAGAACTACATTCCAGCTTGAGCATGGCCAAGACAATGAACCTGGTTGTAAAATATTCCAAAGTAAACTAACTCGGGATGAAGCTCATAGTATGACTGGTGACGAATTGTGGTCGTACTTTGCCCGTGAACTTATTGATTTTGATACAGCGTCAAAAGATTATTGTAAATGGTTCTGTTTTATGTCATTCACAAGATATTTCCCTCCAGAAAACTATGTGCCAAAAACTCATGGAGAAATATTGAAATCTACAAAAGGCCATACTGCTTTAGGTAAGATGAAAATAAATATGTGTTGGTATACATTTTTGTGTGCATAGAAATTTTCATAACCTGTTCAAATTGCATTTGATAAGAAAGAAGAAAAAGAAAGAGGAAATCTACTTATATGAACCCCTTAAAGGCCTCATGATAGCATGCTGACCTCAAGAAATGGAGGTCATTGGGTTCAATCTTCTGTTTTGTTAAATCAAAGACTTCATTGGTGCTTCATTCTTTTTCCACCAACCAGATACATGTAGTATTAAGGAGTATGAAAAAGCTACTTGAAGTCCAAATGTTGTGTCTATTAAAGTAACTAATAACAGAATAGTAAATTCAATACTTGAATCTTTTACAAAGCTTTTTTTTCAAACAAAATTCTGTTTAGATTTACACTCTTTGGTCTAAATAATATTTAATAAAACAAAAAAACAATAATAACCCTCCCCCTTCCCCCCCCTCCCAAAAAAAAAACCAACAAAAAACAAAATAAAAAAAGCTACAGAATTATCTGGTTCACAATGCCAAGGTTTTATTTATGTAATTATATTTTTATTCTTTGAATTAACATTTGACTTAGATTTTTGCTAGATCTATTCATATATATGTATCATGACTGTGTATAAAACATGTATAAATAACTTAAATTTTTGTACACATGGATTTCCCCATATTTTCCCACAAAAATAACAGGAAGTTTTAATCAAACATAAAGGAATAGACTTTAAACATGTGCTCATGTACAAAGTGTATGTAAAATTGAAAATGGAAATGGGGAATGTGTCAAAGAGACAACAACCCGACCACAGAAAACTTGCTAGAAAACTTCTTTATTTTATTATTTGGATATGGATGTTCAGTTTTAAGGTAAAGTCAAGCATTTATATCTACATGTATATCTATAGAAGAAATTGCAATGCATTTTAAAGATAAACCATGAATTTTCAAATTGAAGAAACTAGGTCATTTATCATGTACATGTAATTTGTGTGTTTTATGAATGATCCCTGAAACTGTCTGACTGGAATAAACAATGACCATGATGGCATGCAACTGGAAAATATATTGTGCAAATAGTGCAATAAATGTTTTAAAATATTAAGAGATCATTTTAGGCTTTAGCCATGGTTTCATGCATATATATATACATGTACATCATGTACATGATGAAGAAAAATGGTTTTTTGTCAAAAATTGGATATTGGGATCACATTTATTGACACAAAATGTTCTGAAATTAAAAGGCAAAATTCTGGATTTTTATACATTCATCATGTTTATGTGTGACATTCACTACTCTTTGATGCTTCTTTATAGCAAAATTTGAAACTATAGTGTGACTTCAATGCCATGAGGATGATAAAATATAGGAAAATGTTTTATTTCCTTGAATTTTAATGGCAGACAAATCCAAGACTGGTTTATTTGAAGGCAAAACAAAATAAGTACGGAACTGTAAATTCAGAAATAAGTGTGTGCATTATTATTGCAATTTGGTCATTTTGGATTGCAATATTGTGAAAAATCCTGTTAAAATCATATAAAAAATGTGAGTTTGAATTATTGCAATTATACTCATGTAACCCTGTTGTATTTTTTGCAATAATAAAAACAGGGCAGTATAATTTAGAGTAAATTAATAGGGTTATTGCATGAATATTGGGGAATATTGAATTTTGAAGATTTATTGCACACTTTTGGTTACTTTCTGTGGGAAATATTACATTGATATAGCATAGCAATATAATATTTCCCACAGAAAGTTATTGCATATCAATATAATATTTCCCACAGAAAGCATGGAAAGTAACCAACAGTTAGCGTGCAATACATTCCAATATTGCACTAGTGCAATAAATCGTCAAGGTTCAAGACGTCATCAACAAAAAAATCTTAGTTTAAACCAATTTTTCTTTCAAATGTTATATTTCTGTACAATTATGTACAATAAAAGGGTTATTGCATGAATATTGGGGCATATTGTCCCTCGTAGAACAAATATTGCACTCGCATGCTTGTGCAATATAAAATTCTACTCTGGACAATATTCCCCAATATTCATGCAATAACCCTATATTATTACATAGTAAGTTATATTTTTCTACTGCAAATAATGGATTTTTCTCCTCACGATTGTGATCTTGTTCTACAGGTGGCGGAGGGCTAGCTTTATTTGGGACAGGAAGTCTTCACACATGGGCCAGAAGTGTGGATGAAGTTAGCCAAAGATTTACAGATAACAGAAAGATAGACAGAAGAAAATTTATGGATGATAGTGCCTATAGGTTATATTCTTCTTTTCATCTTATTGTCTTAGTGGTTAAATAAAAAGAATCCCTACCTACCCTATTTTTTTCAAAGATGTAATAGGAAACATACATATTATTTGTTTTGGCCTTAGTACCTTCATGGAGGTTGATACATGCATGATGACCCTTTGAATATTTTCTATGACATACATACTGACATATACATATATAACTTTACTCTGATATTTATTGTTTATTACTAATACCTAATTAAAATGTTTGGTTATTGTCTAAAACATTGTAAAAGTTACAAAACAGTTCAGCTTTTGAAAGCAATTCAAGAAGAAATTGAAATATGTAAGAAAAATAAAAATATAGACAAAAGTTATTTGAATCCAGACATCTTTTTTTTCTCATTTTATCCATTTCTTTGTCATTTTATCCATTTCTTTATTTACATTACTTTTTATTTAGATACATTTTTTACTTTAATTTTACATAATACCATTAGTTACATGTTGTTTAATGTCATGGTCAATGCTATTTGGTGGAGGGAACTTATTTCATATCATATGACAATTGTTAACAAATCATCGTAACAGGAATTATGCTGAGTCAGTAGTATTAACATAGAGGGCAAGTAAGTATTATAGCCTATTAAAAGCCTGTAATCTAGTCCTGAATTTTGTGGACGATGGTTCTGAAATACATACATATCAGCATGTTTCTTAGATGGGATATATTTAATATGCAAAAAGTAAAATCACAAAAATACTGAACTCAGAGGAAAATTCAAAACGTGATGTCCCTTATCAAATGGCAAAATCAATTGATAAAAGATATAAAATTAATTAAGAAATAATTCCTTCATGTCATGCTCTATGCTCATTTTAACATGGGTAGGCATTATATTTGTCGATATTTTACACTGAGCGTTAGCGAGGTGTAAAATGTGGTCAAATATAATGCCTACCCATGTTAAAATGAGCATAGAGCATGACATGAAGGAATTATTTCTATTCTAATATGACAAATACAATATATTTATAGGTCGAAACGTACGAAAATACCGTAAGAATGTTTGGCTGTTCCCGTGTCCTCCCTGAGGAGCCTATATATTACATTTCATATTTGATAATTTTAAAACCTACGAGCAGGGCAAATATATGTTGTTTGATAAAAAAATATAATAAAAGTTTATGTTAGCTGCTTAGATGTAAATATTTAAAAGGATAACGATGGAAATAACGTTAATATAAACAGTAAGACCGTGCGCATGAGTGGCAAACATATTTTTTGTGCTCATTAGAACACGGCTTTGTTAACAAAGCGTAATAAGGACGTCATATTAGAATGGACAACAACTGTCATATTCCTGAATCGGTACAGGCATTTTCAAATGTAGAAAATGGTGGATTAAACCTGGTTTTATAACATACTTTTACTTGAATAAGATTCATCAGGTATGCTCTAGACTAGAAATTGAGGAAACTGCTCAAAGAAAAGTAAAAAAATTATAATACCTCAATAAAATAGCATTATTTGTTTTAGATCAACTTTGTTTTAAATGTTTTAACTTCTTGAAAGAATTTAGATCAAAGTCATATAGAAGCAATGTCTGGGACGAGTTTAAAATACTGCATAGATCAATATGGTTTTTTTCTTCAGAAATTATTTCCCTTTTAAATGTAGTTAAAATTAGATTGTAACAAACGTTGAATTGATATAATAAATTACTTGTGTATTTCACGGATTCTTTGTTAGGGTCTTCATTTATTCATCATGTTCATGTAAAGATTATGTTTGCAATGAGAGAGACTTAATTTAGTTGAAAAGCTATTGATGATAATAGAACCTCTACAAATTATAGCAGAATAGAAATTTTTAAATATGTAAGACATTTTTTGTTGTTGTTGTTTTTCAGAGAAACTTACTGGGGTAACTATGCCACAGGACTTGGTGCTTCACTACATGAATTGGGCCACACCTTTGACCTGGCCCACACTCCTACAGGAATCATGGCTAGAGGGTTTGATGACATTCACAGGGTGTTTACAGTTCAGAGGTCAAAGGTCAGCAGGGAAAGTTCAGAACGGAGCCGAGAACCTAGCAGCAGCAGAGACAGTCTTCCAAAAACAACCACTAACGAAGAAAATGGCAAATCTATATGTGGCTACAATAAATCAAAACACATCAGCTCAGGAAGCTCCAGTGAAGATAGTTCAATGATTACCTCCCATGAAGATAAGGGGAGGCAATCCAGTGTCAGTCCATCTAATGCACCTTGCAAACTTTATTTTAATAGTCCAATAAGAAAGGTGAGTGTGAAATGTGTAAGACATTTTAAAGATGTCATTAAAGATCACAAATTAGCTGTCAAATAAAAAAAAGATATTAAAACAATTAGGAGTAACTCAATAAAAATCCTATCTTCACTTGTACTTTTTGAAATTTTTTGTATTTATCAAGGGTTGTAAATTTAACACATTTTTAACTGAAGGAAAAAAAGCAGTGTTCATATTGTCATGATCTTTGCAAAGTTGAGATATTTATTCACCCTTTTGGGAATGATGGAGCAAGTTACATTAAAAATGAAAACTAGTCAAGTCTGTCTACCGACAGTGCAAGGACTTTATAGCCAGTTAAGTTTGTTAAAAAGAAACCACAAATAATCAAGTCTGAAAAGGAAATATAAAAATCTGAAAAACAATCAGGACTGGGTTGCACAAAGGTTTTTTAAATTTAAACGTGGTTTAAAGTTAAACAGTACTTAAAACTGTAATTCCCAATTAGTTAAAGAAGACTTTAAAAACCGTTGCACAAAGCGTAATTAGTCCCACGTTTAACTAAATGTAAATTAAAATGATAATTCGTACTTAAACTATGTTTAATTTGCAATTTCCCAATATTCATTCCTTCACGTACATTTTTCGCGATTTTTATCAAGAACAAAATGGCCGAGTTTCCAGACGACGCTGATAAGAAAAAAAGATCTTCAAACTAGGATTCAGCGGAGATGACCATGCTGCAACAGTTGGTCAATGACAATATTACTGTTATAATGTATACGGAGAAAATTGACTAATTCAATTACAAATTCCAAGAAAAACGGCATTTGGAAAGACATTTCGTCCAAAATAAATGCTCTTGGTTTGCATTCTCGTTCAGATAAAGAAGTCAAAACAAAATGGCAAAACTTACAAACAAAAGAAAAAAAGGAGTATGCGGAAAGTATGAAATATAGAGCCCAAACTGACGGTGGCACTGCTCCCAAAGCCTTGACAAGTGAGACAGAGAATATTGTGGAAATGATGAAGGATTGTTCAAGTTTTGTTGGTTTAAAAGGAAGCGAGTCTTCCATGGTCACAGTAAACCTTGAAGGTATAAAGCCGTGTATGCCGTTAAGAGTATATGAAATGGAATCGTATTTGAATAAAACATAAATGCCTACCTTGATCATGTTTGTGCATAATGATATCCGTGCTCTGACATTCAGACAATGTTGCATAATGTCCTAAGCGAACCCAAAGTTACTTTCAGATTTAACAAAATTGTGAAATCAAAACTAAAAGTATCTAGGATATGATTAGGTTTAAGAAAACTCTCCTGAAACTCCTTGAAATGTATTCTTTTCGACAGTTTCCCACCACCTCCAATCATGCAGACAAAGTTCGGCCTTCCTGTGTATTTTAAGCACACAGTACACACTATCGCATGCCAGCACAGTGCGCGTCATAATGCAGCGGCCCCATAAAGGGTTTCCAAAAGACAATTACTCCCACATTATAACCTTTCTAAAACACGGACCTTTTGATTGGGGGTTTGGGTTATAAATTTCTGAACTTAAATTTCTAGCAATCATGCATAATGCTAAGGAATCGACTACCAAAATTCAAAGAAAGGAAAAAAAGAGGCTGGGTATATGTTCTCGGGTATGATGTTTTTTTTTATAACCTTTACGTCCCTTACAGTACCAGTAAATTATGTGGCCAAGCAAGTGAACAAAAACAAACAATCTTATTATAAATTATCCCGTACGCTTCAGAGCTATTTAACATTTTTTTTAAATAAATAATTGGACCATATATATATCCTCCCCCACAAAACACACACTATAAGTCTTGTTTTTGACTTTTTTTTTTACCATAGACCTATATATAAGCATTGTAAGTACAGTACTTCCAAACCATGGATACACAGTACTTACATGATATAATTAATAACTTTGATCTCAGTAGCGCTGGTTTAATTCAGATTTATACTCTTACTAGGTGTGGCCCGTTTTTCAAGATTTTTTTGGGGGGTGAAGTGTGTGACCGACCATTTAATTTGCATATGGTGGGCTAGTTTAGATTTTTACTACAGAGTGAGAGTGTTTATCCCAAATATGGTTAAAAAATAAGGAAAAGCATGCAGGTAAAAACAAAAACAATAGAGTCAAAAAACCGTAACGCCCCTCCCCTTTAACAAGTAAATGATCGGTCCCGGCCTTAAATATTTACCCACAAAACATTTGCACTCAGTGGCGGATCCAGAGGAGGAGGTGTTCCGGGGGTTGGAAACGCCCCTTTTTTGGGCCGATCAATGCAGTTGAATGGGGACATATGGTAGGACACCCCCCCCCCCCCCCTTTCTCCTGGGTTGGATTATGACGTTAACAGTCGATTATAAATACAAACCAAAAATGAAAATGCCGCAAGATGAATTAAATAATGGGAGCGACAAATGCATATTATTGTTTACGTTTAAGTTAAAATATAATAATTGTCGATTTTTTTACTCGAAGAGTATATAAATGTCGGCAAAATAAAGGTACACGTTTTCAAGCGTAAATCATCAATTGTCCATTAGTTAAAACATCAGTGTGTACATCATTGTAGTAAAATATAACATGGTTGATACTCGTCGTAAAAAAATAGGGGAAAGCTCGAACAATAACCCCTTTCTCTCGCATTTAGATTAAAGCTTGTACAAATAAATTTTATTTTTTCCGAC
The DNA here is from genome assembly GCA_019925275.1 of Mytilus edulis. Taxonomy (NCBI): domain Eukaryota; kingdom Metazoa; phylum Mollusca; class Bivalvia; order Mytilida; family Mytilidae; genus Mytilus; species Mytilus edulis. The sequence continues at coordinate 55,368,180 of CM034360.1, read as the reverse complement.
AATAACCGATTTTTGTATTGGCAACTGGCAACTTTAAGGGGATATGTTTACATTAATAGGCCGTGTAAACGGGAAGCTACATCCAATACACCCCTCGTCCTCAACATGCAAGAAATATTTGCCACTGAACGACATCCAACAATCAATCCAATACGCCCGAATTGTTAAAAATTTCATTTACAAAAAAGTGCCCTTGAACTGTCTCTTTTGTTCTATCGCACTAAAATATTAATAGTGTATTAATTTGCGTTTTTTAGTTGAGTTAAGCCTTCCAATTGATAATTTATCGTGTGTTTTTCTATATTGTGATGATAAGTTATTGTTTCAGAAAAAGGGAGAAGGTTTGGATACCGTTAAAACGTTTAATCTCGCTGCAAATGTTTGCACTTGTCCTAAGTCAGGAATATGATATACAGAAGTTGTCGTTTGTGTACGTAATTTATACGTGTTTCTCGTTTCTCGTTCATTATATATATTAGGCCGTTGGTTTTCCCGTTTGAATTGTTTTTGCACTAGTAATTTTGGGGCTCTTTATAGCTTTTTGTTCATATTTTACATAATTAATTTCTCCCGTGTTTTTTTTAAGATTGAAGACAGTTATTAAAAAATGAAGTCTACATGTTAATTTTTTAACTGCTAAACGGAGGAGAGGGTGTATGGGTGGCCCTCATATCTTTTTTGTATGGTAGGCAAGGGGGGATCATGTAAATTATCATAAAAATATACAGGAGAAACAAATCAAATCTACTACTAAACGAGCGATCAAGGCAACATTTAAATAGTCAATTCAGACAGTCAGATTTTGGGCCTTGCTTATAAATAATAATTGTCTGAGATAGAAGGCGTCGTACAGGGCGGGCGATGGTACGGGGATAGAGGTAGTAGGTGGAGAGGTCGAGAGGCGGGATAAAGGGGCGAGATTGGTGCATGGAGAATTATCGAAATGTTCAACGGGCAAATTGAAAAAGGGGGAGGTCAGGGGAAACGGGGTTTGGGGTGCCGGGAGTAATGATGGAAGGGATGGGAAGTGGGGTTAAGGAACGTCCCTGCCGCCGACAGTTCAATTGAACTATACAAGTAGATTGACGGTATTTGTTTTTAAAAATCCCAAAAGGAACCTCATTTACCATACCATAGGAGTTATTTCCCTTTATACATTCGCTTGTGTGTGGAAAAAAGAAAAACAAAGAAAGGTTTGTGTGAAACGATATGACTTTTTGAAATATCCTTGGATTGTCATGTGTTTATCAACCAAGAACATTACATTTCTGTTACAATAACCTGTAAAATATGTAGGATACTTCTTTGCGTAGTGAAATGTGTTAAAACTTTGAGAAATATCACACTGCATGCAAAGTTATTTTGTTTTCTACCTGCATCTCTGCACCAAGAGACAGACTTCTCTGGGTAGGATGTTCGATGTCCTTCCGCACTATGTCGGTGATCCTTATGATCGAATTTCTCCCGAACCTGTACCTTGCTCGGACGGGGCTCCTTGTCTGTGAGGTCATCTAATGTAAGTAGCCTTTTTCTATATTTTCTGGGTGGCTTTGGATCGTGCAATATATTTCTAAACAACAACATTTCTTCCATTTTTAATTCCCTATTTAAGATTTAAAAGTGCCCCCTTACCACTTTTAACTTTAAGTAACGTTAAGTCACATTTAAACGTTATTTAACTCTAATAAACCTTTGTGCAACAGACATAACGCTCATTTAATTTTAATTGAGGTTTAAAATATATTTAACTAGTACTTAAAGTTAGATGACGTTTGTGCAACCCAGTCCTGATTGTTACAGTCATATAAAGTGTCCTAATTACTATCAACAGCAGCAACAGTGTATAAGGGTTTCAGACACCACATATTTTTTTTTACTTTGCAAGGGATGGAAGCAAATAAAATTCTGTTACAAAAAAATAAAAATTATGAGTGGTTGAGTTTTAAAAACAAAATTGGGTCTACCCAACCCCCACCCTACATATTTGTTTAATGGCCCTATTATATATGATTGAAACAAGGATGTCTCTGTTTTATATATCGTAAACAATATGAAATATCATTTTTGTGCTGTATTCACAACTTTGATACCGTAAATTAAGAAATTATTGCAAGGTTTTTTATTAATGTCAATAATGAGACTGGATGCTTATCACAATAATAAGAAGTTGCATTATGATATCAGATACATATATCTGTAGGCAGCTTTCACTGAAATCACAATAATTATTCTGACAAATTCTTCGATTCTTCAAAAATCGCAATAATAAATGCACACATCAAGTTTAGAATTGACATTATATTTTTTTAGCCTTCCTCCATCGGCAGCAATAGTGTATCACCTCAACCATTAGTTGTCAAACTAGAAACAGGGTTCAAGTCCAAAAAATCACCTTCATCAATGACCATTAGCATTAAGAATTATGATGGAACGGAGAAACATCAGATGTTACGTCATGAAGATGGATTTGAAGTTGTGACAGAACTTCTTCTTAGCCAGGAAGGGAAGCTACTAAACAAAACTTGTAGACGAGGTACGTTCAAAGAGTCTTTTTTACTTCTGTGAATTTATTATAATTCATTGGGTTCCAATTTCCATAAATCTCGTGGGTAAAGGTAAATCATTAATCTATTATATGTTTAACAAATTACAACTGATATAAAAGCTGGTATGCAAGTTATGGCAAAACCATGTAATCAAATATCCACAAAAACATGATTTTACCTTCATTCACAAAAAATGAATGATGCCACAGTACTATTTACAGTGATTTTCCTAGCATTTAAGGGAAGGGGACCAGGGCCCATGCAATTTGGTCCCAAAGAAAATTTTGAAAAATTAAGAGCAAAATTCTGCATTCTGAGAAGGAATAAGTTATAATGCATAAATCATGAACAATTTCAAAAGATTTTTAAACAAAATACCACATTTGTCATTACCACACCAACAAAAGCTTCATTGATGTCTATGTACAATTGGGAATTTTAGAGCTGAAAATTGGGGGAAAAAAGCATATTTCCTATTGGGACAGGGTCCCATATTCGGACCCAAATAAGAGGATTGGAAAATCCCTGATTTACTGTTACAAAACAACACACCATGTACTGTCAAGTCATTATCATTCATGGGATACAAATTTTTTCCGTAATTTCGAGCAATATCTTTCAACCAAGTGGTTAACAAATAATTTTTTAGACTCGGCAATTAACCCATGAAATCAAGTATTCATGACAATCTTTTACCGTTATCCGTGAAAATTGATACCCACAAAAATAAATGAATATACAGTAACTATTATTGTAGTGTACATTGATGTACGTGTAACCAAATCTATTTTTAGAAAGAAACAGTTCCTGCTCCTCCACCAGTTCTACCTCAGCACCTCAGTCACCTGTTCGTATGCCTTCACGGTCTACTTCACAGTCGCCAATGACAACAGTGCCAGCCATGTTACCTAACTCTCCAGAAGAACCAATCAGAATTCCAGATATTATGTACCAAGATGGTGGAGCTCATTGGTATAGGTCATCTGCTGTACTTTTACATTACCATAAGTATGTTACTTTAATTTCTTTGTCATTTGTTGGGTATACTTTTTTATGGATTTCATTGGTAAACAATGAATTAAAATGTTCATTTACAGTCTAAATATTTTATAGGCTTGTATACAGACTTTGGCAAGCCACTTACTGTGAATTCATTATTATTTTGTTGGATTAAAATTTTTCGTGGAAATTTGTGTTTATAGTTGAAGGACGAAATAAAATGTTCAAGGAATGACAAATTTCCTATAGGCTCTTATGCAGACTTTGGCAAAACCAGGAAATTAAATATCAATGAGCATGAAAGTTTGACTCAATCCATGAAAATTAGTGTCCTCAAAAATGAATTAATCCACAGTAATCAGATATCAATGAAAATAGATTTTTTCCTCAGTGATGAGTTGTGCAGTGCAAAAAATCGTTATAGTAAGACCTGCACGTATTTTGAACCTTTTTTTTCAATGAAAAATAAAAGCAAAAGTGTTCTTGCATACATATATACATAAAAATTTGAAGATGTGGTATGATTGCAATGAGACAACTCTCCACAGTTGTGGAGACCAAATGAAATACCGGTTCACAATGTAGCAGTTAACAACTAAAGGTCACCTTACAGTCTTTAACAATGAGCAAAACCCATATCCCATAGTCAGCTATGAAAAAAACCTTAAAATGTGTAAAATAATTCCACAATGAAGGAGAAGTTAACCTCCTGATTTATGTACAAAACAATGAACAAAAAACAAATATGATGTACATGTTTATTGAAAATTTATCAATTTTGTTTTACAGATGGTTTAATCAGACCAGTCAATGCAATCAGAAATATTTACCATCTGTCTCAGGGTAAGTTTAAAATTGAGAATGAAATTGGGGAATATGTCAAAGAGACAACAACCTGGCCACCAATGGGTCTTAAAAAGAGCGAAAAAATCCTGGAAGCATGATTCAACTGGCCCCTTAACAAAAATGTGTACTAGTTCATTGATAAAGGAAGTCATACTAAACTACAAAATATATAAAAGAAACTAAAGTTAAAAATCATACAATGCTTACAAAGGCCGGAGGCTTCTGACTTGGGACAGCCGCAAAAATAAGGCAAGGTTAAACATGTTTTTTGCGATGTCAACCCTCCCCTATACCTCTAGCCAATGTAGAAAAAAACATACACACAGCAATACACTCAGTGAAACTCAGTTCTAAGAATTCCCAGTCGGATGTCAGAATAGGTACAAAAAAAAAACTAAGCAAAATGACAATGATACATAAATTAACAAAGGACTACTAGCAGTTACTGACATGCCAGCTCCAGACTAATTAAATTGATTGAAAGACCATATCGTCATCAGATGAATATCAAGCACAATCCCTCCCCTTAGGGCTTTAGTATCATGCCATCATAAAATATATGAGAAGAACATTACCCGTATCATGCCAACAACTGGTTTTAGAATAAATGTGTTTGATTCCAATGCAATGACCCTATAAGTGTCCCTTCTTAATAAGTCTGTTTGAAGGTTTTGTTAGCTTTTGAGGTAAATGCCAAAATTTTGTGCTTTGTAAAGAATATTACCATAAAAGATTGGATGTGAAATACCTGAACATATGATGATATTCACATTTATGAGTTCTTTTAAGAGATGGCAAAGGAACTATTCTAAGGAGATTAGCCAACTCATGACAAGGATATTATATAATTGTTAAAAGTTTACATTTTAGATAATTTTTTTAAATGTCCACTGTTTTCTTAAAGACTGTAAGATAACATTTATGTATGTATTTCTTGTGATCCTGTTTTGATTGGGTATTTATTTGTCACATTTCACATGGATGATTTGAAATTAAGATTAAAACTACAAAATTTCTTCATCTGGTAAATATCACATAATGAAGCCCTTATTGCATTGAATATTCTGTTCCTTAGTGAAAAATAATTGTTTATATCTCTCTCTTTCTTGCAGGAGTAAAATTAAAGCACCATGTGGTCTTCGTCTAGTGGAGCTGAGAAAGGATCCAGAAGGGGTGGTGTTCCATCATTGGGAGTTTATTCATGATCCCCCTCCAATGACTTTCACTTTAAAACTGTCCCGTATTGATAACATGCCATCTAGTGCCATTACTATTGTTGTATTGATTGAGGACAGCAGGGGAAATATACTGAAAAGAAAAATGAAAGTAGATGACCTTGAACCTTGATTGATAGAGGACCGCAGGGGAAATATACTGAAAAGGAAAATGACAGTTGATGACCTTGAACCTTGATTGATAGAAGACAGCAGGGGAAATATAATGAAAAGGAAAGTAGATGGCCTTGAACCTTGATCAGAAGGTTGTCTAAATTTATACCAACAAGGAAGGTGGTAAAATATGTTTTATCAAAATTTTAGAAATGTTAAAACTAATTTAATTTTTGACAGGGTATACATGTTATTATATTTTATGGTACTTAATTATTGTTTTAAAGAAAAGAGACTATGAAAATAATTATTACTTTTTATTTCTAATCCTTTTTCAAGGTATTTAAATTTACATAAAATGAATTGAAAAATTTGTTGATAAATTTTCTATTTTTCTATTTTCCTTTGAAGCTAACAGAACCTAATTTTAATTTTGAAACTAGAATATACCAAATATACATGCCTTTGAATTTTATAAAGTTTTAATAATAAGTGACAACAAATATTAATACATTGAAAGATACTACAGTATAAATTGTTATTAATTTTTTAATCTAATTTTTCCTTTGAAGCTAACAGAACCTAATTTTAATTTTGAAACTAGAATATACCAAATATACATGCCTTTGAATTTTATAAAGTTTTAATAATAAGTGACAACAAATATTAATACATTGAAAGATACTACAGTATAAATTGTTATTAATTTTTTAATCTAATTTTTGAAGTGTTTATTAAAAAATGACTTCCTTTATAGAAAAGAGGCAGCATTGGGAAGAATTTATCTATTTTTGAAATACCTCAAAAAGAAAAAAACAATGAAGTCAACTTTTGATTTTTCAAATTTTAAAGCAGTCATTACAGTACAAATGTGATTTTGTTGAAAATAACCCTTGAGTCCAGTGAATCACAGTGAAACAAGGTGATTTCTGGTGATTTAAAGTGATAACTCTACTCTTTTACCTTTTAGAAATTCTATCTATGAAAACCAGGAAATATTTCAAAGTGAATAAACTCAAAGAGTACAAAATTTGTGCTCGATACACCAACTCAAGTATTTTGTTTGCATGATTTCTGATTCTAAGTAGAATAATTTTCTCAACATTTTAAAGGCCTGTAATCACCAGCATTCATATAAAAATTTCACAAAACAAGTGGATTTTAACAGAATCATATTTTGTGTAATGTATGTTTACAAATAAAAAAAAATAGACACCTGTTTGGTTTATATTGATTACCTTACCACTGAAACTACTTGTTGGTTATGTGAATATTTTCTTTGTATCTTAAAGAGCCTTGATTACTAGATGGTCCGTAAATGTTGATATTATAGATTTATAGTTTATTTTTGTTTTATATGTATTTATTGGGTAAATTTGTTTTATATGTATTAACTGGGTATATTTATGTTTTTCTAATGTATTACCTCCCTTAGCTTGTTAATCATTTGTGAAGATTTTTTTGTAAAAGTTTTAAATTTTGATCCACTTATAAGTGAGACAAGAATGTATTATGATGGATATTAGTCCATTGTTTATCCACAATATTTCCTAAAAGATTGACAGGATTTCATGTTTTTTCCAAAGTCTTGAGTACCTAGTGGCATTATTACCAAAATTATTATATTTTTATTCAACAATTTTTTGTACTCTTTTGATAGCAAAACTCTGGACTATGCCATATATATTGTTATGGGCTATTCCATTACAATGTACGTGGGAGGGTAGGGAAGGACTTTTAAAATATCCCTACAACCAAGAACCATTTTTTTGCATAATGGTAATAGATGCATACCGAAAAAAAGACACATGAACACATTCAATAATTAAACTTCCCTTCCATATATATTTTAATGGAATAGCCCTACTAAAGGGTTAATGATTGTGCGATTGCTTTGAATTATTTTTGACATATCAATAGTGGATATTTTGCTTAATATGCCATATATGGGTTGAATTTATGTTAAATTTTGCTTATATTTTACATTTATTTTTGGCATTTTATAATGGTGTTCACATTTTAAAGTTTTATACTGTTGATATTTGCTAAGCTTTGGTAAGTTATTGATAGGGTTGTTTTTTCAATTAAACAGGTTTTAAATTTTAGAATTGTTTTCATGTCAATGTAATCAGATCTCATCTATAGGCTATTTTATTTTTATAAGTCATTGTCTATTTTCTGTTATACGCTGATCTCAAATATGGCTTTCATTGTATGACAATCCAAACAGGAAAACTAACAGTCTGTTTTATAAAAAAAAAATAAGATACACTTAGGAACCTTTTAAACAAACGACAATTACAAAGCAACAGCTTCTTAACTTCTTTGTTCTCTCAAAAGTCAATAAATTTACATAGAAAATGTCTTTCTAAATTAATATTATTGTCATGATTAAAATATATCTTACATAGAAAATGTCTTTCTAAATTAATATTATTGTCATAATTAAAATATATCTTACATAGAAAATGTCTTTTTAAATTAATATTATTGGCATGATTAAAATATATCTAACAGTATGACCAATTATATGTTAAAGTAGTAACATAGGATTTTGTTAAGTTGACATTATATTTCCAAGTCATATTTCGATTTCGATGACCTTAAATTTAATTAAGATAGTTTATGTGGTGTGTGTGTGTATACAGTGAGTGTTTTATTTCTGATAAACGAACTGCAACCAGTTCTACATTCTAAAATAAAGGGAATAAAGGGATTAAATGCACAGCAGCAGATTGTTTAAATGAGTACTTACATTCTGAATGATTCTATAGCTTTAATGGCACATCTTTTTAATTGAATAAAATACTAACAAGCTTTCAGCACAATTATTTTCAGCAAAATTGTCAAACATTGTGTACAAAAAATCCTATACCTCACTCTTAAATATGTGTAAGTGCCAAATGAAATACCAAAGTAAATATTATTCTGAAGATATACTTTTTCAATCATTTCTGGGGTATGGTATTATCTTTAAAGAAAAGTATAATAAAACTTGGACTACATTGCTTTCAGGTAAATTCAATCTTATTTTTCCTGCAGATTGATACTTGATTTTTTTTAAATATTTTTTCAAAATTTTATTTTAAACATATTTTTTGAAAGTATCTGTTAGTATCCTTTTTAAATGATAAAGCCTCTCATTTGTATATATATATTATTTTTGGAGACACACAATTATGTGAACCGAGACATGAAAATTTTAGAACTTTTATAAATATTTATAAAAGAGAAGATGAGATTTCTGCTCTCACTTTTTTATGCTTATACAAAATTGGTTAATCCATGAGACAATTTTTAATTTTTTAACAAAAAAGAACTATAGTTCTGAGTGCCTTTTATGAGCAAATCACTAATTTATTGAACTAAGATTCATAAATTCTTCAGAAACTAAGGTTCCAACATCCAAGTCAAAGTTGGTTGTAGAAGAAATTGAATATTTTTATTCAGCACCTTTTGGTAATAGCTCTTGATGTTTTTATACAATCCTTAAAATAAAATGTTAGGTTAAAGTTTTCCTGATGAAGGTTTATAAAAATCCAGAAAAAATGCTTTGAATGCACAAAATTTGTATGTGTTAATTTTCTGTACAATATCAAGACGGAGAGAATATTAACTTTTTAAATTAAACTAGCTGATTTGATTGAAAATCTGTTACAACAGCCTAGTCATTTACAGTCCTGAGTACATATGTGATAATGTGTAATATATCGGTCTATCTTTAAAAAATAACCAATATACTGCAGAGGTGAATTAAGGAAGAAGGTTGGCCCAGAAGTTCTCTCTTATGGAGTATCATATAAGATAGATACATTAAATTTTTACAAGTATCCCTTCAAACATTAGCTTGCCAGGGCAACTCTTTTTTTTGAAATCCTGTATCCAACTTGCATTGTAAAATAAGAAGTGCCATGATTTATATTATACTCCTAGATCTCGTATAAATAGATATATTTTTCATTCCATATCGTGTATTACATGTGATATATATTTTAGCTCAGATTGTTATCGTTGTTTTGTTTATTGTTTAAGAAATAATTTTGTTGGGATATATACTAGTATTTGTTTCTATATCTAATTTGTAATATAACTAAGGTTTACTCTTAATTTTGGGCATATTATTGTGCATGGTTATTACATGAAAATAAGATATTTACCTCAGAATTTTTTTACTTTCTTTTTATGCAACTTCATTTGGATGTTAATAATCTGAATTGAGTTTTATTGTTTAAAAAAAAAGGCATATATTTCTTTCCACCAGTGTTCATTCTGTGGTGCTATTAAAAAAAAGAAAACTTTACAAATGTGGAACTAAAATTAAATTTTAATCAAAACTTTTCAATTTTACTGAAATTTTATTATGAAAAAAATAAATTGCAAATGTTTTACGTTTCTTACATTTAACCAGTGCATGTTTAATTATTGAAACCTTTGATATACTGCTCAAATAACAAAAATGAGGGGAAAAGTAACATATTTTCCCAATAATCAGTCCAAATAATATCTTGTATTAAAAACAAAGAATTCATACTTCAAGACAACTTTGTGATAAATGATTATATTATGTATGCTTTTTATAAAAGTATTAGAATATTTTACAAATTGTTTCAAGAATTCAAAGATCTTATGTACCAACAATATCTTCAAAATTTCTTATATGTTTACTGCAATACTAATGTATGTTTATCCATTTTTGTGTAATTTATAGTGTTTTCCTTTACATCCAAAGTTATACATGGGTAAACTTATTACTTTCCCTTACACTTGTTTTATTCAAGCAACACTGATGAGTCTTATGCGGGCGAAAATGTGTCTGGCATAATTAATTTTAACCCTTTCACCGCTATACACGGCATATGCCGCGATGACATACGTCGTCCGCCACTGCTATTCGCGGCATATGCCTCGATGACAACGGATTTTTCATAAGGACTCTTAAACCATTCGGTTTTCATTCGGGTCCTCTCTAATTTTTCCTTGTATGAATCGAGGATATGCAAGGTCTCATTTGCGCTTGAAATCCTGGCAATTTTTATAGTAAAATCATGCAGTAGAAGGAAAATAAAAACAAATATTTTGACAAATGCAAATGGCGGAAATCGGAAACGAAGCTGTAAATATGGAAATATTTCAGCATTTCTATGGCGAAACTGACGACGAGGATTAGTTAAAAGGTTTCTTGCTATCTCAATGTGTTTATTACATTCAATTCGTGTGGGAAATATGATTTGATCGATCATTACGAGACGTAGAAAAAGGGGGGAAAACGGAGGTTGACTGAAAATTTTGAGGACGGAGCCACTGATTTGTGCCATGATTACATAATACGTTGTGTATGGTGCAATACGCTACAGAATCGAGCAATTGGTGTCATCTTTATTATATGGCAGAAAGAAAAAAAAAATAGATGAAGTCTAAAAGTAGTTTTTATTCAAAATTCAACACAAATGTAATAAATTACACCTTTTACCTGTTAATTACCTGAAAATGCAGGTAACCTGATAAAAATTTTACTGAAATAACTGCCTTACATTACAGTTCATACTCTCCTGAGCATTTTTCATGCAATAACTTTTTCTGTATCTCTTATAATAAAAAAGATACAGCAGTCTGAAAAGGAATATACTGTTCTAATGAATGAACACCAAAAAATGCAGCAGCAGCAGCCATTTTTTCTATTTTTTTGTGTAGCGTTGAAAGGGTTAAGCCTGGTTTCTTTGGATATTTTTTAAACATTTACTTTATTTTTTTTAAAGGCTGTTTTTGACTGTGCGTAGATTTGATCTATTTTAAAAGGGTAAATCACTTGTAGCAAGCTGTGGAACTGACCAAAGAATTATTGAAGATCTGTTTACGTGTACACACAGTTTGTCACTTTGTAAACATAAATGTTATTTGAAATCAGGTACTATATAACAAAGATTGCTGTTATTAAATAATCTATATATTTATTTGTGGGCTAAATTTTGTTTAGTTACACACAATGTGTTTATATTAAATCTGTATTATTTTTTTATGGACTTAATTTTGAACAAATTTGTCAAATGAGATAATTCATTTCTAATTATTTTTAACTTGTCATTAATAGAATATATAAGATGTAACAGATTCAGGTTTGAATTAATAATAATTTGTTGTTTCTGCTTGCAGACTTTTTGACCTATTATATCAGGATTTTTTTTTAAATGAACAGACTGCAAGCTCAGACACCTGACAGATATAGAATAACAACAATATTCATAGAAAGTAATAATTGTTGTATTTTTGGCTCAGATTAATCCACTTTCAAAAATTGTTTGATTGTTGACATTTTTTTAATTCACAGATGTTATTTTTTTTTTTTTTTTTTTTTTTAATGTGTATATATTTGATTGAAATCTTTACATTTGCTAGTTTAAACATCGATTACTGGTACCTTAATTTAATTTTCTGTTCAAAATAAAAATTAGTTTTCTCTTCAGGAGATTCTAGATACCGGTGCATGTTTCATGTTTAATTACTGCTTTATGAACATCTTTTGAAGGTCTGTACATCTGAAAGTCTGTACAGCTTCATTTCCACATGATGTCCTACAAAACATGACGCAAGCCTGCTGAGAATGTTCAGCACACTTGATGTCAGTATAAATTTCATTCTTCAATCTGCATGCATACATCTTTTAAACTGATGATTTTGTGATCCTCTGTAAAAAAAACAACTAAAAAAACATAAATATATTCTAAATAAAATTTATTGTTAACAAATGACAATACGCATTTCCTACATTTTCATTTTTTTCTGACATTTAGGGTTTGTTTTAACTACTGTTCTCGAACATATATATCACCTATCAAGTTTTGGTAGTGTCACATAATCAATGAATAGCTTCTTCATGAAAACAGTATTTACAAGTCCAGTCTTAAAACAATGTGAAAGGTTCTGTGCATTGGCACCATAATTGTCAACACAGTAGCAATTTGTCCATTTGTTTCAATCCAATGAACAGTTAACTCCCCTTTTTTTATCATGCGATGTTTATATTTTCGTCGATGATGCAACTTATTTCCAGTCTCTGTCTCCTTTCAGATACATTTTTCTTCGAATGTATGGCCTCAAAAATGTCCTTTTTTGTCAATCATACATTGAACCCAATACCTCCTTCTGAAGTACATTTATTAAGAGTTAGCTTATTATACAAAAGGAGCTATTGATCTTGCACAATCAATACCATCTGCTGAAGCCAATGTTTCTCTAGCTAATGTACTTCTTACAACTATTTTAATTTTCTTGAATTGCAAGGTAATTGGGTTGATTTTCCCATTTTCTTTAAGTACCATTATCACAAACCCTCCTTGACTTCTTCCTCCATTTGAGAGTTTCTGAAAGAAGCATCAGTGTATTCTAAAAATAAATAGTTAACAAAATATCTTTAAAGTCTATGAACTTATAAAGCATTGAATATATTTTTTAACAAGATTCAATAAGATTTGATAAGACATTTTGTCTATGAAGTTTGTACACAAATTTACATTAAAAACATATTGTCTTTTTTTGTATCTGCCATGTGCCTAGCACTTGTTCTTGCAGTTGTCACACATTAACCATTCACATTTGACACATTTCCAGTAGATGGTTTTCTGTCTTTGGCAATTGTACATTGTTAAACACAGATTGTTTCTTAACAAACGAATTGTCTCAAGTTTTATCTGGCAGGTCCCTGACAATTTTTCTAAAACTTGTCACACAAAAGTGATTCACATGTACTACATTTCCATTGTATTCTGCCTTTGAAGTTTATACACAGATTATTTAAACAAAAATGTCTCAGTTTTTATCTGCCATGTCCACAAAAGACACTGCCACTTATTCTGAAATTTGTCACAGAAAAGTGAGTCACATATGTGCTACATTTCCAGTGGATTGTTGTCCGTCTTTGGCAATTGTAAAAAAAATTAATACACAGATTATACAAAAACTAACAAATTGTTTCATGTTTTATCTGCCAGATCCCTGGCGCTCGATCTTAAAGTTGTCACAAAAAAGTGAGTCACATGTGCTACATTTCCAGTGAATTGTATTCTTTCTTTTAAGCTCTAATCTGCCATGCCCATGGATAACACTAGCACTTTTTCTTAAGTTGTCACACATCAATAAGTCACATTGTAAACATTTCCAATGGCTTGTATTCTGTCTTTGAAGTTTATTTTAAAAAAGTTTAAAAAAATAACTCAATACATTTATAAATATTTTTTTTATAATAATCATTTCAAGCACAAAAATAGTTTAATGTCCATGCAAGAACACTGGTTTTAACTTTCTGTTTGTGAAGTGAGTTTATTGTTTTATACAAAAAAGAGGTCTTTATAGTCTTGAGATTTTCATAAAGAAAGCTAATAAAACTGCTACTGTATTATCATACATATGTTATACATTTTTGAGATTCAATTTCTGTGTGGAAATCCTGGTATTTGAATTTGAGAAGCTGAATAATCAAGAGGAAATGTGGAATGTTTTCTCTATTTTTCTGCAGATGGTACACATCAGAATACTACAGTCCATACACTTCCATGTTACAGTCTGTCTGTAAAGTCACCATTTACACAACAAAAGGTCACCTCTTAAAATTTCCATTTTTTCTGTGTCTGTACAGTTAGTACGCACGGGAATTGCGCAATCTTCACACTCCCATTTTATCTTTTGTGTTTTCTAGTTTATCGCACACAAAAACGTCACAATAAATGCATTTCCATTTTTATTTTTTCTGCGTAAGAAACGAATTCTCTTTGTCTGTACAAATAGTAAACATGAGAATTTCATATTTGCATTTGCATTTTCCTTTTTATTTCGTTTTACAAGTTAAGACACAATCAAAGTTCATAATTAAGATATTTCCAAATCATTTTTTTCTGTGTAAGAAATGATTTTTCTTTCATTGTCTACGGTGAGTACAAATGAGAATTTCTCTATATTCACTTCCAATTTATCTTTTGTGTTTTACTAGATATGGCACAATAAAAGTTCACAGTCTAAACATTTCCATTTAATTTGTTCTGTGTAAAAAAAATATATATATATATGTATTTCTACAGTGAGTACACATAAGAATTTCACAATTATTTCACTTTCATTTTATATTTTGTGTTTTTCTAGTTTAACACAAAATATGAAAAGATTATTTAAGCATTTTTCCATATTTTTGGGGATTTTTTTTGTTTCTTGATTTAGTTCACGATAAAGTTTCATAGTCTTCACACTTCCATTTTATAGTTTGTTTTCCACAGTTTTCTGTTTAGTTAGTGTACAATAAATTACCACAGTCAATACACCTCCATTTTATTGGTTTTGAGTTCGTGCAATTAGAAATTTGAGTTTTTAACATGTCCTGTGGTGTTGTTTGCTAGTCTGTACAACTGCAGTAAATGCATTTTATTAATTAATACAAGAACATCACACGATCAGTTCGCATTTCTTTTGTTTTTTTAATGGTCTCTTATTTAAGGGGTCTGACCAAATATCCAGCCAAATAGCAGAGTTGTATGGAACATAAACTAAAAACTAAGATATGTGAATTCAAAGGGAAAAAAAATAAGATTAAAAAATCATATATTTTTTTATTAAGATGGGTGTAGTCTTAAATAGAAAAACAACTTGCATCTTCTAAAGTCTTAAAGTGCTGGAAAATAATGAAAAAGAATATATATACATTGTAAAACTGATTTTACTGTGGCACAGATGAAAAGTTCACAGTCAATGCATTTCCATTTTATGTTTCTTGATTCTGCAATTGGAACATAAGTTCATTTGACTCATAATTCATTATTTATTTTTTTAAATCAGTCCACACTTCCCTGTCTCAATTTTATAAAGACTTATGATAGGTGTCTGAGCTTGATTAACAAGTGAATATGTATGTTTATTATTAAAAGACAGCATTTCTGTGTGTCGTATACATGTACATTATATATTACTCAACTTGTTTACTGCAACGGGATTCAATTTGGTTTTATCAAATTAACAAAAATGTCTTTATAATTTCAAGCTTTAAACAAAATCACTTGGAATGTTTATTTTAAAATGTATTTTATATTAACCTGTTGTCTTGTAAGCAGCATGCACTTGTTGAAAAAAATAATACAATATTGCCACTCAAAGCTTGTGAAACCATAATGCAGTCAAATTTGTTTTTCTTTTTTTTTTAAGAAAAAAGTGTATTTGTCAGCTACCATTAAATTAACATAAGAAGTAGTCTAATTAAGTTGAAGTTGTATGAAAAATTCACAATACTACAAAAACTACATTGATTAATCTTACTAAAATTTGATTTCTGTAAATTTAGAATTCAGAAAATTTACAGCACTGGTACTTGAATTATAAATAATTGTAATAAAGACCATTACATGGCTATAGTTCTTTCCAGGCCTTGTGGTCATAAAACTTTTGAATTAGTTTTTTGTACTAGTACTCTAGAAGCAACCAATCGAAATGTTAGATTTCATGTTTTGAGCTTGATTTTTGTGCTCCAAGCAATGAACAAAGTTTTATGACTTCAACCTCAGACTTCAGTATCTGTAAAAGAAAATTTCTGCCTTCAGTATTATGTTACTGTTCCTTTGATCTGTTGCATAACAATCATTGAACATGTATTTATGGATGTAAAAATTTGTTTCAAAAGTCAAACCAAAAGTCAGAGATAATTTTCTGCAAATAAATTTCTTAAAAAAATCAGTAGGTATATGGAAAAATCAGTGGACATAAAAACAGACATATTTTTCAATGATCATGTTAGATTTTCAGGTGAAATAGCCATGTCTTTTTTTTAGTGTAAATTAGTTTGATTTTATATAATTTTTAAAATAAGAATTTATTTTTATTATTCATAAATGTAATTTGGGCTGCTTGGCATTATTAAAACTGGCATTGTTATTCATGTTGTAAACATTTTAGAAGACTATATATCAGATTCACACTCAAATTTTTAAGTGCTTGGTCCTATTTTCAGGTAGAAAATGTATTCATAGATTGTACTTGTTATTTTCTGATGATATTAAACCAATTTATTTTTAAAGAAAAGCTCTTGCGTACCTTATCTGAAGTTGTTAATTTGCTTTAAAAGCTGAAATTTAATTTTGTTTTTACTTAAGTTATTTATTAGTTAAAAAGATGTAAAACATATTCATTATGGTATTTTGCAAGAAGTATTACATAAGGGCTATTCCATTCAAATGTGTATGGAAGGGACTTTAAAAATACTCCTAAAACCAAGAACCATAATTTATATAATTTTGCATAATGGTGATAGACATAGAGTTTATAAAGACCCATGAACCACATTCAAATTTCAACTTCGTTTCCTATCCTTCACATACATAATTTGTAATAGAATAGCCCTAAATATATATATTATATTAGAAATTCCATTTGACTTACTCAAGTGATATTAGGTATACTATTGCAGCAGAAACATATGTATATTATTTTTAATCAATATCCTTATTTTATGCATATCATTTGATATTATGTTGTTTCAGTTCCTTTTATCTTGTTATTTATTTAATTAGAAAATTAAATGGTTTAATTGTATTTGTTGTTTTATTTTTATTGATCTCCTAAGGTTGCAGCAAATTTATGCATCCACCGACTAGGGCTTTCAAATGGTTAAGTTTGAGCATTTCGGACGAATGTTAACACAGTAATACACTTTTCGAGATCAATAACAACTTCGTAACACTGAAGATTATGTACTTAGATATAAGATTTGGTATGAGTGCCAAAGAGACAACTCTCCCTTCAGGTCACAACTTATAAAAGTAATCCATTATAGGTCAAAGTATGGTCTTCAACACGGAGTCTTGGCTCATACCAAACAGCAAGCTATATAGGGCCTCTAAAACTGTCTATTTCACAATACACTCAGGGCCCATACAATTTATAAAGCATTTATATAATCAATATATTGCTTAAATTTATGATTTTCTATAAATGAAATCCAGATTTCATGAATACATCAATGTAACAGTGACTCACTAGACAACAATGTAAAAATTTATACATTTTTGCATTGGATGGAGAAGATTGATTGAAAACAAGATGAATATGATTAAAGATGTTGATCAACTGCATTAAATAAAGGCAACAGTAGTATACCGCTGTTCAAAACTCATAAATCCATGGACAAAAAACAAAATCAGGGTAACAAACTAAAACCGAGGGAAACGCATTAAATATAAGAGGAGAACAACGACATAACACCGAAACGTAACACAGATATGTAGTAGCATAAGCAATCTAAAAATTACATTAAAGTACCAGTAAATGCCATATAAAAAATGATATGCAGTGGTTTATACAAGTGAAAGGTTGAGCTAGCTATAACAATAAAAACTAATTACTAGGAAACACAGATCAGTTTGAATTTCGGTGTCGTCACTTTTACAGTTATTAGATACAAGAAGATGTGGTATGAGTGCAATGCAGACATCTTTCCATTTAAATCACAATTTGTAAAAGTAAACCATTAAAGGTCAATGTACGGCCTCCAACACGACGTCTTGGTGTAAACCTAACTGCAACCTATAAAGGTCACAAAAATTTACTAGTGTAACAACATTCAAATAGGCTGCCCTTCTCAAATGGAAAAAATGCTGAATTTTTCATTTCATCTTTGATTTCAGTTAGCCTCAACCAAATGCTGTCAAACTTAATCACAATGCTGATGACCATAAATGCAAATTTGGGTAGTGTCAATTTAAAATCAATCTAAAAAGAGTTATGTCTATTTTTAACATTATATGCAAGCTGGGGCATAATCTTTCCCCATTGGCACATTCTGTATTATTTTATAAAAGTAAAAGGGAGATCCAAAAATGCTGTGAAAATATTTTTTAACCTTGCAAAGAAATAATTTGGGAAGTAGTTTCTTTACCTGGCCTTTCACATATGGACTGAAAGCATTACTAGTACCTCAAAAATATTTCTGAAATTGATGAAAATACTTTTTTCTCTACTGTTTATGATCTCTTTACACTAAGACAGTTGAATGTGTTATAGTAAATACTGAAGTCATGAAAGATTTATTCTTTTTATGTGATGGGTTTCAATAATAGCTTTAAGTAACTGAGTTCTCTTTCATCAGTACTTTGTGTCTTTTTTTTTTTGTGAGTGGTTGTGTGCTTCTAGTTAATCTAATCTTTGGGCTTGCTTTTACAAGTTGAAAAAACAGACTTAGGCCTTCTGTATCTGGCCCTGATGTCAACAATGCATTACTGTGTGATAAGTGGGTACAAGGAGAACCACTGGTGGTAGGTTAATGATATTTGAAATGCTTTTGTAAAAGCATTGGCACATCACATTTTTCTGGAGATCCTTAGTCATGGTTTATTGGCAGAAACTTTTACAGTATATTTACAAGTATGGATAAGGTCAGTTGAAGAAGAACCTCTAATGCAGTCGTATTACCATTTGCAATTTTTCATTTCTATGGATAATATATTGCTTGCCCCTCATTAATATTCATTGACAGAAAACTTTGCTTAGTTTTTAAGTTGAAAGTTGTGTTTTTAATAAGTTTAAAGAGAACCACTTGTTTTTCAATGATATTTTGTATCCAACTGTATAAGCATTGGCATATCTCCATTCAGGTTTAATCCACCATTTACTACATACAGATATGAATGTATTAAGCTAGTAATATGACAGTTTTTTCCATTTGTTCGATGCTTTTTATTTTACCATTTGATATAGGACTTTCTGTTTTGATTTTTTTGATAATTTACTTTTTATGCAAATTGATTGGAACATAATATGTCTTCAATGTAGCCTGGCTGACAAGGAAACACATTGAAGCAGGAATACAGTATACCACTTCAGTTCTTGGATCCCTTTTAAATCTGTCTTATTTAGATTCGACTATAACTTTAACATGCAATTGCTTGTTTGTTTCTCAATGTTGAAGGCCTCCATTGCAAAAAAATATTATTTTTATAATTTTTCTGTTTTAACTAGCAGATCAGAATATATAACACCCCTATAGTAGCAGGTCATACAATTGTGTGTACCTAAACAAATTATGCCAGTCATCTGGGAAAGGTTTTTCGATCTGTTTTTGTCAAATTTCAATTTTTTCAAAATCATTATCATTTTCACAAAGTTGAACAGAAAAAAATAATAAAATAAACAACAAATTATTTGAATTTTTAAACTTTATTATTGTATCTCAGTGAGAATGAGCAAGGAATATACAGACCACAATATCAACACACTGAGATCCACATATGATTATCTCCCCTTACAATGAGACAGATTATTGGTTAAAACATAACAAGTTGAAAGGTCAAATATTTATAGCAATATTACTGGTTCATGTTTATACAGAAAATGAAAGTGAACAATACATACAGAAATGCAATGAGAAATGAAAATTGTACAACTTATCTAAACTTTGTGATGCAAATACTATTAAATTGAGACAACACTAATTTCTAAAAATATGTTGATTTTTGTTTGTGTATTAAGAATATTGAACTCTTAAATGTTCAGAACTAAAAATGTTAACCTAAATTAGGATATGAAAGTGTCAACATGTGTATAACCTATCAAACTTATTTTTGAAATTCAGGTTTTCACATAAATTTATCCAAGTCTGAGAACCTACCTTTAAAATTTCATCCCTATGTTCTAGTAACAGAAAATGGAAACAATATATTTACACAAATACACTCTCCACATTTGCAAAGAAAAAGAACTACTATTGCACAATTCAGAGTTACATACTTTCATAACAGAAATCTCTTAAAAACAAATCAAATTCAACTTGAATTTACATAAAAAGACCATAAAAACATTGTTTGTTACATTTAATATTACATTAAACGCCTTTTATATATATAAACTTTATGGAAGAAAACCCCAGAGTTTAGGGAACCTTTTCTTAGCCAATTTCATAAATATACTCTTTACTACATGTACTAAGCAAAACAGATTATTTAAATTCCATTATCAGCCTTATAAAAAAAATAGTTTTTAGTGATACTTCTACCATTGATCCATCACTTTTGATTTCAAATTACCTCCCCTTTCCAATGTCTAAATGTAATTTAAATTTGCTAATTTATTGACAATCCAAATAAGGCCACGGTTTTTTAATTTGTTGGTTTAAGGATTTTCCCCATGAAAAAGTCGGGTCGGTCGGTCGGGAAAAATAAGAAAAAAAAATATCTTTCAAGACAGAAAAAAAAAGGCAAAATAAATATATATTTCACCTTTCTAACAAAATGTTTTTTATGCTATTTTGTTATCATTTCAAATTTTAGTTCGATGAAATATTCTTGCTCAGCTGTCATAAATATCGCACGACATTGTCTAAATATTTGCCGTAAAAAAGGGGGGGTGTTCACAGACAAAGACGAAATTAAATCGTCTTTTCACAAACAAGAAAAACAAATTTGCGTAGCTCTTAATCAATTCCAGAAAACTTGGTGAGTAATGATCTTCAAAAACGAAAACTGATAAAGAAAAAAATGTAAAAAATGTCGTACGAAAATAAGTTTCAACACACGTGTCAAATACGTAATAGACTCGTCCACGGATAAAACGAGAATATCGGGTTAATCTAGTATCATATGCATTCCAGTTTTTAATCCAAATGGACGATATTTTGTTTTTATTATCCATGAAACAAGAAATTTCTAGATGACTTGTTGATATTCAGAACTTTTACTTCCAAGGTGCTTTCCACCTGTCCACATTTGGACAAGTCTATTTCTATGAGATTATGCATCTTACAGACTGATGACAAATAAGGGAAACGAACTTATTGTGTAATGGGTTTTAAACACAGATTTCGTTCCGCAAAATTATTTGCGTAAACGACATTTCAAGGTCAGTTATAATTGATTTGTCTATTTTTAGAAACGTGAACTGGAAGTTTTATTTTTTCACAACAGAGAATGTTATCAATTTTGTTAGTGATTCATGCATTTCATTTCATAAAAAAAGAAGAATTTAATTATTTTTCAGGGATAATGTATTTGTTTGGGTCGGCGGGAATAAAAAAGCATAAAAAGTCAATTTTATTTTTATTCTAGGAATCGGCAAAATCGGGTCGGCAGATCCGTAAACCAACAAAATAAAAAATCCTGGCCTAATTTAAATACTTATTGGCATATATAGCTGATATGTTTTAAATTTAAAAAAAAAACAAAACATATTTGCAATACATTTATAAAAGTCAGTGGATCATCTACTGTGTGTTAAACTCCCTAATATTTCCTTGTCCAATCAAAAAGACAATACAATGGTCTTTAAAATTACATTTGGTACCAGAAAAACACTAAACAATACCATTATCGGAGATAAAAATTACATAAGCAATGGTAATTTCATTTGATTATCATTCAAAATCATACATTATGTACTCATATCTTACAGACGATTAATAAAGCACTGAGAGAAAAATTACATAAGTATTAGTAATTTCATCTGATAATAATTCAAAATCATCCATTATGTACTAATATCTTACAAGACAATTACTAAAGCACCATGTACTCTGAAACTTACAATATAATTATTCCTGAATATTATATAATTGTGGATACACTACATTTAGTTCAAAATTTTTAATTCTTCATAAATCTGCACATAAAAGTCCCCTTCAAATAATTTTAGTGACATAAAACAGACGAGTATTGAATAAATTTTTGTCTCAATATCATTAAAGGTTTTTTATTTTTTCACTAAAATTGTTCATATATCATGTTTATTGGGGATAAAGAATATTTTTGTTCTTCCAATTTGATTGGTGTATTTTTCCTGAAATTTATCTTGTGTGAGTTATTCAAATCAAATTCATACACAATTTAATACTAAAACAATCTTAAATTACAATTAAAATTCCAACACCAGACCAGGAATAAATCTACTGTTCCTATTTCAATCACAGAAAAGAGTGCATCTGACCTTTGATCAACTGAAAAATTACAAGCTAGTTATTAAAGGCTAAAAGATTGCCTGCCGCCGGCAGACTTTAAAGCACCATTTATACAATTCAAGCAAGCTATCAATAAAACATATGATTCAATTTGAATCAATGCATGGAAATGCTTTCTAATCAAATGCAATGGAGATTTTGAATTATTTACAATATGAGATGATTAATGTATCAAAAAAATATGATTATAAGAGAAATTCAATAAATATATTATGCAAATATCACATGATTTATTATGAACTGCTACTAAAAATGTTTAAGTTAAATCTATACATAAAATCTCAGCCTAATTCAATATTAGAAAGTCTTTTTACAAGATTATGACAATACTTTGATTTAAGTTATTTGATGCTCAAATAATAAAGAGTGTATAATTTGTCTAGTAATTACAAAATTGTTTTAATCAAGACTTCATAAGCTGGATCTTAAGATTCCATGAAAGTGTCATTGAAAATAAGTCAGTGGCTTTAGATAGGTTGCAAGCATAAAATGCCTTCCCCTTTGTAGATGTGTTGATATGGCAATGTCCATTTTATGCAATAGAAAACAAACAAAAAGTCATTCAACATTGGAATGTTATTACCATTCTTTGAAGTTTCATTGATTTAAAATCACTGGTTATGACATGAGAATGTATAGATACACAAATGTACATGGTAAATCAACCCTTAACTTCAACAAGAAATATAAAAGTGACTTGCTCGACATACTTTCAAACCAGTGTGAAGATACTATCATAACTATGCAAATTCCAAAGGCTGAAACATTTACAAATTGTTAAAAGTTGAAATTTTGTTCATAAATTCACATTTTACATTTCTATGCATGATAGTAATGTTTAAAGAGAATTCTTGTTGCTATGGAGACATTGTTGATAAATTGAGTAGTTACTTTGGTATGATGGCAGGACTTTTTAAAATTGTTGAGAGTTACTAAAAAAAAAACACTTTTTTCTTATAAATGAGTTCTAATTATAAATTTAGTTCAAATACTCAACTATTTAATACCTTTTTAAATTTTAAAATGTACAATATTGTAAAGTATATGTTAATAATACTGCTGATAATATAATACAAAAGTTTGCAAACAAGTGGGACTTACTATTAATGATTAAGCAAATGTTAAAAAACTGATTAAAATTAGGGTAACATTTTTTCCAAAAAGTATTAAACTTTAGGTAACAATTAAGATATTTTATACAAGAATAAACATACCGGTATATAAATTCATTTTAATATACATTTAACTATTTCACGTATTTCTTTATTTTCATTGCAAGAATGTGACTTAAAAAACACTAAAAATTTCACATGAAATTAAAAATTGTTTGATTTAAATTAAGCACCATAAATCATGAAAAGAAAATATACACTATTCACATTATCACTTTCTTGTGCTCAGATAAATTGCTAGATTTTCAGACAACTAAAACTAAAATTTTAGCATCATCAATAAAATCTCTGGTGTCAGACATAGAAAAACTATTGCTATGCTTTTATTATTGCAAAATATGGGAAGAAATTTTTGCATACACCCTTTTCTCAGACAAAAAAAAACTGATAATGGTTCAAAATAAATAAGCTGCAATAGCGCACTATACATCTTTGGTCCAATATTAAAATTAAATTAAATACATTAAAATAAACTTGCTATTTTCTACAAGGTATATGTATAAAACTGACCATTATGCGTACAGAAAAACACAATATCAAAAGCTGAACTTGTTTCACAATAAGGCAAAAATGGCTAATAAAAGTCAAATCTCATGAAGTTTTTGCTGCCTTATAAAAAGTGGCAAATGATGCAAAATCTCTTTCAAAATTTTTTCAAATTTCAAAGAAAAAAGCAAGGTAATTTTGAACTGTGGGGAAAAAAAGCTGGTTTACAGAGTTACCTATTCTTTCTCAATATGTTGTAAAAAAATATTCTTTCTCAATATGTTCTAAAAAGTTTTTACAAAAAATTTTCTTGTAGAGATGTTGATATTTTTTTTGCAAGGCTAAATGTCTACAACTTACACCCAAAGCATGTTTCTCATTCTTTTATTGCAAATTTTAAAGGATTTGATTGGGCCTATGAAAAATTTACCACACACATGTATTATGCATAAAATGTATTGTCTAAGACATAAATGTTTGGCATTTTATTGCCTCAACTTTTCTTTCACCCTCTGCTACACAATTTCTTGAAGACATGTCTGATCAGAAAATAAAAAATCCTCAAGTATTGGAAATTAAAAATTAAGAAAATCAGACATTTCAACAAGTCATAACATTTACCTTATATCAATAAAAAATGATAAATAACAAGTTGTAAACTGTTAAATTAAGGCAATGCAAACATAAAAGTCATCCATCCAACAAATGTAAATTAAAGTTACGGATAATTAAAAATCACGTCATCATCCAGTTGTCTCCACTTGTAGCATTTCCTTTGTGTTCCCTTAATCCTCAATAGCACCATCAGTGACAAATTTGTTTAAATCTCTTCCAATTCCGCCCCATTTTCATGACTTGATGTCGACTTCAAAGTATTTGTATATAGATGTAACATAAGACATGACCGCCTGCCAGTCAGGTCTCTCTATTGATACCATGTCATTAATGTGCTGTGGAAAGAAAACAGAATGAATAATTTATTCTCAGGAATAAAATTTTACAGAGTAATATTTTTGTATAAGTCTGAAATAACTTAAATAATTTTGCAGACTAATGAATATACAGAAAACCTTGAGAGATATTGACACATATGTGCAAAGTATACACACTACAAGTTAGCAGCATTTTAGAATGTCTTATATTTGCATTTAACCTTTATAAAAAGAATTTTTAGAATTTTTAGTCCTGCAGATGTTTTACTCATTTAAATAAAAAAAAAAAATGGTTATCTCCCCTGCTACAATTGTAAGATTTGGTCATTTTACATTTTCATCACACGATTCACTCATTTTGTTATCTTATTATAGTTCACATAGACAGGTGCTGATTTCTCCTTGATAGTCAATGTCTTCCTAGTCTAACTAAAGCCTGGTAGTTTTTTTCCATTTACTCTCATTTCCAATATATATGTTTGTTTCGATAAACTTGTACATTTGAATTTCTTCAAAATGATATTAAATGAATAGATTTACAAGCATTGTATACTTTATATATAACATTTAGGTCAATTAATACTGTGTAATTTTTGCTTAGAAACTTGCAATTCTTAAAGATTTGTTTTTGTTTATTTGTCTCATCATTATTCAACCACAGCACATCAAGCAATCAGACAAAAATTATATACAAAACAATTTTAAAATTTCTCAAAACTACGACTTGTTCTATTTTAACCTTCAAACTGAATCTACAACCTTTTGTCTCTTGGTTTGAATAAGTTTGTTTTTTCCTGGCAGTGAATAAAAATAATTCCCTCAAACTTTATTAATAATTCTTTACTTACAAGGACAGAAGAATTTATTCCTACACTCTCTGCACCTGCAAATGCCAGCGTAAAATTCTTTCTCTGAAAGTAAAAAAAACAACCATAAAACTTCATTTTCCTAATGGAGAGATTGTCGAATATGATTTTCATTTATTTTCCATTCAAAAAATTGTTTCAAAATTCCAATGCAACAATAAGTGAAAAATTTTAAAAATACTGCAATGTCAGAAATTATTGTGTGTATTCATGTATATTGAGATTTTTGAAGAATGGACAAAAATGTGAATTTAATTAATGCTATTTCAGGAAAATCTGCATACTGATATATGTATTGGATACCAAAATGAGAGTTCTTATCCTTGCGAAAATCACGTGCACATAGTCGCAAGTTATCCTCAATCCATGAAAACTTGTACCCAAAGTACACAGATTAAGGAATATTCACATCACTTGACAATGAGGAAATGGCAGTTTATAAAATAGTATTTTTCTGTCTCTTTTTTTAAATGTTTTGAAATTGAATACGAGATCTCCCCACTGGTGCTTCTAATACGAAAAATAATTTGACATCATAACACAAATATTTGCATGTCTCAATGTCCCATAATGTATTTCCCTGAATGACCCCAAATCAAATGAATCAGTTAATACTTATATTTGAAATGGAAACACATCTAACTTTTCAACTGTTTAGGTTCTTATACATCCTTGGGCTTTCAAATACTGGGCTTTGAGTGTTTCTGATTAAGGTAAATCATGATTTTTTTTTCGAATGCATGAAATTTATATCATGGTTTGTTTTTAATTATCTCTAAACCTTTGTTTCTACCTTATCATCAGAATGGAGTTCAGCATAAGGAATCTTCTCTGGTAAGTAACTATGGAGCAAGGCACAGAAAGCTAAGCCATCGTTCCAACTACTGCTAAAATTAGTAATGTCTACTCCCTGAAATAAAAGAAAGAATCTGATAAAAATATGTGTAACAGTTGTTATCGCTATTTTGCGCATTTTTCTTTTGATCTTTTTTTGTGATAATTTTCATATCATGCTTCTCGCCTGAGATGGAAGAATTATCACTAGAAACTAAGCAGGCACGTGCATTGCTAACGAAATTGACATTGAAATTGACAACGTTGTCATAGGTAAAATAGCGATAAACAGATTATCATTGGTCATCTCAACTCGATTGCTTTTCTCACTTTCGCTGTACCAGCTCAAGCGAGAAAATCAATCTCGTTGAGATGATCAACGATAATCTATAATTATCATGCGTTGCTGTATATCACATTAGCTTTGCAGGTTGTTATTTTGAATTTGTACATAAATAAGCTTAAGGCCATCAGTTTTCTGGGTTAAAATATTTTACATTTGTCATTTCAGAACCTTTTATAGCTTACAAAGTAGTATGGGCTTTGTTCATTATTGAAGGCTGTATGTTGACCTATAGATAATATCTTCTTTGTCATTTTTTCTCTGGTGAAGAGTTGTCTCATTGGTAATCATAACACATCATATTTTTATAAACACTCAACTTGTTGACATGATTAATACATTTATTTACTAATAATACAAATATTTTCTTGATGACAGTGTTGAGCAATAGGTCAATAACCTATTTAACTATCTATGATCTAGAAACTATAAAACTTTAAGTTTCAAGGTAACTTTTATGTGAAGTAATAAAATAGTGTGTTTATGGTCACTAGTTGAGAAAATTCAGTCAGAAAGTCATCATAACCTGTTTTCTCACTTTTTTATTTATTGAGTGGCAAAAAACAGAAGTAGTCTTATTCATTTCCCCAATGACAATCTGGTATTGCAATAACCTATTGTTTCTGTTGGTTGTTTTTTCCCAGTTAAATATAATTTTCATCATTCAACATGGCTGTGGATTTTAAGATAAAATACAAGAACAATATTGTGAAATACAATTTGACCAATATTAGTGATAAAAAGATCTCAAATATTCCAGCTTGTTGGGTTATTGTAACACACGTTTTTGGTCTTATAAATCAAATCTGATTGAGAAATAAATCAGGGTAAGGGCAAAACTATCTTTGAGTGATTAATTCAACCATGCATCAAATTCTAAATAAAGATGATGTCCTATGCTTGACTTCCTAAAGATTAATTCTAAAAATTGCCTCCGCCCATCATCAATGATCATCAATTTTGAATAGAAATTATTAACACGCCCTTTTTACTTAACCGATATTCTTATAACATATCTAAATTAAGGTCAAGTTACAGTAAATGGGCTATGTCACAGATTTCGGTAAAATTTGGCATACAACTCTGACTCGATGAACTTCAACTGAAAATCGAAAAAATAATGCATTTATCTCAATTATCGTTTGAAATATTACTGATTGAATTCTTACAAAATGGGTGAACATTTGTATAGAAAGCACATAAAATCGGCGAAAACCCTTCTAAAATTTGTCTTCAAATCGCCAAATCTTTAATTCTACTCCATAGATTTTTCTTAAAAAACTATATGTTGTTGATACATAAATTTCCGTTATAATGATGCAAAATAAAGATAGGGTCACCGACTTCGTTTTTACGGTATACATCATTCAAAGTTGCGTTCTTTGTGAAAAAATCCAACAAAACGTCAAAATAATCGTAACGTTATCGCGTTGCAGGCCGTAAAACGTTGATTTTTGACGTTTTTCACTACCAACAAGGTAACAAATTGATTATTTGACAAAAAACGAAGTCGGTGACCCTATGATTATTTTACATCATTAAAACAGAAATTTATGTGTCAACAATATATAGTTTTTTAAGAAAAATCTATGGAGTAGAATTATAGATTTGTCGATTTTAAGACCAATTTTAGAAGGTTTTACGCCGATTTTATGTGCTTTCTATACAAATATTCACCCATATTAGAATAAATCAATCTGCACTTTTTCAGATAATAAAAGAGATAAATGTATTGTTTTTTCGATTTTCAGTTGTAGTTCAACGAACCAAGGTTGTATGCAAATTTTTAGCAAAATCTGTGACATAGCCCATTTACTGTTCCTTGACCTTAACATATCAATAAACCAAACAAAATCTTGCATTTGTTGAATATAAACTGTAGTGATACATCATATATAATGATGAATCCAAAGTTCAACGTATTTTTAAAATCCCAATGTCTAAACAAAGTCAGAAATACAAAGAATTATTTCATGAACCAAAGATCAAAGCTAACAGGGCTAATCATGCTAATGACCCAGTAAATTTTAAATAACTGAAATACTATGATCATAAATTACATAAATTAATCTTCTGTTTTGACAATACCAAATTTACACCAGTACAGAGAAGTAAAGAGTTCATATACAATACAAAAGTGAGAAAAGATTATAAATTAATTCCTTGAGAATTTCCTTCTTACAAAAACACAGATCATCCTCGGTATAAAGGACATGACAGTTTAATACGACCTAATCACCCAGAAATGAATTAAATAAACACCTATTATCAGTCTCAAAAGAGGATTTATTCATATAGAATAGTTTAATCACTTTGTTAATAAGCCAGGCATTTTAAACGTGTGACACATGTGCCATGCATTATATATGTACTGTACATGTGCAAATTACTAGTAAATTTTATATTATGTAAAATAATAAATCGATAGACGAAAGCTGTTGAAATGAATCTATTCATCTGAAATGGTTACGAGCTATTAATCAGCATCTTTCTATCAACAAATCATGGTACTTTTTTTCTTTTATGATTTATTTGACAAAGTTCACACTGACTCATTTTAACCTGTTTAACATGTTTAATGAGATTACCAAAAGCATAAAAAAGATCCATAGACAACATACTGATTTTAGTTTTTTCTCCACAAAATAATTCAGTTGTCGAATAATTATCTATTTCCAGTTTCGCTCCTTGTGACAGGTCAAGGCCAAATGAAATTTAACCATATGTCCAAAATAATTCTCCCACTTTAATTCATAATTAAATTTAAACTATAAGCAATGTCATTGATGATTGATTTTCATCCTTTTTTAATGGTTTGTTATATATATATTCAACAATATATTCTGACCAAAAAGCTTATTCATCCTAAATCTCACATGATGTATTGATTGATTTTGTTTGTTCTACCTCCAGTGGCACATATATCATGCATGTTCTGGTTGTGATACCAATGGATTATGCTTTGCAATGTACCAGTAAACTGTTTAGAATGGAGAGTAAGATTTAAACTGCCACTTAAAAAAAAGCAGGACATAGGCATAACATTTGCTATAAAACAAGCAACCAATTGAGGCTCAAATAATTAGTAGTTGCTTTTTTACTTTACATGGTAGAAGAAGAATGGCACTCTTTGCAAGATGGAGTATCAAATTCTATGTCCATTCAGATCAGACTTGCACATACCATTAGGACATTTGGCAGTTCAGAATCTAAAGGACTATTGGTAATTTAATTAATCATAGTTCACCAAAATGAAAACAAACGTCATATCATTGGTTGAATTTCAGATGTTGTAAACCAATTATAATCTTTTGGTGTAGGCTTTTGAAAATATTATCCAGAATGCATTAGATTATGAAACAGTGAATTAATCTGTTCTGAATGAGCTTCCTGACATCTCTGTCATTTGAATCTATTTCACTTTAAGCTTACATTATATGGAAGTGTTTTTTGTTGACACCACTTCAACAGAGCATTCCTCTTGGAGCCTCCCATCTGTTTAGCCAAGCCTGTGAGAGGATCTTTACAAGCACCTTCCTTCTTATCTGCCTCAATGCTAAAAAAGACAACAGGAATTCATTTATATAAAATGTACAGCTTTGGATGCAGAAGTGGTGGTTCAAAATATATAATTGTTAAAGTCGAGCGACATTTCAAATACTATTCTCACTAGCTTTTTTCTACATAAAATGTCATGTGTAAGATACTTCTTTTTTTATTGTACTTATCACTCTGACAATGTGATGTGAGGTGAGATTTTGTTTTTTTGTGTGTTAAAGGCTTCACTGTGACTTTGAGGTGAAGATCACGATAAAAAAGCTGTTCCTTTTCTTTTTGTGTATGTTTTTTTGCTGTGCATGTACTGATTGTCATGGATGAATACCCTATATCCTTTGTTTTTTCTATTATTATAACTTAATTCGAACAAGAAAAAGATATTTGTGGTGGTTAAAAAGCATTTGCTTTTTTTTAGATGTGTCACATTTTGATAAACAGTCACTTTAACTTGTATGTAATATGATAATGTTACAAAACAATTCTTCAATATTATGATACATGTATATATATATATATATAAAATTATATATATACATGATATACAAGTCATGTAAGTGCAAACATCAGACAAACTTCATCTTAGGCACCAATCTTCAAAAGGTTTGTAGATAAACAGATATATATCTATATGGTGTATATATCAAAGAGACAGATACCAACAAAACAATAATTTAAATTGTAACAAGATGCTGTCATTATAAGGGTCATAACTTAAAAGTTATTATATGGAAACAGCTGGTGCCACCCACATGTCTGCTGTACTATCCTTAATTCTGTTTTGTTTATAAATCCAAAGTAAAAACAACCTGTTCTAGTCTTTTCTGTAGTTTTCATTCTTGTACATACATGTATCTTGCCAGAGACACAGGTCAATTGAATGATGAAAACTGAGTGTATTCAGGTTGCTTTCAGGCTCATGGGCCTGCATTTCATTACACCTAATATTAATCCTTAGAATTCAGCTCATAATTAATATGAGTCAATATACTATAGAATAAGACCATTAAGACAATTCTCCACCAGCAATCAAATGACATAGAAGTTAGCCAGTATAGGTCACTGAACGACCTTCAACAATGTAGTATTGTACCCTTCATATATCTTTTTCTAGATCCTTCATTGTGTATATTATAAAGTGTGACTTTCATTATGTCATCAAATATCCTAAATAATTGTAAGTTTAAAATACTGGGTTAAATTGTCATGTATCGCAGTATGGGTATGAAATATATATCACATTGATCCAGTGATCTCCAGTCAAATTTCAAAGTACAAGACAAATGCAAGAAAGAGGTTTAAATTAAGCAACTCCTTATTCAAATTTAATTGTGCTTGTTAAAATTTTAGGAAGGACCATAAGGCATAACCCATAGACCAAACAAAAATTATTAATCTAACTTTATAATATTTCACACACTTTCATATAAAATATATATATATATATATGCAACTGATAGAAATGTAAGTGGAGTTGGAGCAAGAAAATATCACTACTCCTGTCTACCCTATAAACATGATATACATATAAAAAAGAAGATGTGGTATGATTTCCAATGAGACAACTATCCACAAAAGACCAAAATGACACAAACATTAACAATTATAGGTTACCGTACGGCCTTCAACAATGAGCAAAGCCCATACTGCATATAGTCAGCTATAAAAGGCCCCGATAAGTACATTACAGACATGACAGAAATCCAATAAAAATTTATTGAAATATTATACCTAAATCTAAGATAACAACAGATAGGGTGCAATTCAACTTAAATTTGCCATTCTGTCAACTCATCATAACCTGTCAAGGGTCAGTATAATAAATACTTATTAGTATCATTATTTAGAAGATCATGAATATTCTATCAATAAAATTTAAAAATTTTGTTGTATCATTTCCTTTAATTTTACAAAATTGAAATAATTATCTTGAAGATATCCATTCATCATTTTGTTCACTATACCTACAATATTACTAGTTTTTTTAAAGATTAATTACCATAATTGCCCATTTTAAACATGATTTATGTCATTATCTGTTAAAGTCAAGCTGTCAAAAGATTTTTTTTCCAAACTGTATATATACTACAATGTATATGATATATTGAAGTCTTGTGAGATGTTACTAAAAACTAGGTAAAATGAACATAAAAGAAAGCTATAGAACTTAGAAGACATTTTCAGGTCAAAATATATAGGGTTCCAGTAACAATTTGATAAATCTAATAATCATGATAATCATCCTCATTAAAAAAATCTGTACATTGTACTGTACATTGTTACATTCTTAATTTTCCTTATAATAAATCAGGGATGGAAATTCCTCAGGGCCCTACGCTACGTGTATTCCTTTGCCGTGTTTGGCACATAAAGTATAAGCTTAGCTTCCAATTTTTAAGTTTTTTACTAGGGCACCAAATATATTGACTTGGCTACCATCAGAAAATTTTAATTTCCACTTATTCAATAAGGTTCTATATCATGTTTATATACTCCAACTGTACCGAAAGACCAATCAATTATGCATGTAATTATATACATTAAAACATAAGTAATTTAAGGTTTTTAGGTGCAAATTTTCATAAAAAATTAAGTCGACTGGATAGTACTTAGAAGAGCACTTACCATGCTTACAGATAAGTACTGACAGGACACCTTGTAATTACATACATGTACTAAATAGCAACACTGTATACATGGTACATGTACTAAATAGCACGACTGTATAAATGGTACATGTGTGTACTATGTAGTTATCATATGCCTTTGGGGTATTCTGTCTAGACCAATTTTATGGAAACATACCATAATTTTTTTTCTGTTGTAATTTGTCATCCCTCCTTTTTTTATTATTCTAAATGTAGGTCAATTTCTAATCCTTTGAACTTGTGCATGATGAGACTGAGATAACCTTACAAATTATCTATTAAAAGTATACTGACTTCATAGAATTTCAAATTTTCACTTCTTGCATGCAAGTATTTCATATATATTTTGTCATTTTCAAATTGAAAGCAGATTTGTTAATTTTGTACAAATTTTCAATACATACATGACAGAAAAGAATAAGTTCTTTATGTCAGAGATGAAATAAAATATGATTAAATTGACACTGATACACATGATACATGTTACACATAAAGTCTATGATAAAGATCTAGATTACCAAAACATCAAAAAGTTTGAAGAAGGGAAATATATTACTACATGTGCGATGCATAACATGCATAAGGTGACCTATACATGCTATAGGTGCTAACTTCCATGTCATTTGATTTCTGATTGAGTGTTGTCTCATTGACAATCATGCCACATCTTTTCATTTTACATACAAAAACAAATTTACATAAAAGCAATTAGCTTGGAACCAGTATTTCCCCATACACTGATATTGTATCTCATACACCTGTTTTACAATTATATAATATTTTTTTTTTTTTGAAACATTTATACCTACCCAACAGTGACACCACTACTTCTCCTAACTGGTGGTCTAGCTAGAATAGATGTGATAGAAGGAGATGTATCCGACTTAGAAATGGGTGGTGCTGACTTAGGAGGAACATCCCCGGGAGACCTAGGAGCATCGAATGGGATACATGTCATAGAATGTCTAAGTGGTGGCGGTCGGTCAGCTTTCTTAAGCACTGACCGTAGTGTCACTTCAGGAGAAGTCACATTCAATAAACTATCCTTGATTGGAGAAGTTGGAGATTTGACACTGTCATGAAACTCCCTCATTGCTATGGGACTACAGCTTTCGTTAGCGTCAGAATTTCTCCTTGAACTACTTGTACTAGAATGTATTGACGAACACCCACTTTTCACTTGTTCCTCAATTGACCGAATTAAAGTTTTCACAGACTGAATTTGATTTTTGTCACCTTTTGCTCTCATCATGCTCAGGGACCCTAACTCCTTATCAACAGTGTTGATGACCTTGCCCTTCAACTCTGCAGATAAAATAGATTTAGAAGTAATTTTGTCTTCAACAAACTTATGAGATTTCATACTTTCCATTTCAATTTTTAAATGATCAATTTCACTGTTTAGTTTATTGCACTTTTCTTTCAACTGAATGTTATCATGTTGCAAGTGTTCCATGTCGTCTTGCGTCTCGACGCGGAAGTCATTTGCAACAAGCACGGCTGTTTGTAAATCTTTCTGAAATTGTTTCCACTCCTCAGTTTCTTCACAATACTTCCCTTTCACTTCATTTAATTCAGCTTCCATTACTGAATTTTGAGATTGAATCTCCTTAAACTGTGACTTCACCTCTTTCAACTCTTTTAAATATTCCTTTTTCTGAGTCAAATATTGTTCACAGTCTTGTTCTAATTGGTCGATATGTTCTCTCAAAGATTCATTTTGATTTTGATTTTCAGATTTTTCTTTTTCTAATTTATCTAGTTTAAATTCCAAACTACTAACACTACTTCTAGAATTATTTTTCAACAATTTAATTTCCTCATCTTTTTGTTGACAGATTTCTTTGACTCGCGACATTTCACTTTGCGTATGTAACAACACTTCTTTCATATTTGCAAGTTTTTCTTCAATTCTGTCTTTTTCTTGACGAGTTTTATGTAAAACTTCCTCAAGTTCAGACTGATTGTCAGTTTTCAAACATTGTTCCAATTCTTTCACTTTAGTTTTCTCATTTTCTAGTAATGTCTTGAAATGATCAACTTCTATCTTTTCATTTGCGACAGACTGTTTAAATTCTAGTATTGTAACTTCTTGCATCTCTTTTTCAGCTTTATAAGAACTATTTTTGTCTTCTAAGAGCTGAACTTTGTCTCTCAGAGCATCATTTACATCCTGCAACTCTCTATGCTCATGATCGTAAGTGTTTAGGGCATTAGACAGTTCAATCTGTTTGCGTAACAATTCTTCCCGCTCTTCTTGCGCACATTTCAATAATTCTAACAATTGCTGTTCCCTTTCTGATCTTTCAGGGAAATTCCCACTAATAAGTAAAGCTTTCAGTTGCTCAATTTGAGTACGACAATGTTCTAATTTTTCTGTCTGCGTACACAAAGATTCAAGCAAGATAAATTTTTCACTTGTCAATTGTTCATTATCATCCGTCAGTTCATTTACACTGTGTTGAAGATCACCAAGCTCTTGTAACGTAGCTTGAAGTTCTTCATTTGTACTATAGTGACTCTCCTCCATTTGTAAAATTCTTTCAGTCAGGCAGACGACAGAAATTTCACTCAGACCATCACTGCTTTTACTACTAGCTTTATCCCAGTGGTGATCGGCAAATCCAGAGGGGTGTTCAGGTGTACTGCAATGATCGAAAAACATACCCGGTTCAGAGGTAGTCATTGATACAGCCCTATCTCTCTCCAAATGATCATCTTTGCCGACAGAGAATGCTACAGCACGAACGCCATCCGTAGATAAACTGTCGCAGCTCATACTTTTCATACTTTTCGGTACAGCAACTTCTCCAGTTGCTCCTTCTGAAGCTTTACTCTTATTAGAATTATTATTGTTTTTCTGAAGTTTTGATAATTTTTCAGTGTCAGTGATTTGTTCATATGGATGTCCAAGTTCTTTCAGTTGATCTTTCATCATCTGATTTTCCTTTTTCAAAAATCCAAGTTCATCCTTCAAGTCATGTGATGGTATTTGTTCTTTCAATCTTTTTGTTTCATATTTATATTTTTCAATTTCAGCTTTTCTGTTTTCTGTCACTTGTATTAATTCTGAAATTCTCTTTTCCAATAACTTTTTGTCTCTTTCAAAATTTGCCAAAAGTTCTGCATTGTAAGCCATGACGTCTGCTGGAGCAGAAGTTCGTTTCCTTGACAACTTGTCCTTGCTGACATTCTGAGTGCTGTGTGCTCTTTTAATACTCTGCATTCTATTAAAAGCTGCCATGGTCTTGGTTGACGAGTTGCTTGTCTTATCAATGTGCTGAATACTAGATGCTTTCCTAATCGGTGTAAGCGGCATTGCTTTCACAGGTTTAGGTTTTGCAAATCCATCATTTTTGTGCCTATTAAGATTTTCTTTATTGCTGCTCTTTTTGGGGTCTGTACCTTTTGGAATCCCAAGACTAGATTTTGGCCGATGGTCAATGTAGGCTGACAGCTTTCTCTTCTGATGACTCGATAAGTTTTCGTGACTTTTGCTAAGGAAAGGTTTTCCTAACGGAGAAGCCACAGTCCGAACAGGAGTTCTAGTCTTAGCTGCAGTATTTAAATCAGAGTTAGCTGAATGTGAATGTTTCATTGCCGTAGGTGTGGTGGTAGATATAGGCTTAGCCTTTACTGGACGTATCGGAGTAGATGTCCGCTCCATCATTCCAGGTTTCATTGTCAAGCCGTCAGATGATCGATATCATTTGTTTTGATTGCAACCTGAAAAAAAATAATAAACAAATTAAATTAAGTAATGACACATTTTATTTAACACTTCAAAGGTAATATTTATTTAAATATTTTCCATAAAAAATCTACTTCAAAAGATTTTGACCTAGATCTTGACCTGAAAGTAATATAAGTTGTTCACACAGCAAATCTGAATCATTAGAAAGGGAATTTATAAGCTATAAATTCTCTTACTGTAAAATATGAAAAAAGAAGCTGAAAGTTTAAAAAAATAATCATTAGTTATTTTGTTTGAAGTACCTTAGAAATCAAATCTTACTAAATGTCCTTTGATAGGACAATAAATCCATAAAATAACATTATCCGTTTGACAAGAACTTCAACAGCTCTTGTAAGTCGGCTAAGAAACAT
This sequence comes from Mytilus edulis, assembly GCA_019925275.1. Lineage (NCBI taxonomy): Eukaryota > Metazoa > Mollusca > Bivalvia > Mytilida > Mytilidae > Mytilus > Mytilus edulis. The sequence continues at coordinate 55,330,552 of CM034360.1, read as the reverse complement.
TGATAAGGGAATGTATTAACATCTGTGACAGAAATGTTAGAGTACTTATAATTACGAGAAACCATGTAACAAGTAAAATATCAATCAATATACCATTCCTACATACAAAAACATCTGTTTAAAAGTACACATTGTCAGATGCATGATATGAATACAGCATCTTGATACACTCCTGTCACTAGGCGTAATATCTTTTAACCAAATTGCATTTCAAAATAGTAATGAGATTTTTCTTTTGTCAACTTTTTTTCTCTCTTGTCAATCAAAATTTCAAGTAGCAAAAATAAAAGAATCACATTATGCTGTTTTGCATAATCTCCCTGGCATAAAATTAATTGTTCATGTATGTGACCGATTTTATGAGTTATCTTTAACAATACATGTACTTGTGTATAGAACATATAGTGATCTTGACCGACAAAATAATTTATATATATGAGTAGAAGACTTGTTAGCTAATAAAATACCGGTAATAAGAAATGGTAGCCCAAGCAAATAAATTGTGTTTGGTTACTTGAATATCATAAAAGAACTCTACACGATCAAAATTTATATAATTCCTATATATTAAAAATCCATTATAGACAATGTCCACACAAAAATATATTTACATTCATTTAGAAATAAAACTTTCTAAAAGAAAAGTAAATGAATTATGATACATAGATATTCTGATAAAACAAGAAATTTCTATACTTACAACATGACATGTATAGAATTAATCTTCTTTAAAATCTACCCATTATCCCTGAACCACCACAACTACATGTATAATCTATATTCAATAAATGACTTATCTATATAAGTATCAACTGATAAATATACATGTATGTAATTATTTCCCAGATCTATATATGTGACATTATATAATTCTCCTATCCACTAAGACTCCACTATCTCAATGTAAATCCATTTTATTCACACAATCTGTTTCCTTAAAACCTTGAGGCACCTACAGGGAAGTGGTTTCTAATTCCATAATGAATGTTGTGTAATTCAATATTAACACATCAAGGAATTAAATATTTTACTACAAAAGACAACTTATAAACTAACAAAGATCTCAATTTACTGACAATATATTACTACAGCTGTAAACATGAACACCTTCCCGAATTATCCCATTATAGAGCAGAAAGTAGAAAAGAAAGGGGTTCAAGTCACAAGAGAAAATATATAATTTAATTTTTATATTATTTTTTTTAAATTACAGTCTATATAAATTCAACTAACAAAGACCTCAATTTGCTGCCAATACATTACCACAGCTGTTAACATGTACACCTTCCAGAAATTATCTTATAGAGCCGAATGTAGGAACAGAAAGCAGTTTTATAAGTCACAAGACAAAATATATAATTTAATTTCTAGAGTATTTTTTTTAAAATTACATTCTATATAAATCATTTTTATAATTTTCTTTAATTGTCATATAAATTGTTAATATATTTATTGTCAAAAACGTAATAATGTCAGATTAAAAATATGATAAGAAAACAAACTTTAACTGTCAAAAGGAATTGTGTTTTACATGGTGCCAAGAAGTATACATCCTTTCAAAGATTAAATTTGACAGATCTTAATTTAACAATAATAATTAATAGTTTCCTAAACTGTTAAAGTGTAATAACACATTTATTTTAAGTATAATAATATTTAAGAAAAAGTTTGATGTATTTTGTCAGACATTTTCAAACAATGGGGACTTTTTGTCCTTTTACTTTTGTGTTTTTTCTGTCCTGTGACTTTTTGTCCTGTGGTTTTTGGGCCTCCCTTACCAGTGTACTGTGTAATAAACAAATTATCTAAAGAGAAAGAACCATTTTGATGAATTTCCAGTGACATTTTTAAACAATGGTAACATTTTTTCTGATCAACTTTGTCTTTCTGTTCCACTACTTTTTAACTTTCGTCCTGTGGTTTTCTGTCCCTTTACCTATTGGGCCTCCCCATCAGTGTTATAAACATGTAAGAGAAATGAACATCCCACTGATTGACAGGTGTGACAGATGTAGGAGACACATATTTCTTAATTAAGACCTTAGAACATGCCCCCTGTGGCTAAAATAAGACTAATTAATGTACTATCAGTTCCCATTTTAGTATTTACTATGCATTTATTACAACCTTACAAAAGATCTCACCAATAATTAGGCCAAAGTAAACAACACTGGTGTTCATTTATTGTCCCTGTTTTATGTACCACAAAAATGTGTTTTGTCTCGCTAGTTGTATGGTCCTAACTGTCTATACTAAAGTTTTGTTGGTACTTTGTTTTAGTTTAAATTTATTTATAGTGGATTGGGAAACAAGTTTTGCAACTTATATTAATCCCTATCCACTTTGCGGGTGCGAGTGTTGCCTTGTAGCGGCATTAGCCTACTCTTTTTTCGAAATTTACAAGGGTGTCTTTAACGTGCAAGAGATATTGCTCTCTCTTAACATGGGCCAGCCATTTATCGTCCCCTTCCGACAGTCCCTGAAATTTACATCCCAGTACGGGAATCGAACCAGGAACCTTTGTGTTAGTAGTCCGATGCACTAACCACTACACCATGGCTCTTAATGTGTTGTGATTTGTGACAAAACTGTAGGTCTACCAATTAACCACAGGCTCATTATTATTCATGGGGTACCAATTTTCATGTATTCCTTGGTTATTGCATTGGTTAACCCAATGTTACCACTTGTTTAACCATGAAAGTGAAATGAAAATATATGACTTCCATGGTAAAGTGAAGTACAAATTCCCTACAGCCTTATTTGCAAACTAATAAGGCAAAACCAGGCAACCTCAAATCTACGAAATACAATCATTCCTTAATCAATGATAATTTGTACACACAAAAATAAATGAATCCACACTACTTAAAAGATAAAGTAAAAAAATGCATCGAGTATAATGAAAAAAAGTACTCTTCTCTTCTCTATAAAATAACAAGTAAAAAGTTCAAAGCCTTTGAACATCAAGTGTTATTCTATTTTTCACTTGTCAAATTGATCTATTTTCGACTTCCTTTGATTAATGTAAATTTTCAATGAAATAATGTCAATGAAGAATGATTTTATTTATAAAAGTTAAAGAACTGTTCTTGTACCATCTCAGTAAAATACTTAACTTTGTAATATAGGCTATTATAATATATATGTCAAATCATTCATATCAATTCTTACATGTATTTCAAAATCTAGTTTTTAAGAAGAAAAAAAAATCTTTTAAATGTGAATTGTTATTCATAAAAGGAATTGTGCCATTTTTAGAATTGGAAAATCTAACTTGTATAGGGAAAGTCGAGTGCAAGATTAAGAAATCTCAGATTCTGGTACAACTTCAGTGTCAGAAATGAAAAAGAAATTGCACAAAAAGTATGTAATGACTAAATTAGTCTTTTTGACTTGATAGTGAAATCTCACTCAAATTCTGATATTTATATTTCATGTATTGGATTTCATTAAGTTTAAAAGACTCAAAAGAAATCTTAAACATAAAAACAAAAATAAAGAAATCTATAAAGAATATATAATGTCCTTGGTACTCACTAAATGCTCTCTGTATTTCTCAAGTCCTTACAAAATCATAAAAGTGACACAAAAGTATGTAATAAAACCAAATTTAAACATAGTTAAACATAATTACATATTTATTTAGTATTTGCTCTGGCACTTGATCACTTGGTTAAATATTAGAATAAATAATTCCTGTTGAATATTTTAAACACGGCTTGAATACATGAAGTACGTCCCAAAGAATGGTACAACAGTTTACGTACTTGTCATGCTGTCTGTCTCAGATGCCGGAGATGGATGTTAATGTTTATCCTTTCTACCAAATTATAAACTTTTTTTTTTTAAATTTTAATACAAAGTGAGCAGCAAAAAAGTCGGCAATACACTCATCTGACAAAAGCGTCATTAGCGAGAGACAGAGGTAAATATAGAATCTGTCTGTTCCGTAAATTGAATACTGTGGGATTTTGTAGCCTAGGACTTCTAGAGTTTATAGAAGAAAGCCAAACAATGATCGAAAGTGTATAAGGCACTTGTAAAAACAAGAAAAATCATGAAAAATATGATTAAGATAGGCCTAATGTCTTCTTAATTATTTTCTTTCAATCATTGTAAAAATGAATTGTCAATTTTAAATATTCCAAATAAATTAAGTGACTATTTGCAGGGCCAAATATATTTAAGATTAGGGAGCAGTAAACTTGAGTAGGGAGAAGTAGTCAACAGTTAAAAAGAAGTTGATTTCCATTAAAGTAATAATTTTGAACACTTTACTTAGTAAATTATCCATTTCAACAACTTTTCGGCTACCCAGGTAATATTCTTCTTTAAAAAAAATTTGACTAACGAGTACTTGGTTAGTCAAAAGTCCATCTCAAAAAAAATTTTGCAACCCAGACTCAACAAGTTTTGGGCTTCTCATTTTGTGAACAATCTTTTGGTTAAGTACTCATGTATCAAATAGTCTATCTCAACTAACTTTTGGCTACCAGGGTAGAAAATAGTCCATCTTAACTTTTATTTTGGCTACCCAAGTAGTAAATAGACCATCTAAACAAACTATTGGCTAGCCATCAGACCACAACTAATTTTCATTCAGCTCTGGTATAAAAACAAATATTTACCTAAACCTCTCCTATGTAATCAATCTTACACATGTTTTGAAACCTAACACAGACTAATACAAAAACCTAATTTATCAAACAAGACAAAAGACTTGTACTTTAAAGTAGCGTTATCTCCTAAATACCAATTAGTCTTGTTATGTATGCCTAATAAACTTTGATTTCCCGATAAGCTTCAATCCTTTTCACACTGTGTAATTTGCACTTGGAGATACCATACCTAGTTTCATGTTCAAGCATTTTTATTTAATTCTCTTCAATATTTCTCATGAACTTTACTTCCTTAACTATTCTTTCAGTTATTCCCAAGCTCTGTCTGGCTGTCAACAACCAAAACGTTATTTGGTCACCCCGAACTCACATTGTACATGTCTGACCGACAAATTGTGAAAAAAAGAAAAAATTCAGTCAGACAGAAATTTTCCAAATTTTTATAAAAGTTGAAAATATAGTAGAAAAATGTCAAATTTTATTTTTAAGTCAGACAAACGCCTTTAACAGGTTGGCGCAGACTGTTCTTTTCCCATTATGTTATAGATTCGAGAAACATGTTTCATGTTCACTGAATCTTCAAGAATACCTCATAAAGACTTGTGGTGTACATGGAATCTTCAAGAATACATCATAAACATGATAAAGGCTTGTCGTGTACACTGAAATCGATATTCTACATGATGTATGTGTTTATATTTAAGGATTCATAAATTTATGTAATCACCTTTCAATATTATGTCATATATCAAACATTGTTGTCATTTAACATCCTGTTAACCTCTATTCATAAAAGAAGACAACCACATTTTCTTCACAACATACTGATTGTATAGAACTCTTGCAAAAATTGTCTACTGTGGTTTTCATTATTTTTTGTGGGGTACCAATTTTTTGTAGATTCATGGTTATAGGTAAACCATGAATTTAAATATAAGCCTTTCTACTGCATGGACCTCCTATATGTTTCAGTATGCATAAATTTTTTATGTTTCTTTTCACTAATTTACTGATGGCGCTTAAACTTTGGGTGTGAACAAGAAAATCTTTAATAAGCCATTACATGCATGTAAGCTGCCATAAACACCAACAAAAATTAATAAAAGTGGATTCATGACTTAATGATGTAGAAAAAGCTTATTTCATGTTTGTCACAGTATAACATGTATAATGCTGGATTACTTGAAATAATGTTTGTTTCATAGCAATTCCCTATGATAGCAGTCCTGATTATCAATTATAAGACTTCAATTTGTGGAAAAATTCATGCAATATTGCATCATATTTTTTCAATTGCTTGCTCAACAAAGCAAGTGGTGATGTCCCTAATGCCTACATGTACATGATGTCCACGCTGAAACCTAAGTTTGTGACAGAAATGTAATAATCTCGAAAGTGGTCCATTGAACAAAATGTGAGATCATTATTGTGAGTTCAGGAAACGCAGCATACAAATAAAACAATCAAAATTTTTAACAAGAGTGCACACACTGAAATGTCTCGCCTTCTTTACTAATCATTGATATTATGTTGATAGTCCTAAGTATAAAGCTTTATTACAACTGTCACATAAACTTAACATTAACCAAGATAGCTAAACAAAGACCATTGAACCATGAAAATGAGGTCAAGGTTAGATGAATCATGCCAGGCAGACATGTACAGATACCAATGCTTCCATACAACAAATATAGTTGACCTATTACCTAGAAAAATAGACCAAAACACAAAAACTTAACACTGTGCTATGAACCGTGAAATTAAGTCATGGTCAAATAAAACCTGCTGGACTGACATTTAGATCATAATATATTTCAGTACACCAAATACAGTTGACCTTTGGCATATAATATTAGATAAAAAGACCAAAACTTAAAAAAATAACTTTGACCACTAAACCATGAAAATGAGGTCAAGGTCAGATGACATCTGCCCACTAGACATGTACACCTTACAATCATTCCATACAACAAATATAGTAGACCTATTGCATAAAGTATGAGAAAAACAGACCAAAACATAAAAACTCAACTATAACCACTGAACCATGAAAATGAGGTCAAGGTCAGATGACATCTGCCCGCTAGATATTTACACCTTACAATCATTCCATACAACAAATATAGTAGACCTATTGCATAAAGTATGAGAAAAACAGACCAAAACACAAAAACTTAACTATAACCACTGAACCATGAAAATGAGGTCAAGGTCAGGGGACACCTGCCAGTTGGACATGTACATCTTACAGTCCTTCCATACACCAAATATACTAGCCCTATTGCTTATAGTATCTGAGATATGGACTTGACCACCAAAACTTAACCTTGTTCACTGATCCATGAAATGAGGTTGAGGTCAAGTGAAAACTGTCTGAGGGGCATGAGGACCTTGCAAGGTACGCACATACCAAATATAGTTATCCTATTACTTATAATAAGAGAGAATTCAAGATTACAAAAATTCTGAACTTTTTTTTCAAGTGGTCACTGAACCATGAAAATGAGGTCAAGGACATTGGACATGAGACATGAGGCATCTATATACAAAGTATGAAGCATCCAGGTCTTTAACCTTTTAAAATATAAACCTTTTAAGAAGTGAGCTAACACCGCCGCCGGATCACTATCCCTATGTCGAGCTTTCTGCAACAAAAGTTGCAGGCTCGACAATAAAAATTAAGATTTTGAAAAACCTATCCTGGTCCAAATTGATAATTTAAGAAAATGTAGTATAGCAAAAAGTCTGCATTTGCAGTGACTGTAATTAAAACACTGAGTGAAGTTGCCTGTATGCCATGGTAGACAAACAATGTTTTCATTGAGGAAATTTGAAATGAGAAAGACTAACAGGACGAGAAGGTGAAACATACCTCCCTATTTTGAAGACTAGAAATTCTGATAATTTGGAAATGTATTCAATCTAGGCTCAGCCTTAGTCAAAATAAACATTTATATCTATTATTGCTTGGGTACTACTACTATATCATGTATAAATGATTCACTATCATGATGGGGTTTACAAATTTATCCCTATATAAATATACACATGATATAGACAATTAAAATCATGTGGTTTTGATAATCCTCTAATAGATTTTAATAAGGTTTCTGTTTCCGTGATTATGATTTAATGAGAAATTGAATTATTTTTAAGTTTAGAAAAAAAACCATTAAGTTTCATATTCCAGGAAAGTACAAAGCCCTTAGACATTTTTTACTAAAAAAAAAACCAAGAATTTATTTTCTATTATAAATCAATCATTCTATTAAAACTGTAACATAAATCAAGAAATTATAGTCATGATAGTTAGACAACCAAAACAGAATCAAAATATCAAAGCTCATCTCAAAATCACAGAATTTCACAGTAATTTTATCAACTTTCCATATCATTTACAAAATATGATATTAATCAGACGAGAGTATCTCCATACAAATGTTCAACACTTACTCAATAACAACACGCCTTTTTCAATAATAAAACAATTTTTTTCTCACCTGGCTAACCTTAAAAAGAATTTCTAAATCCCATTATTACCTTGAATAACCTGCCACAAAATGTAGGTCAATTCTTTACAATCAAATATACAAACTTCTTTTCCTATTATATCCAAACACAATAAGAAATTCACACATAACACCACAGAGACTAGTCAATTTTCCACTGACTGATTTTAAAGTGATTCTAATTTTAGAACAACATCAATTAAATTGAAATATATTTCACTTCCTTCTTGTGTTAATTTCAAATCAAATTCATGAAATGTACATTTCCACCTGTTCGAAATATTCTAAGTGTTGATTTGATGTCTTTCTTATCAAATATTATCGATAAGCTATTTGGCAAACAAAATTAATAATATTGCACATATAGGTATTATCTATAGATCCTAAATAAAGACATTTATCTAATTGTGTAAACAGGGATTTAATATGCTCCCTTCCTATGACTTGTGAGCTTTGAAAAGGCTTTTTATCATGCCTATTGGGGTCTATATAGATTAACATTAATGATAAAGATGAACTCCAACTGAATAAGGACCACTTGAAGAACGAATGACTGGCATTTCCTACTTAAAATCTGATGACCTTTCACTATAATGTCAAGTTTCTGTCAAATTAACTGACCACAATATATGGTACATGTGAATAATTTAATCTAACAAAAATGTATGTCTCATACCAAAAATAAAGTAAATAAATTCTTACTTTTCATATTTGTCTACTATTTATGTCAATGCAATGACAAATTCAATTCAGAATATTGAGTAGGTAGTTTTATAGAATTTGTGGTGTTAGATAAAATGTATAAGTTATAAAAAATGAAGGTGAAGTTGTTTTTTTCAGCAGATTTTTTATTTTCAGCCTACCTTCCTGACCAAATGCAACCCATCAATTGATTAGTCCACAATGCCTGTCGATGGTCTTTCTCAAGCATGAGATTTCTTATAGACCAAATCCTCATGTATTTTATAATAATATGGAGTCAGACCCAAAGGTTGAAAAGTTCAGATTCTTTTGAGAACCTTTTGCTCTTTTTCCAAACATTTCATATAAATTACTGTACATGCACATCATCATTTTAGTAAATTTACCAATTTTCAAAACTAGAGGCTCTAAAGAGCCTGTGTCGCTCACCTTGGTCTATGTGCATATTAAACAAAGGACACAAATGGATTCATGACAAAATTGTATTTTGGTGATGGTGATGTGTTTGAAGTTCTTACTTTACTGAACGATTTTGCTTCTTACAATTATATCTATCATGAACTTTGCCCATTAGTAACAGAGAACTATATTTGGTAAAAATTTACATAAATTTACCAAATTAATGAAAATTGTTAAAAATTGACTATAAAGGGCAATAACTCCTTAAGGGGTCAATTGACCATTTAGGTCATGTTGACTTATTTGTAGATCTTACTTTGCTGAACATTATTGCTGTTTACAGTTTATCTCTAACTATAATAATATTCAAGATAATAACCAAAAACAGTAAAATTTCTTCAAAATTACCAATTCAGGGGCAGCAACCCAACAACCGATTGACCGATTCATCTGAAAATTTCAGGGCAGATAGTTCTTGACCTGATAAACATTTTTATCCCCTGTCAGATTTCCTCAAAATGCTTTGGTTTTTGAGTTATAAGCCAAAAACTGCATTTTACCCCTATGTTCTATTTTTAGCGGTGGCGGCCATCTTGGTTGGTTGACCAGGTCACGCCACACATTTTTTAAACTAGATACCCCAAAGATGATTGTGGCCAAGTTTGGATTAATTTGGACAAGTAGTTTCAGAGGAGAAGATTTTTGTAAAAGATTACTTTAATTTATGAAAAATGGTTAAAAATTGACTATAAAGGGCAATAACTCCTAAACGGGTCAACTGACCATTTTGGTCATGTTGACTTATTTGTAGATCTTACTTTGCTGAACATTATTGCTGTTTACAGTTTATCTCTATCTATAATAATATTCAAGATAATAACCAAAAACAGCAAAATTTCCTCAAAATTACCAATTCAGGGGCAGCAACCCAACAACCGATTGACCGATTCATCTGAAAATTTTAGGGCAGATAGATCTTGACCTGATAAACATTTTTATCCCATGTCAGATTTCCTCAAAATGCTTTGGTTTTTGAGTTATAAGCCAAAAACTGCATTTTACCCCTTTGTTCTATTTTTAGCCGTGGCGGCCATCTTGGTTGGTTGACCAGGTCACGCCACACATTTTTTAAACAAGATACCCCAAAGATGATTGTGGCCAAGTTTGGATTAATTTGGCCAAGTAGTTTCAGAGGAGAAGATTTTTGTAAAAGATTACTTTAATTAACGAAAAATGGTTAAAAATTGACTATAAAGGGCAATAACTCCTAAACGGGTCAACTGACCATTTTGGTCATGTTGACTTATTTGTAGATCTTACTTTGCTAAACATTATTGCTGTTTACAGTTTATCTCTAACTATAATAATATTCAAGATAATAACCAAAAACAGCAAAATTTCTTCAAAATTACCAATTCAGGGGCAGCAACCAATTGACCGATTCATCTGAAAATTTCAGGGCAGATAGATCTTGACCTGATAAACATTTTTACCCCATGTCAGATTTGCTCTAAATGCTTTGGTTTTTGAGTTATAAGCCAAAAACTGCATTTTACCCCTATGTTCTATTTTTAGCCGTGGCGGCCATCTTGGTTGGTTGACCGGGTCACGCCACACATTTTTTAAACTAGATACCCCAATGATGATTGTGGCCAAGTTTGGTTTGATTTGGCCCAGTAGTTTCAGAGGAGAAGATTTTTGTAAAAGTTAACGACGACGGACGACGACGACGACGGACGACGACGGACGACGGACACCAAGTGATGAGAAAAGCTCACTTGGCCCTTCGGGCCAGGTGAGCTAAAAAGCAGTTATTTAATCATTAACCTATTAAACTAGTTAGTTATTTACCTAATCTTGAGGGAAATTATTCCATCTGAACCACTCCTTCAGCCATTTCTCCCAGTAAGTGACCTGATGTCAAAGTAAAACAAGCACTTCATGTCAAATCTGTTATCACATCCATCTGTCAATCATAACACCTGAAATGGACATCATAACTACTTGACTGATAATTTATACAAACAACATGCCATCTAAAGATGCACAACAGGATTTCACTAATTGTAAATTATCTGGAACAGAAGTAAATTATACATCTGCTGCAATGTCTGCTATTATAAATCCATGTGTGTTGTCACTTGGACCCTTGTGGATAATTGCAATCATACCACATCTCCTTGCATATATATATTTAAACATGTTCAATTATGGACAAACATTTGCTGAAGTGGAAAATGTAGACTTAGAAAATCCATTATATACATGTATATCCATATCATTTGGACTCTTGTGGATAATGGTTTTGTTGGTACCATGTCTCCTTGCCTAATTTATTTATAAACCAATATTTGCTGTAGTGGAAATTGTAGGCTAATGCTGCTATGTTATAAATCCATGTCATTTGGACTCTGGTGGATAATTGTCTTGTTTGGCAAACATACCACATCTCCCATGTGTCTCCTTGTTTAATCTATTTATAAACATACAAAAATGAAAATCTCAAGTTACATAAATAATTGTATTCATAATTTGATGGCAATATCTTTTACTATATTGCATCTCGATTTGTCACTCCAACTCACTACACAAGACACTTGTACTGTATATGACAACATCTGAACTTATTTTAAAACCAAAAAATCGACAGTAGGATGAAAACAATACCCATCAGACAACCTAGCCCCAATAAATCAGCTGATTTCTAGACAATAGGAAATTACAACTGCAAGATTACACAAGACTTTATTGGAAAATCAATAAGATTTTGTAATGCACAGGTAAAACCAGTGGTGATGCACTTTATAATTAAATCGGTTATTCAAACTGACAGTGACATCCTTGACTACACAGACAGTATGTTATAATCGTCAGTATTTTGTCCAAAACCCAATTTTGCAATAGTACAATTGTATCAATTTCATACAAAATTAAGTTATATAAATGCAATAATTTGAGCGGATGTTTTTTTTTAAGTTATGACAAAAAATCTAGATTCTTGACATGCTTGACATATAAATGACAGTTCATAATGTTCAATACCTAAAAATCAATATTGAAAATACAACTTCTTGTTTTTGTCTGTGCATAAAATACTCACTCCTAACACATTAATTTAACTGTGCAATAAATTTAATAATATTTATGTAAATTTATGATACTAAATCACAGCACATATTACATGAGCTAATAGGTCAAGCATTGTCAAAATTAAATTGCAGTAATTTTACTTTTTAACTAACGACAGCCTAAGGCTGACAGAATATATTGCTTATTCAGACTATTGGAAGCAAATTCGGTGAAATGTCTGTATTTTTTTTTATCCATTTTTTGACTTGTTGCAAATAAGGCAATTAGTTTTCTTAATTGACTTGTTTCACATTTTTCATGTCATGTCTTTTATAGACTGCTATATATACATGTATATATGGTACGTTGTTTTCTCATTGTTAACAGCCTTAGTTTTGGTTTCCTGTAATACTTTGCTAGTAGCTTGCATTCACTTCATTCAAACTCTGTATGATACTTGTCTCATTGGCAATCCTACCACATCTCCTAATTTTTATATTTCTAAAAAACAATTTAGTTTGAATGGGGACATATGATTGGAACCCCCCGCCACCCCACCCCCTTTTTTATCCTGGGTTGGGGAACCCTTTTAAAAATGGCTGGATCTGCCCCTGGTGTTTCTCCACTCTAAACAGTATCTTTAATACTTCATAAAATATAACTAAAAATCTGTAAATATTTTGCTATCAGGGTTATTTCCACTTCAACTTCAATTATTTTGTTTACAAACTTTAACACTTGAACTCAAAATTTAATCAAACAATGAGATAAATGTGGTGTAAGTAAGGTGACCATGAAGTATTGTGATTGACTGAACCGCATAAAGATGGCAGATATTAATGGACTTTTATATAATAAGGTGATTTTAAAATTATAAATGTCATGAATGTGTGTTTGTATGTCTAGTTCAAAGAACAAAAGGCTAGATCTGACTGACATCCTACACAGAAAATCTTATTTAAAAAGATATATTTGACACTTCATTTATCGTGTTTAATATACAATCTACCTTATTTTCACAGAAGGAGAATGAGAATACTAGTCGCTCTAGAAGACTTAGTATACATGTCTACATTATGGGTTCTCACAAAAGATTTTTAAAGGCATGTCCAAGGACTTGTAATTTTTGTCCATGGCAAGTCTAAAAAGTGCATGCGAGTACAAAATGTACCAAGTTAACAACAAATTAATTTACAAACAGTTTAGTATGGGAACGAAGTCCCCAATAACAGTAGAAAAATCAAAAAAAAAAACTTTTTTTAAAAATCGGGAAAATTTTCCCGAAATTTTCATTGTACTAATGAACTCAAAATCGTTCAATTTTTTTGATGTCATGTTTTGAATTCCCGAAACTGCACAGAAATCTACAATGTACTTCCTTTTTCCGGTCTCGTTTGTATGAAACTTTGAGTAAAATATATATTTATCAGTCTAGTATAAAATAGGAAGGAACGCTATACCAATTTCATTTTTAATAATTCCTTGATATGAAAAAATGTTACCTAATGATAGAGTTTCTTTGTTTACATTGCATATGACGTCATAACTTAAATAACGTCACAACTAAAATCCCTAGCAACAGAACCAAAATTGGAAACGTTCCGGTATTTCCGTTTCTTTTTCTTTAACAAATATTTAAGTTACAAAAAAATAATTCATACAGACTTCGTCCCCATTTACAGGTAATGCCTGCCTCATATTATATATAAACCACTGTCATGAAAACATTGTGTAGTACTTTCAGATACAAATGTCATGAATGTATAGGTGTGAAAATATGCATATTTGATCATATTTATTTAACAAATTTAAATTTTCTATCTTTTCAGGGATTCCCACTACATGTGCTAAGGCGAGCCAATGAGAAAAAAAAAATAAGAGTCCTGGGGTTGAAGTCATAAAACTTTGCTCAGTGCTTGGAGCACAAAAATCTTGCTCAAAACACCAAATGGCAAATCCTGTATTTGATTGGTTGATTCTCGAGTCTGACTACAAAAATGTTGCTCGAAAGATTTATGAACGTAAGGCCAGGACTCATAAAAATCTGTCTGGACTCACTATTTGCACTTTAACAGAATTTTTTAGAACCATTCCAGATTGAAATAATTTAAATTTTAATAGCAAAAGTTTAAAAGTAATCTGAATTTAATGTCTTTTTATCGCTCTATTGTAATTGTCATCATCATGATCATGGTCAAGGAGACTAAAATAATAATAATATTGCTGTAAAATATATTCTTATTACTGTTGGACTTACCATGGCCATGATGACAAGTCTGTGTATTTGCCTTCAAAAATCCTTAAACTGGGCTTAGTGAGAAATTACTGAGAAGCCTGCTTTGACAGTTAAATCTCTTTAATAACAATCATGACAATATTAGATTTTATAATTTTCAAAGATACAAGTATAACATTCATCTTTCTTTGATTATGTTTGATCAATTATAACCTGGTTTTGTAATAATACAGGTCAGTATGTTTACAATAATCTATAATTCAGATTATCATTTTACAAAAAAAGAGAAAATTGAGAATGGAAATGTATAGGGAATGTGTCACAAAAGTTAAATATGAATTCAAGTAACTTTTTTTTTGTATTGGAGAGGGTGTCACTGTTTCAGACTGTGGGTGGGTGTGTTGTCTCAACGATTGGTACATTGTAATTAATTACTAATTATGCCAAGATTATCTCAGGGCTAACACTACTCAGCTCGATTTCAAAAGTCCACTAGAGCTTGAAATTGTGTTACAAGTTTGTTTACATTTTATCATATATCTAGTTGCACTATTTGTGAAAATGAAGTAAGAAACAAAATTGAGAAAAAAATACCCCTTGAAATTGCAGTTATTTGTTAATGTAACAGCCACTATGTTCCGTCAGTTACTTTTTTCTGGCGGAACTTTTCAACTAGTTATTTCGTTCCGATGGAACTTTGCAACTAGTTGTTTTATTCCAAGTGCAGTCGAAAAGTTATGGAAAAAAGTAGCTAGTTCTACTTTTTCTTTCCTTTCCATTTATCTTTAAAGTTTTCAATTCTAGTGTTTATATTTCATAATCATAGATGTATTTTGCCTCCTGCCTGGATTTCTTTTTGTTTTAAGTATTTGATCACCAAAACCCTGATTTACCCGGGCCCTTATCCGCTTCCAGAATCAAATCTGGTATTGTAATTGTCTTCATTTCTGGCATCCATTGAATTTCAATGTTGTTTTTGTCAGTCAGATACAATTTTACTCGAATTTACACAATACTTGGCGGCGATTTACAGTATAAAGCTAGCGGTTGGACAAAATGAACATCGCTGTCATGAATAATAAGAGAAAGATGAAAATAAGTTTTGAGATCGTTTATTTATTTTTTAGGATATTTTGGTAAAAAGGTTTGCAAAGTTAATTTTCATTTTCTTTCAAGTCAAAGGTCCGTCAGAGTAGCTAGTAACCAATACAAAAGTCTGATTGCAAAAGTGGAAGATCGCTGATCTTGGACCACCGCTAATTTGAACCCCTGACCCTTATTGTTTTGTCAGAATCCCTTATCCCACTTCTCGTTGCCATAATTGTGCATGTAATTTCTCATCCTTTTTTCATGCAGCTAAATTATTTGACTTTCATATGTCACGCTTTAAAAAATACCAGCCAATCCCGCGTCACTTTGACCCTAATGAGACCCATTTTTAAGTGAAAATGGATGTGACACTAAACTAAGAACATACACATGATATAATGAACTAAAATTAAAAGAAATAATTGACTAACAAAGGCCAGAGGCTACTGACTTGGGACAGACAAATAAATGTGCCGGGGTTAAACATCTTCTCCATTAGCTTATACCTCTAGCCAATGAGACCCAGCTGCCATTAAGGCAAAGCTGAGAACAGTTTATGTTCATGGGCAAAGATTGAATATCAAGAAGGACTCTTTTGCTTTATAAGTATAATATCAGATTACAGAAAAGTATGATCATAAATACATTTTTGTAAATGACAAAGCCCATCAGGTAGCATAATACCATCTTATGCTCTTTTGAGTGAAAGAGCGCAAAGGACAGCTTTAAAATATCGTGTATTTTCTCATATGTTTTCGACTGTATAATAATTTCCTGACTTCATAGCACAGGCACTTGTTTTTATCCATAGAAAAACCAACTATCAACTTATATTTAACTAGTACCTATGGACTTGTTTCTATCCATCATGTCCATAGGAAAACCAACTATTAATGTATATTTACGAAACAAGCGCGAGTAAATATACGTTGATAGTTGGTTTTAATATGGATAGAAACAAGTGCCTGTGCTTCATAGCAAGAGTTAATTGTTCAAAGAGGCGATCTAAGTCAGGTCAATTATAGTTTATTCAAAGAAACATCAGCAAAAACAGGAAAACAATCACGACACTGACAGCAATAAAAATATAGGATTACTAGAAACAAGACACTACTCCCTGGAGATTCAATACCTATTGGAAATTTATACAGATCATAACAAATTCAGAGAGAAAACATTTCGACATAACAGGGCAATCATAATTTAAAATTACATGCATTCACCGATTTCTAGGTAAAACGCCCCCTTATAGTGCCCCTTTGCTGCACAGATGTAAGCAAAAAGCGGAAAACCATACAATTTATGAGTTAAAATATTTTCGGCATTAATAAAAATCATATGTTGCTTACTGTAGAGTTTCAATAGCTACCTTAACATGTGAAATGAACTCTGACTTGATACAAAATAAGTTTGTACAATAAATCCTTGCGGCTTCCCGATATTTTGAATACACAAATTTGTTAGTGCGCATGATCTCACAAAAATATTTCAGATTGTTGAACAAAACGAAAGTAGCTTTAATTGTAACATTTTCAGTCTCCGAAAGGTATTTTTAAATAAAACTATTGCTCTATGTAAGTTTTTTTTTGTATATTGTTTAAAGACGTATACATGCATTTTCATTTCTCATGTTTAACAAAATGAGAATAAAAATGCAAGTGATATTTCATTAGGGTCTGGAAGAGTTTGTATTATATCTTGAGGCTAATAGAATCCACAGTATTATTATCACTACGGGAACGGAGTGTGCCTTTATTGTGTTTCTTTGAAGATTTCGGCTGACTTTGTTGTCACTATGCTGTCTTCAAGGTTATCAATATTGATCCTCGTCCTGAACGTGCATGAACTATTTGCCCATTGACGATCAACAACCAACAATCAATCAATCAATCAATCAATCAATCCCTATGATCTGGATAGTCGACCGCAGTTCCGAACTTCGAATGAAGATTCAGTTTTTAAATTGTTTGGTCGGTGATTACTGAATCTCAACTGTATTTGTATTTATGCGGGGTTGTTTTTCAACAATGTTCGATGGAATCATGCATAGAGTCTTGGTTTATTGATAAAACGGACGGCTCTTCTTCAAGTCAGTGTAGTCCTTTCTATAGCTATTTTTCTTTTCTTGTATATATAAGTTCCACATGATGTCTCCATATTCCATGATTGATCTTACTAGGGAATTGATATTATCTGTTTTTCCTGCATGCAGGCTCTTTTTTGGGCAATGTTAGTTACATCTGAGGAATCGGATGATAGAGAACTTGATTTATATTTGCTGGTATTTGCTAAATGTGTTCTCCATTTTAATTCGTCTGATATTTTGGAGTCCGATGCATGAGTTTGTGTTTTACCTTATTCTCCTTCAATTCTGTATCAATAATTGTTAAAGCATTGTTCTCTTTACTAGTACATTTTACATATTATTCTTTTTAATTTATCTTTTTATTCTTCATTGTTTAACTTTTGGCCACATTTTCTCCACTCCTTGTTTACCAACTTTTCTGTAGTATTGCATATTAAATGTTTTGTTCTTTTTGTAAAACCGGCGTTTGGGCGTTAAATGACTGGCATCAATGTCCACAAGCTCATGCTGGATCTTGTAAAGTATGACGAGTCGATGGTTACTTCGTCTGTTAGCTAGTGGTTCCCATCCTAGTGTCTTAACCATAGTTGTGACACATCCAGGTGTTTTGTCAGTGTAGTTGTTTGTTACAAACCCTCCTTTGAACTTGTTCTAAATAGTTTATGACCTCAGTGATATGAGGGTCCCATGCTGCACTTGCACATTCTAGGGTTGGTCTGACCATGCAGAGAGATATAAGCTGCATTTCGTACATTCTTGCTGCATTCTCTAAAATTACGTCTAAGGAATCCATTGGATTTGGATGCTTCAGCGATACATGATGTTTCCATTGTAAGTCCTCACTGAAAATTTACTCTCAGATATTTTATAGTTTCGAGAGTGTGGCCATGTTATTTATAGTATGTCTCTTTATTGGATTTTCTGCTGTGCCGGATGATGGTGCATTTTTCTGGATGGAATTTCATCTGCCATTTGGATTCCCAGTCAGAGTCTTCTAGTGCTGAAAGGTCCTGTTGTAATTTGGCTTCATCCTGGGAATTATTGATTTGTGGAAAAGAAGGCAGTCGTCAGCGAATAGTTTGACAGTCGAATGTTGAACTGTTTCTGGTAAGTCGTTGATAAATATTTAGAAGAGTAAGGGCCCTAACAAAGTCCCTTGTGCATGGGACCCCATCTACCAGTGGTGACTTACAGCCCTTGTTGTTTCCTGTTGTTTTCTAAGAAGGATTTTATCCATTTCAGGTTTTCGTCTCTAATGCCATTTTGGTTCAGTTTGTTGAGTAATCTGCAGTGTGGGACTTTGTCAAAGTGATATATTTCTCCTAGAAGAAATTTAAAGGTCCTGGTGAATAAACTATACAGAGAACAATACCTGTTGTATTTGTTAGATGGGACAATAGATCTGCCAAAAGTTTAAATCGACAGGTAACTTGCAGGTGAATCTATGGAAAACTATCATAGGGTTCGCTATAACATGCATGTTAATTTTCCATCTATTTATAAGTAGTGCTACTCCATTTGTATCTCTTTGATTATGTCCGATGTTGCATGGTTAAAAACTTGGATTTGGTGAACACAAAACTTTATCCTCTTTTAGAGATATTGTAATATCTATACATGTATTCCCAATACATATGTCTCGATTATATGTTCGAATGCCGGTTTGTTTCATTTTCTTCAGATTTTTTTATACTAGTAGCATGGTTTGATTTATTTGTCTTTATTTATGCCAAAAAGTTAAATCACAAAGATACTGAACCACGAGGAACATTCAAACGGAAATGGCAAAAAGCTCAAACACATCAAACGAATGCATATATGGCCAAATCTCTTCGCTTCATATGTTGTTGGTTTTTTTTTATTATTATTACACGGGTTATCCATGGGTCTTTGTCCTTAGTTTTGCATATTTTGGTAAGAAATGTTAAATTTCGGTAAATTTTCAGACTTTTCGAATTTACATTGAATTTTTGAATTTTGTTGTACAGTAACCACTAGCCACGAGATATATATAAAACAAACAAGAATGTGTCTATAGTACACATGCAGATGCCCACTCTCACTATTTTTTTTATGTTTAGTGGACCGTGAAATTGGGATCAAAACTCTAATTTGACACTAAAATTAGAAAGATCATATCATAGGGAACATGTATACTAAGTTTCAAGTTGATTGGACTTCCATTTCATCAAAAACTACCTGGACCAAAAACTTTAACCTGAAACTTGCACTTTCATTTTCTATGTTCAGTGGATCGTAAATTTGGGGTCAAAGCTCTAATTTGGCATCAATGTTATAAAAATCATATCATAGGGAATATGCGTTTTAAGTTTCAAGTTGATTGGACTTCAACTTCATCAAAAACTACCTTGACCAAAAACTTTAACCTGAAGCGAGACAGACGGACGGATGGACTAAAAGACGAACGAACGAACGGACAGACGGACGCACAGACCAGAAAACATAATGCCCCTTCTACTATCGTAGGTGGGGCATAAAAATCGAAAATAGGATTTTTTTCTTTAAGTATTATGAAAGGAATATATATGTTACAGTAAATAGGTGAAATTAGGAATTACATGTAATTACTAAAATTTAGGAATTACATGTAATCCCCGATGCACCTAGTAAATACTAGTAATTCCTGAAATGGCCTAGTTATTACCAGTAATTACTAATTTTAAAATGAATATTTACACCTATTTACTAACTGGTAAAACAATGTTGTAATATGGTCAGCTGATCAAAAGTTAGGGTAATACTAACTATAGAAGATCAGTGAGCAGTCTTTTAAAAAGTGATTAGCCTAAAATGTATCTTTTTTTTATAGGAGCATTAGCTACGAGATATAAAAATTTTTTTTGGTTAAATCATTAATGAAAATGATAAAGTGAAATTATAATTCACTTTTAGCAGTCAATCTGGATCTATTTTACTAAAAATAAGCTGAGAAACCTGCTTGATGAGTTGTGCACTTGCAAGTGAATAAATGGACCTCATTAAATACCGATGGATTCAGATTTAAAATTGTCAGGGTTTCATGGAACCCAGTATATCGCCTACATTTGCTGTTAGTCGCAGGCTCAACAAAAATGGGGAAAAAATATAAAATTTTCCTCCATATACTATCTTTTGTCTAGGACTGGAAGAAGCTTTTGTCCAAATATGGTTAATAAACAGCTGCGCCATGAGCGCATGATACTCCCGACGTCTTGTGTGGAAGTTTTATGCCATTATCATAAATAGTTTCTGAGAAAGTTTTAAGCAACAAGTGAAACTGCGAGCTACTGCTCACTGATGATACCCCCGCCGCAAGTGGATAATATTAATAGTGTAAAAATATGGAAGTGTTCGGTAAACAGGAAGTTGTCGAGTGATGAATCTGAAAACGCATCACACGGTATAGCTGACTTATAAAAATCCTGAAACCCAATTTCAGAAATCCTTGTATTGTAGTTCCTGAGAAAAATGTGACGAAAATTTTTAACTTGGTTATCATGTGTAAAATCATACAAGTGTTCGGTAAACAGGAAGTTGTCGAGTGATGAATCTGAAAACGCATCACACGGTATACCTGACTTATATAAATCCTGAAACCCAATTTCAGAAATCCTTGTATTGTAGTTCCTGAGAAAAATGTGACGAAAATTTTTAACTTGGTTATCATGTGTAAAATCATACAAGTGTTCGGTAAACAGGAAGTTGTCGAGTGATGAATCTGAAAACGCATCACACGGTATACCTGACTTATATAAATCCTGAAACCCAATTTCAGAAATCCTTGTATTGTAGTTCCTGAGAAAAATGTGACGAAAATTTTCAACTTGGCTATCATGTGTAAAATCATACAAGTGTTCGGTAAACAGGAAGTTGTCGAGTGATGAATCTGAAAACGCATCACACGGTATAGCTGATTTATATAAATCCTGAAACCAAATTTCAGGAATCCTTGTATTGTAGTTCCTGAGAAAAATGTGACGAAAATTTTCAACTTGGCTATCATGTGTAAAATCATACAAGTGTTCGGTAAACAGGAAGTTGTCGAGTGATGAATCTGAAAACGCATCACACGGTATAGCTGATTTATATAAATCCTGAAACCAAATTTCAGGAATCCTTGTATTGTAGTTCCTGAGAAAAATGTGACGAAAATTTTCAACTTGGCTATCATGTGTAAAATCATACAAGTGTTCGGTAAACAGGAAGTTGTCGAGTGATGAATCTGAAAACGCATAACACGGTATAGCTGATTTATATAAATCCTGAAACCAAATTTCAGGAATCCTTGTATTGTAGTTCCTGAGAAAAATGTGACGAAAATTTTCAACTTGGCTATCATGTGTAAAATCAGACAAGTGTTCGGTAAACAGGAAGTTGTCCAGTGATGAATCTGAAAACGCATCACACAGTATGGCTGACATATATAAATGTTGATACCAAATTACAGAAAGGGTGGATGTGTAGTTCCTGAGAAAAATGTGACGAAAGTTTCATGGGACGGAATGACTGACGGACGGACTGATGGACGGACTGATGGACGGACTGACGGACGGACTGACAGACAGAGGTAAAACAGTATACCCCCCCTTTTTTTAAAGCGGGGGTATAATAACCATATATTGTTTTTGAGACACGGCGGGACATGTGAAACCCCCAACCCTGTTTTTTTTTACAAAAAACTAAATATCACTTAAATAAAATTTTGAATCAAAACCAAAAAGTATACAGATCTTTAGATTAATATAATAAAGAAGTGTGTAAAGTTTTAAGCAATAATCATAAATTATTTTTGAGATACAGCACGACATGTAAAAAAAAACTCCCCTGTTTAACAAAATACTTAATAACTCCAAAAAAAAAACCTCCCCCTTTTTTACAAAATACTAAATAACTCAAAAATAAAATTTTGAATCATCACCAAAAAGTATACAGATATTAAGATTAATATAACTAAGAAGTGTTTAAAGTTTTAAGCCATAATCAAGAATCGTTTTTGAGATACGGTGCGACATGTGAAAAAAAACACACCCCTGTTTTAGTTACAAAGTGCCGTAACTCAAAAAAGAAAGTGCCGTAACTCAAAAAGTTTTAATCTTATTTTTACCAAAAAGTATACAGATCATTTGATCATCATAAGAAACAACTATGTAAAGTTTCATAAAATTTGGATAAGTCGTTCTCAAGTTACGGTGCGACATATACTAGATTATGGAGTGTGTGTCCGAGCGAGCCAGCTGAAGAACGCCTCCGGGTGCGGAAATTTTTCGCTACATTGAAGACCTGTTGGTGACCTTCTGCTGTTGTTTTTTTCTATGGTCGGGTTGTTGTCTCTTTGACACATTCCCCATTTCCATTCTCAATTTTATGTTTACGCCGGACAGACAGACGGACAGACGGACAGACAGACGGACGGACGGACGGACACCGGACATTTGTATACCATAATACGTCCCGTCAAAATTTTGACGGGCGTATTAAAACCAGGATGGTTTATGAAATCTAATAAATGTTTAAGAAAAACTTTTATTGGAGAGTGTATGTAATGTTAACTGGAGAAAAAAGAACGAAGTCCATTTATAAGGAATATACGAAAAAGGATATTTTTTTCCATCTTTACTTCTGGATATTATCTCATGATCATAAACAAGCTTCTGTCCAAGTTTGGTAGAAATCCAGGATTTAAAATTTTAAAAACTTTAACCACAGTGTGATTGTAATGTTAACTGGCATAAAACTAGATTTATAAGTAAAATACGGAAAAACTTAATTTTATTTTTACAAAATTTACTTGAAAAATATCTTATTATCATAAGCAAGCTTCTGTTCAAGTTTGAGAGAAATCTAGGATGATTTAAGAAAATTATAAAAATTTGAAGAACTTTAAGGGGTAACCTTGGTAACACCAAAATTTTACTCTCGTTTAATTTTTCTTATATTTACATCATTGAAAAGGTAGGGGTCCATGCATCATCTGCCAAAGTCTTACGGAAATTCACCGTTTCATTTTATGTTTAGGGTATATTGAATATGACCAGTTTTGGGGTACCCTACTAAACGGTCGAAAACACTAGTAGGTAAAAATCATTGAGTTTTTTTTTTGCACATGTTGTCATTAGAAATACCTATGACTATTAAATTGCATAGAAGAAACATATTTTAAAGTAAATCTGAAACATAATGGTAATACAAATAGCCTGAATGTTAAACAAATACAGGTTTTAATCATTGATACGGCGAAAAGTCTGGCCAGCTCAGATAACACATTTTTTTCAAATTTAGACAGAAAAAAATTGTCGTTAATTCCTGCAAAAAAAATGTTTAAACACTTGTTGGTTATCACTCTTTAAAATCACAAATTTTTGCTTTATCGAATGTCTATCATCAAAAAGAGGTGGCGAAGTTGCCTGTAAACTTCTCACAATATTTTTCAATTTTGGAATGATATCATTTGTCTTGCATGCTGAAAATGATTTTTAGGGAGTTTCAAAACTCTAATAATAACCATTTTCCAGTTTCAATTCGCCGTTTCAGAATCTAATGCATCCTGGGTAATATTTTCAAAAGCGTACACCAAAGCGTTTTGATTGGTTTAAAACGTATAAACAATGGAAATTAAACCAATGACGTAACGTTATTTTCACTTTGGGGTACGAACAATGAAATTACCCATGATGCTTTAGATTCTGAAACGGCCAATTCACAAACGATACAAAGTATACACTGTATGTGTCTTATATTCCTTAATCCTTAATTAAGTAATCTCTAAAATACCTACCCTTTACATTCTTATTTTGTATCTTGAATTATAACTTTAATTTTAAAACAAAAATATCAGGTTAGTAAATAGCTGTAAAAATTACCAAAAAAATCAGTGAATACCAGTAATCACTGAAACAACTAGTAAATACATGTAATTACTAAATTGGCTAGTAATTACAGGTATTTACTGAAATGTCTAGTAATTACGTGTAATTCCTAATTTCACCTATTTACTGTAACATATATATAGGGAAATTAGTGTTCAATTTTGTCAAAAATAAGGTAAGAAACATTGATGATGCAAGTGAATAATTCTACCTCATAGACTCCGTATTATACATGTAAACTTCAATTTAACCCCTTAACTAGAGATGGATTACGCATAAATTATGTGCTTTTAGTTATTAAAAGGGAGAGAAAATAGAAAGTGAAACAAAGATAAATCATTTGATTGACTGGTTCGATCCACAAAAACTCCTTCTTACACAGGTTAAAACGATAATTATCTTATTTGTTTAACCTATAACATCATATCAAATAAGCATAGTAAACTCCAATTGCACGAGGTCGCTATATATCAATATATATGTGATTTAGTATGTTATAAAAAAAAGTACCAGAATTTGAATCAAATAGGTGAACATGATTTTGACAACTAGTTCTCCTTTCAATTTTTTGGATCGGACTAACTATATACATATTAAGCCAACTCGGACCGTCTGTAAAGATAACTTTGACCGTCAATATGTCAAGACGGACAGTATACATAATGACAACACAGACAATGTATTTAAGAGTTGTTGAAAACAAAACCTACGGAGCGTCTCTTTTAATTGTATTATATAGATGTCTCTTCATAGACGGTCCGATTTGTCCTTTTCGTCATCAAGTTATCATAAATCAGTAGCAAATCTTTATTATAGACTTCTTTTCAGACACAGTCTTTTCAATTAAATCACGGTTTTTGTCAAATACTTAGTTAGAGTTGGAATTATAGACGGTCCGAGTTGACTTGTTCACGGCCGACACTCGGCTAACCGAGAGATTGGTCGGTTAATCTATATTGAGTATGTGGCTATATCGGCGGTGGGTCTGTTAATCGGGTTGGCTAAAGTCTGTTAATCAGGTGTTATCGAGGAAATCATTGGAAATTCTGCATGTTTCATTGTATAACTTTTTAAATATATGTTTATCATATAAATTATTCATGTCTAACAAAACAATTCAATGTACCGAATCCAGTGGTGTAATTATTATTTTTCTAGCTTCGATGTACGATCTATAAAATGAAAAGGCGTGTTACTCATCAATAAATTTATACACATTTTACACACACACAATGTACACAAAAAGACACGTTGGTTGAATTTACTTGCATTCGATATTTTGAACATCGAACAAAGACAGGCATTATGTTTGTCAACCAAATTGATATCATTGTGTGAAAAATCTACACAAAAATCTGTATTTTGGTGACATAAATAAATCTTTATTTAAAACCTGGTCTGTTAATGGGTCGGATGTATAAAACCCGGTCTGTTAATTGGTCTGTTAAGAGTTACGAATGGCAATAAAAATATAATTTTATTGCTGTATGGGGTGTTATCGGATAAAATGGGTAGGCTCAAGACGAGTGGCTAAAATAAACGGAAACAACACATGAGCAATGCAACATAATATATACGGAAACACTGACATGCACAATGAATTTAGGCCATGAATATTGAAAACTGATATAAAAAAGTGTAATATTAAAGTATTATTATACATCATGTTAAAATGCCATATTTTGATTGCCTAATACGAAGGTTTTAATTTACTCTATCACATGGCTGAGCGGGTGACAATTTTTTTTGGAATGTCACCCTCTCGGCTAGACCAATCAAAAATCGGCATTTAAACGACAATGAATTGAATCTACATCAAGTTATTTTATAGACAATGCTTAAAGTTCTAATTTACTATACAACGAAGCGTGGAACGACTCAAACTTATTTCTTTTACAATTGTTGGAAAAACGTATTTCACTTGTTAATATTTTTACTTTAAAACCTATAAATCATTGTGTGTTATGCTTATTGTTGATATTAAACGCATTCGTTCACCATCGATGGGTTTCAACTGGTGATGTACATTTCATCATGTTCATTGTGATGTATATTTCTCAGCCAGATATGAGGCCTTTTGAAAGGGGTATTTACCCAAAATTTAAATAAAATAAATAACAATAACAAAATAACAACAATTGAAAATATTTTTTTTCTTGATAGCAGAAATTTTTTCCCGTTTCGGGCCTAATCCTTGTATCGTTTACATGTCAAGTCAATGCACTACTATTGTCTACTTACTTCACTTCTGATGATTTTTCAAATACCCGTTACGCTGTCAAGTACGTGACTACATAGAAAATACTTTATAATAAAACTCATCTGTTAAAGAAAATTATGATAGGACATTCATTATAATAAATCAAATATCACATAGCTGAGAGGGTGATAGAGCAGATCGGTTGACAATGTTTTCTCGGGACCCAATCTGCTCTATCACCCTCTCAGCTATGTGTTATTTATATCTTATCACATATTTGTTATGGATACGGATACATTTTTAAGATTTACCTGTTATGTTTCATTAAATTGTTATAATTGAACTTTTTTTCCCTCTTTTCTGCAACACTTAAATATGTGATAAATAGCTTAAAGATTATAACATGTTTTTCCATATTTGCCCTGGTATCATCCCTCGATCCATATCGGCCCTCAGCTAAAGCCTCGAGGCCGATATGGGAGTCTCGGGATGATACCAGGGCTAATATAGAAAAGGGCATGTTATAATCTATACATATTGATTTCATCCAAGAATGGTCGCATATATCATGTGGATTCTGTTTAGGTTGTCATGAATGACACTAATTTGTATCTAAATTGGTATTAACCAGTATATAAATCAGAGATAAACGTCGTAATGTAACTAAACATCAGTAAGTAAAATATATTGGGATGCTAGAATATATAAAGAATAAAGAAATAATAATGAGTAAGATAAAATAAAATGTAGAGAAAAGTAACAGACAATTTAAAGAATATAGAAATAAACATCACCCCCAATCCGGACCCTCATTGTATACACGAGAATCTGGATGGAAACACAGAATATATAGAATAATAGATAAGGACAGTAGGAAGTGATGCATTAATAAAAAAAGATAGAAAAAAATAATAACTGTTTGAGAATAAAGACATGAAACTTCCCTGGGTGTTGAAACAGTAACGGATTGCTATGTACTCATATTGGTAATAAATGCTAAAAGTTTACATGCGGACAACTGCAGTTTTCCTCTGCACTTATGTAGAAAGGAACTAAACGGAATAAAATGAATTAAAACTTAAGATAACCAATTGTAGCTGCATTCGCTCCTTTCCATTTACTTCTTTAGACTGATTTGTAAACAACAGATGATTCAGTAATAGAAGAAAAGAACCAATCGAATGATGTTGACGATTTAGAGTTTAACGTCCAGTGACAAATATCATGTGCATATGAGAACGACAACACGTTATATGTACCATGTGTTGTATTAGAAAGACACTTTCGGACGGATTTGAAACGTGCTACTTTGAACAGACACAAAAATTAAGGCTGAAGAAAACGTTAATAATAGATTCATGCATATTCCAGCAGGCAATCCATATCCATATATTGAAGTGACACACCCCTTAATAAAATGCAAAGGAAGTCAAAATAAAAATGTTCTTACTAGAAGGATACTGTTGCAGCGTATTGTCATTTTTTTTTTACTCAAGAGCATCTCATTCTTAACTCTTTCAAAGGGAAAATATAAAGGTAGCACAACTATTGTCGTGGCTAAATAACTCTTAACTGACACAATTTCAATTGTCCAACCCATTAACAGACTTTATTCCCATAATGTTCACTAAAACGTGGTATTACTGACTTATATTACAATTATGAAATATTTACTAATTTTAATTTATATTTTAGAACCAAAGTACGATTTTGTGTCCTTTAAATGATATCTAAAATTGTTTTTTTCGCCTTTCATTACAAAAATTGCTATGCGTATAAGCATAAATACTACATACTTGCGCGACGCCTTTTAGTTTTACTGAAAACTGCGCAGACTATGAAATGTTTTTACAGTTGGAAAATGTTCTATGATATATATCATTTTGTCAGACACTTTTCTTTTTTTGATTTGATTCTTATAATGTACCTAAAATCTGTATATTAAATAGATTTTAATATTAAAATTGTGCGTTTTACTCTTAACAGACGTATAACCAACCCGATTAACAGACCAACCGCCGATATAGCCGCATACTCAATATAGATTAACCGACTATCTCTCGGTTAGCCGAGTGTCGGCCGTGTTGTTATTGACGATCCCGGATTTATTTTCATATACAGCCAAGTTGACTTTGGGCTGACTTGTCTCGTACCCGTTGTGTAATCTGGTTGGATTGTAACCGATGAACCTGAGAGAATGTTTTGTCATACCGGTTTATACAACTTGTTTAGTTTTCTTTGTGTGTGTGGTGTTTATTGGTTTTTTTTGTATCTAATGTTTGGACTTATATATTTTAATGGTTGTTCTCTTTGTATCTTTATATATAAAAAAGAGAAGATGATGTGGTATGGGTGCCAATGAGACAGCAATCCCATGTCAAGAAATTGCCACCATTTAAATTCTGCAAATATCCCATAGAGCAAATTACATGGATGATTACTATTGACCATTTAGTATATGGACGTGTTCTAAGCGACACTATATTGTAACGTGGATCAAGGACGGGGGGACTAGACAGACAGTTGTCTCATTGGCACCTATACAACATCTTTTTTAATATTTTTATAAACTTCATATATTATTGTGACTTCGATCAGGAACGGTGGACTGAACGCATGCCAAGAAATCCTCGCTTAAAATTTCGGTAGACCTCGTACGGCACCCATTCAGTATTTTAAGATTTGATTTCATCCAACAAATTAATTTATGACCTACATTTTCGATATATCAAGTTAACAATATAAAAAGAGGATGTGGTATTGTTGCCAATGATTGAGACAACTCTCCACAAAAGACCAAATGACACAGAAATTAACAACTATAGTTCACCGTATGGTCTTCAACAATGAACAAAGCCTACACCGGCGATAGTTAGCTATGAAAAGCGGGCCCCGAAATCACAAATGTACTTTAAACTGACAATTAATTCAAACGAAAAATCTGATCAAGTCTAACGACGTAATTATTGTACAAAAAAAAATGAACGAAAAAAATGTAACACAGCAACAATCGACAACTATATACTGAATTACAGGCTCCTCACTTGGGACAGGTACATATCTTCAGAATGTGGCGTGTTAAACATGAATTTTAACGGGATGCCAACCCTCCCCTAACCTGGGACAGTGGTCACAATGTAACAGTTCAACATAAGAACGAACTACAAAAATCAGTTGAAAAGGGCTTCACTCAACAGATGTATATAAATATAGATGTATAGAAATACATCTATCAAAATCATAGAGTGGACGTGATGAATGATATATAATAGGTCAAAATTCGGCCTTTAACACGGAGCTTTGGCTCATACTGACAGCAAGCTGTAAATAAACTCATCATAGATACCGGCAGGACCAAAATTTTATATTTACGCAAGACGCGCGTTTCGTCTACAAAAGACTCATCAGTGACGCTCGAATGAAAAAAAATATGTTTAAAAGTCCAAATAAAGTACGAAGTTGAAGAGCATTTAGGACCAAAATTCCTAAAATTTATGCCAAATACGGCCAAGGTAATCTATTCCTGAAGTAGAAAAGTTATGAACATGTCAATGATAACTCAAGTCAACTCAGAAGTGCTGACTCCTGGGCTGGTGATACCCTCGGGGAAATCCTGAAATCTCCACCAGCAGTGACATCGACCCAGTGGTTGCAAATAAACTCATCATAGATACCAGGACCAAAATTTTATATTTACACCAGACGCGCGTTTCGCCTACAAAAGACTCATCAGTGACGCTTGAATCAAAAAATCATCGTTTAAAAGTCCAAATAAATGTCCACCAGCAGTGGCATCGACCCAGTGGTTGAAAGGTCTTATTATGAATAATGTAAACCAATTCAAACAGGAAAACAAACGATATAAAAAACGAGAAACGAGTTTCCTTTTCCTTTAAATTAAAGGTTTACAAAAAAATCAAATTCGTTTTCTCCTTTCAATTTCTATAACTTAAATACCCATGTCAACGGAAGTAAGATTGACCAATCAAATTGAATCTATAAAATACATTGTAATTTCCCCTCCATGTCGAACTTGGAACGGTTTTACTGCCAAAATGTCAAGTTACAAAATAGGGGTGAATTTAAGGGTGACAGAAAATAGCAACCAAGGAGGTCGGAAGTATATGGAAGATACGCATGCCATAAGATTCGTAAAAAATGACGAAGGTGGCTTTGAATTCGCTTATTTTGGTATTTTCGATGGACACGGTGGTGGTGAGGCTTCAAAGTTTGCTCGTGAGCACCTTTTGGATGAAATTACTAAATATGAGTGCTTTTGGAATGACAATGATGAAGATGTATTACATGCAATTAAATCTGGGTTTCTTGACGTTCATTTTGCAATGTGGAGGGAAGTAGGTGAGTTCAAATCTGGGATTATTTAGTGCGTGGCCATGTTTGTATATAGTCAAAACTACAGAATCGTCTGAGGCATTTTAATCATATAATGGCAGATATATGGCCAACGACTTATATGTTTATGAAGAATGAATATGTTTATTTGATTGCAGACCGTATTTTCTGTCGAAATAGTGGTACATGAATAACGCTTGACCGTTTCATTCAAAATCCAATTCCGCGCCTTTTCACCCCTAAATAAATGAGGCCACGAAGGGTGTTTTGTTTACATAATTTATTTCAGTCTAGCCACATATTTTATATATTAGCGAGTATTTCTTTGGTCTCTTTTGTGACTTTTCACTGAAGAAAAATATATAATTATTTTTTTTTATCTGCCAGTACTATAAATTATTAAAAACTGGAATAGTTTAAAGACTCATTCATAATTTCCCTTGACTGGCAGGTGAAGGTCAGATCAACACAGGTAAATGGCTAAAAATGACTGATGTAAATCTTGTCCAGACTTGTTGGGGTAGAAATAATCTGGTCCATCAATTTCTATTGGATAAGAGATCATCAATTTCAAGGAGTTGCAAGGAAATATTAAAAATTCTTGGGGTCTTTAAATTTCTAGTCTATTATATATATTGTATTTAATTATAAATTAGATTTAAAGCTATTAAAGCACTGCATAACTGTTTTTATTTCCAGTGGAATTTCTAAAATGATTTAGTTTTTTAAATGTTCAAATTAATTCAGTCAAATATTTTTTTTAAAAACATAAGCATTTATATTGATTGAAAAAAAAATTCTATCAAATCTCAGAGCAAAATGTGTAGATAATGTGTTTTGAATCCCATAACATTTTTTTCATTAATTCTTTTTTAAATTACAATTATATGTTTAACTTTTAATTTAACAAAATCTGATAACATGATGGAAATTCATTGAAACATAAAAATAAATTATTGGAATTTGAATAAATGCATTGTCAGTGTTCTCCCCAGAAATTTTGGATAGCATCACATTTTGCGTAAAAAAAATTAACTGTATTTTTTTTAATGTCATTTGTCGCGTCGCGTTGATGCTGTAATTCCTTTATATGTTTTAGTTTATATTGTTCAATTCATAACTGAGAATACAATTAAACTATAACCACAAAAACAGTTGTTTCAGTTTATATTTTCTTTATTCATTTATAGTTACAGAATTATTTTTTTCCTTTTGTGCCAAATAAAAATAAATATGTGGTTTCATTTACCCAACAGTAAGTCAAATGAATGAATGGTTCATTATAGTGCAACCTGTATATATACAAACCTAAATATCTAGTACACAAAATTAACTATTTTGTATATTAAGTAAAGATAAAGAAGCAAAAGTAGCCAAAAAAAAATCAATTTAAAAACTTTTTTTTATCATGTTTATGAAATTCATTGTTTCATGGCACTCAATGAATTAGTCCCAGTTGTTTCTTATCTTTACATCAAAATTATATGTATTTTTAACAAAGTTATCTAACAAATAGTCTGTTAATGAGTAGTTTTCTCTCTTGGTATATTTTTTCTGTCTACTGTCCATCTGTTGTCATTATCGTGAAAATGCGAATTTTTGTCATATCTGGTCCGGTTGCTATCCGTAGTTTACACAAAAATGTGCAATGGCGGCCGTTGAAAAATTTACGAAAATGAGTCCGAGAATAAACATTGTTTGACAAGAGATTGTGAATGAATAAGACGCTTTTAATGCATTATATGGATTAAACATAAACTTAAGCCAATTATGATAACTTTTTAAAGAAGTATTAAACTTATTTTAGCTCTAAACCAAAATTCTCGCTCTCGTATTACTGGAAGAGAAAGAAAGTAATTTTTGGAGAATTGCACAAATTAACGACCTTTTAAAAAAAAAAATCGTTTCAATCTTTGAAATTTCGTAATACAAAACGTAGATTTCGAATTGTTTTGTGATCGCATTTTTCCATGTCGAAATTGGTTATTGCAGACACGTGGTATAAGTAATGTCACAAGTGTCAGCTTGGGATATTCGCATCCAAACAGTTATCACCTTGAGGGCAATTAACACCTACTGTAGCTATTTAATCTCTTAATTGCCTTTAGTGTCCGACTTAAAGGGATTGCAATTAAAGGTGATATAATTTTTATGATCATAATCGATAATAGATGAAAGTTCAAAATTGAGGACAAGTAAAATAGTATCTTCAAAATAATTATAGCGTCGCAGGATTTATTATAGCATCACGGTGAAAAAATATAGCGTCGCGGTACCGCGACGCTAAAACGGCCTGGGGAGAACACTGATTGTACTTTTTATTTTTTCAAATGTATGGTAACAGATAGTCTGTACTATTAGACACTAGTAAAAGAATATTCTGACTAGTAAGAATATGCAGAATTTTGTTTAGACACTTAATCTCCGATATTGATCTGCTGACTTTCATGACATTTTTTCTGAAAAAGATTTTGGTGACTGCAGATACAAATGTATGAAAGCATTAAGTTGACTTAAAGTGTTCTATGCTATCCATAAATGTATAATAAAATCAATGAACCTGAATTCAAAATATGTGATTTTCAATGTAAGTGTATATAAATTCATTACTCATATTACTGGGGAAGTATTTTATCATTTCTATTTCCAGATATTCTTTGAATGTCTTGAATTAGAGCCATCAGGTATTCAGTATATACACATGTATGATGTACAACTGTTGTATCATAAGTTTGAGATTAGGATGTACAGATGTATATGTTGTGTACATGTTGCGATTTTGTACAGGTTATAACATGTACAAAAATATTGTACATGTTATAACTTGTATAAGGCAAAAATACAAGTTATAACATGTACAAAAGTACCTCATACATGTTATAACCTGTACAAAATATTGCTTAAAGGGAAACTTCGCAAAAAAATCAAAAATTGATATTATGTCCATTCTGTATAAAAATGCTCAAATTTATAGATATTAAAGTTTTATTCCGCTAAATAAGAGATCACCATCGATTTTAAATTTTGAGTATCAGTTCTCTGCTCTCCGCCATCTTGTCACCTTCTCCGATGAAAAATCCCGATATGTCTATAAACCACAAAGGAACAAAACTACAGTAAACGATGTAGTCGTAATTGCGTGTCGATATCTTGTCAATCGTACGGTTGTTTTATCTGACTGACTAACTTGATACGGAAAATGGTCTTATATTTTTAAATAACCATATAGTCTGTTATTTTTAAACTGATAATATTGTAATTAGTTAAAAAGTCAAAGTTCAAATCATAAAGTGTTCCGTGGAAATTGTTTTCGAAAATCTAATTCGTTCATAATTCTTTCAAGTAATAAACTTTATTTAAATAAATTCGGATCTTCCCTCATCTGATCACCAGCATGGCTAAAGGTATTACTCCCAAAGGTATTGGAAGGGGTGTAAGGTGACACGTCCAGGTATTCAATCGATTTCCTGTCCGGCTGGCTTGCAAGTTCATGCATCGTTTCACTTCTGTAGGTATTGATCAGTGTACACGACCGTTACTTATAACTTTCCATTTTGAACTATCAGGTGCATGTATAATATACATTTTTGTCTTGCGTGTCCGAAAGTGATATTTATACTAGTCATTACTGAACTCATACGCTTGTTTATAAATAACATTTCTGGTGTAAAGAATATTATCTATAAAAAAAAAATTAATACAAAAAAAAAAATTGAAGAAATACAAATCTATTTACATATTTTTCCAAGGGTTAATTTGGGAAAATGTAATATATACTCATTGTCAATAGTTTATGACAGATTGGAACATACCAGAATTATTGATTTAAAAAAATGTGCGCACTTGTCGACGATTCGTGTATACATACGCCTGGGTAGAAAGTTACGGAACTATAGTCAGTAGCGCAATTTAAAATATGTATTATACATGTATACATTGAACATAAGAAAGAAACATACATTTTGTGTAAATTGTGGTAAAAGTTTTGTAAATTATTATAGACTAGTCCACGTATGCCAACAGTATGTAATCAACGAATTCGATAGACTATTGTATACCAAAAGAAGAAGAAGAAAAAAAAGAAACAATTTGATTTAAATACAGGTCAATTTATAACTTGCTTTGGTTCATCGAAGTTAAGAACATAGTAAACTCACAGATTTATATATCAATTAGATTGTTCTCGAATAAAGGACGAAATTTGTCATCATCACAATTGTTCCAACATTCATGTAAAATATATGCAACTGGACGTACACTAATAATCCCCAAGGGATGTGAATATTTTCTAGGAAAACTATTGAGTATCAATTTCGGGATTTATTTTCTTTCTTGATATTCAATGACAGCAATTTAAAGAATAAACTGCTTGTCGGATATTTGTCCGCTTTAGGGGTATTCTTGCAAGTTGAACAGACTTATAATAACATTCAAAAATAGGGAATGATAACATTAAATTCGTTGTCTTTTAATTTTAAACATCGTTGGTCAAATAGTTATTTAAGTATATATATACGTTGGGAGACGACGATTATTATAGTAGTCTCAGATTTTAATAAGGACGTTCCCGATTATGAATAAATTTGGTTGACGTTTTTCACACTTGAAAAGAATATCTATTCGTAATTTTTCGATTCCATTCCAATACAAAAGTATTTTTTCTTTATTCGTACATATTATATTCCGCTTCGGTAGAGTTATCTTCAGATAGTTTCATATATTAATTAATACATGGCTTTCAAAAGTCTAAATGTAAGTGTTCTCGTACATTTTTTCGCCCAATAAAGACAAATAAAAATGATTTAGTAAAGCTATTTCTAATTTCTAAGTCCCCCTTTTTTATGAGACATAAATCAAGGACAAGACTTGTATATCATTTCATTCTGACATATGAATTAAGTTTCCCGTCTTTAACCGAAAATTGTGTATTTCTTAGTAAATTAACTTATTTGAATTCAAATAAATAATAGCACCAAATATAATTAAATAATTCCACGGCGACCAATTTTTATTTGTCACCAACTTGAATATGTATTTGTAATGTGTGTATTAAATGCTCCCACTGATCCGAATAGACAGTCACACCTGGCAAGGTGTGCCCTAGAGGCGTGGATAAATACCGAAGTGCAAATAACAATTTACCTTTCAACAAGCCATCTACGAGTATTGCCACAGAACCGTGAATACACACATCGTATAAACCTAGTCATAGCAGAGATAGTAAAAGGTCAATAATCATGAGTACACCAACATATTGTCTTTACAGATTATTGTACTTTAATTTGTTCACCTTATCAGTCCGAAAATGCATTTATTAAAAATAAATTTATAACTTTTTGTGTTGTCTACAAACATAATTCGAATATATACGTTTAACATAGATAATTTATCTCACGAATGAGTACAATTGAACGTCTGTGCGTTTTATCTTCTTATTATCGGATGGTTATTCAGGGATCTCCATGGATGAAAATTGAACCATGGAGGAACTTTCACCATTACAAACCTTGTCTACGCTGTACAGTGTAGCGCGATCGGAAGTATTTTATCCCTCCATACAAAGATGGTGAACATGCTAATTCATTGTTTATTTAAATTATATTTATTTGAATTTTCATTATAGAATTAGAAGTATCAATATTTTCATTTTTTGCCGTTTTTAACCATTCAAATGCCAAGTCTTCATGGTCCCCCCTTAGTCGAGAATGACCAAAAGCTGTCATGAAGGTCCCCAAGCAGATTTCTTTTATTTTTGGTAATTGTTATGGGGGTTAAAAATCATCTGATGTGGAGCTTATTTTTCGTGGACACTGTCAAATTCAGAGCCCATTACCGGTATGGCTGATTTGCAGCAACAACAAAACAATTCGTACGGGTTATGTAAAAGGTTAAAGAGATTTGTAAAGCAAACGTTGACAAATGAAAAGGTTTTTAATGACTTTATCTGGAAAAATTGATGCTGTGCAACATGCATCTTTCGAGTCTGAATAGAAACCGGAAACGCGGATGTATCAATTTGATTGTAATATACGAAATGAATTCGGAATTTAGATACGATATTTCTTTACAGGAAATATTTAAGTTTTTACTTTTAAACTGTTAAAGTAATTCTAAATTATCGTTACAGCAGTACTCGAGTTATTTGCGATGTAATAATATTTACTGTTTTGCGTCTTATTTTGTACTTCTTAAAAAAGGGGGATGCTGATTGCGTAAGTCAAAATAAAGCACGTGTTCGACTTGTTAAACTGTTTTCTTTGTAACTGGATTAATTTATTAATTTATTTATTTAATCTTAATGATCATAATCATTTGCTGAAACTTAGTTGATTACTTTGACAATGGATCGTGTATCCTCAGATAGTATTCTCCTGTCTGGTTTGTTGGTCTACCTGTACAAGCTCAGGTACAAGTAATTAGCGATCTTAATCCGGATATCCCTCAGGCGTTAGAACTGTATTGGATTATAACATAAAAAGCCTAAGGGTTATGCAATTACATGCATTTGATTATAATTGATAAAAAAATGGCGTCGGGCTACAAAAAACGATGAAGTTTTGAACGATGGCGGAAGACAATTTAACGATGGCGCAAGACATTTTAACGATGGCGCGAGTCATTTGACGATGGCGGAAGACATTTGAACGATGGCGGGGCTCCATCGTTAAACAGGCCATGGAGATCCCTGGTTATTAGATAAAGCATAAGTCATCGGCGCGCTTACGATTACGTTAAAATATGATTAAAAACCAAGACTTTTAATGATTGTATTTTAAATCCCGGCATGCAAAAATCAGGAGAAAACGTCACGACCTACAGGAAGTAGTTGATATTTTTTCATTAATTATTGAATTTCTCCTTTATTACTGCACATATAGCGATAAAACTTTGTGAATATATATATTATGTCATAATGAACATATTTAAACCATAAGTAAAAAATCGTGAATTTTCCCTTTAAAAATGGTTTTAACTTGAACAAAATTTAAAATAAATCTTAATGAAGAAAAATATACATTTAAATTCACCAATGCATAAAGAACAACAATAAATAGGCCAGAACGTGTCTTTTTCTGTAGAGGGCAATGACCACAAAGTTTCAAAAGTATATGTTTCATGACTTATGTTGGCAAAATGTGTTTTCATGTAATTGTATGTTTTTATAGCATGCAAAGACTAAAACAATGTCTTATATGCTTACTCTGTAAATGAAGAGAGAGCTGAAATAGTTTTCATTGGACCACGCTTCATTATCAATATCTTTGGATCCACTCTTCAACATTTTTGGCCTTCAGCATGACTTATGTAAATTTATAACTCAATTTTTGTTTTATAAACTATAAGATCATTGCATGAGGCGAATGTCATTTTGATGTTTTAAATATGTATCCTCTACTTTGAAAGCATGTATTTGTGGCTTTTGGATGTTGTCTGCTCCATGGGCGGGTTGTTGTCTTTTAGACACATACCCCATTTCAATTCCCAATTTTATTTGTAGACACATCTATCCTGGCTATCCTCTTATGTCTTTCAGTGTCAACTAGAAAGAAAGTATTTTACTATTGCCTTCAAAGTGGACACTCACAACAATTCATCAAATAAAGATATGTCCATAGATAGTCATATTAAAGAGGATCATAAGAAATGTTCTTAGATATATCTTATGACAGGTCTTAGGAATGCTTCCTTATACAGACCCCTGGACATTAACTGTATCAAAAAAGGACAAAACACACTAACATGAAGGAATAATTCAAAAGTTATGAAAATGTTATTCAGGTCAATATCATCTGTTGCGATAATAGAAAAATATACTCATTTTTCGATTTTGTACAAGTTGAAACCATTTTTAAGCAATATTTTATACAGGTTATAACATGTATGAGGTACTTTTGTACATGTTATAACTTGTATTTTTGCATTATACAAGTTATAACATGTACAATATTTTTGTACATGTTATAACCTGTACAAAATCGCAACTTGTACACGACATATATATATCAGATATCAGTTTTCTGTACATCTTTCATGTATGTCAGAAATATGTCAATATGCTGTACATGTATAAGTCTGTGGTGCCATGAAATATTATGTTCTTTCAATATAAACTGTCATCATGTTTAAGGGGGTACCGTACACCTAAGAAAAGATAACTCTTACTAAAATTCTGAGTTAACTAACGTCAATTAAGTGTTTTAAAATACGCCTCATATTACAAGCGTTTTATTGACATGGAATAGTTGTTTACCTGTTGTTATGAAGCAGACGGTACATCGCTGTCATAATGGAACAGCGTAAACGTAATACGTTTGGTAAATTTTCAAGATCTAAATCTGCCGATAAGAAATCGAGTCGTTCAGATTACTTCAAATGGTTAAATGATGGCAGGAAATTGGAAGATTCTCCGCAAGTCGGCTTGCGTAATGATCATGGCAATTACGTATACGAGTATCTGGATGTTGGGGCCGAGGCTGAATTGGAAGGTGATAACACGTCTGATTTATCAAAATCTTGGACAATTGGGAGAAGAATTGTAGAGTGGAATATGCTGTCGGAAGGAATGTATTGCTGTACTTGCAAGTGTCCACTTCACCTGTCAGATATTGTAGGAGAACGATTGTTTGGGCTAGGTGGTCTACTGATGGTAGATTGTAAACTGTGTCATACTGTTACTGATGTGCATTTTGGGAAGAGAGGACCATCTGGAAGTTATGACATCAACACAAAAGCTTCCATAGGTATGATTATATCACATGATTGTAAATTATAATACTAATTAGTCTGTATGATGCTAATATTTACAATTTTTGTTTTACTGTTTACAGGGGCGGATCCAGCCATTTTAAGAAGGGGGTTCCTAACCCAGGACAAATGGGTGTTCCAACTACATGTCCCCATTCAAATCCATTGATTGTCCAAAAAAAAGGGGGTATCCGAACGCCCCCCCCCCCCCTGAATCTGTGCCTGGTTTACATTTAACATGTTGCATTGTTTATTTGACATTTGACATAATTATATTTAAATGCATTCATGATTTTTTGTTTAAAAACTAAAAAGAGTCCTTGGGGTCAATTACTACTAATTAATGTGTCTAACTTAAACAGTGCATATATATATATTGCTTGCAAACTTGGGCAAATTGTTGTGTTAATTGTGAAAGCTTTTTAGATTAAACATGATTAAGGCATATAGGAGACAAGTGCCTGTGTTACATGTATAGCAAATTAATTGTTGAAAATATTGTTATTGTTCAATAAACATCAACAACTTTCAACCCCTCCATTCTTATCTTCTTCATAGCCTAATTAGGCTTTGAAAAGAGTTAAAATAACTAATTATAAGCTGTGAAATTTTTTTTAGGGCTTCACCATTAAATGTACAACTACATGTACATCATCATATCATGTTAATATTCTTAGATATTTTGTAAGCCAAGTCAGAGAAATTAGCACAGGACTGACAGCTTGTGTCCTGTAAATTTATCTTCAGTTTAGGAAATTTTATAGAATTTTACAATTTTAAGAGAAAAAAATTACCATCTTTACTAAAGTTTATAACACAACTGTTTCTTAGTCTTAAAAATGCAGGTGTGTATATTTTCCATAATTAAGCAATCAATTTTCTTTCTCAATTTTTGATTATACCTCATATTCTATTAAAGGAATGATACATGCAGGGATGGGCCCAACTCATCTGCAGAACTTTCTAGCAGAATGTAACCTGCCATCCATTACAGAGAGCACATTAAGGAAAAAAGAGAAAGAATTAAGTGGACAAATTAAAAATGTAACAATCCAGTCCTGCAATATGGCACAAAGAGAGGAAAAGTCACTCAGCACTAATGGCAATGTAAGTATTAAATGTATGCATACAAAGTGGAATATCCAGACTATATGCCTCTTTCTAGAAAACTCAGTCCTTTTTAACCCCCCCCCCCAAAAAAAAAAATAAAAATATCCTTATATTGTGTAACTTCATGGAGAATGATCATGTAATGCTTCATTGTTTATTATGGACTATAATAGGACTGTGTGTCTTATGAAAGTAAAAAATGTATATATATAACATCAAACATGTTTTTAAAGTTAAAAGCTGATTTTTTATTATTTCATAAACAGAATAAACAACCATACATGTACATGTACATGCATGTACAGATCAAGACTTTTCACCACCTAAAATTGCATAGGACAGCAAAATTTTTATTTGATTTAATAGTGAGGACCAGCAAAATTTCTTTAAGGACCACAAAAACAATAATTTCTAATTTCTTGCAAACATATGCACCCAAAATATTTTTTTGTGTTCTTAATAATGTATTTGCAGCTTACTACACAACTAGGTATCCTAAAGGTTAAGGTACATGTAAGGTCAATTTATAATAAACTTGCTGGGACTTTTTTTTTTATAAGAAATGCAATCTTTTCTAGATTGAAGCAAGTTTTGATGGTGGCTGGCAAAAGAGAGGCTCTGGTTGGAATTATAATAGTAATACAGGTAAATACATAATTATATAATATAATGTCTGACATTCATGATTTACTTACTGTATGTTGTTAAATTTTGCTGAATCAATTACTAATATAAATAACTTAATTGGACAAAGCATTAATTTCACTATTTAAATTGATATGAGAAGCTGTAGTTAAAGAAATATTTTCCCATACTTATGTTTATTCAATCCCTAGGGTAGATCTCTTTAACTTACCTGGTTCAATTATAGCAAATAGGTGAGCTTTTGTCATCATTTTGTATACATTAAAGAAGTTAGATGTGTTACATTGTACATGATTGTTAGTGACTCAACTGTCCACCAGAGCTCACACGAAAAGTAGACAATTTATAGCTACACAACTATAAAACCTTCAACGATGAGAAAAAGTTATATCCAACATGAAAAATACCAAACAATTCAAATGAAAAAACTAACAGCATAATTAATAACAAAACAATTTATGAAGAAAATATGACAGATATAAACTAACAACCACTGAACTACAGGCTCTTTATTATCAGTATCTGTTCGTCATATTAATCTGTAACATGACATCATTCTGTTAGCATTTCATTAAAATACCCGTTATCTCACACCCCTATTCAAATCATAACAATATTTAATTAACTGTTAATTTATAATTGCATCATGTTAATGTAATACCTTTTTCTTTTTATTCTGGCAGGACATGCAACTTTTATTGGAAAGGAGACAGGAAAGGTGCTGTCATTCGATTTAAGAAGCAAGACATGTAAGATTTGTGAGTTCCATCAAAACAAAAAAGAGACAGTTCCGGAGCATGAGTGCCATCTGAATTGGCATGGGTCTAGTAAATCCATGGAGGCAGATATGGCGGTGGCAATGGCCCACAGATTAAAAGATGATGAATGTGAAATTAATGGTATGTTTCATATTCAAAATAAAGAGTTCCCCAAAATGCATTGAAAATATCGTATAAAGGGAAATAACTCTTATTTCCACAATTCTTTTAAATTTAAAAGGTGATCATTTTGTTATTTTTACAGGAAACTTGGATTTTGTTCTTACACTTTTATGACAAAGAATCAATTGATTTTTTAGTTAATGATATAACATGACCAATGTAATGTAAAAAACGGTTTATATTTATTTAAGTTGCTTTATTAATACATTAGCTACATGTAATTAAATAAGGCAGAATATAACAGCTATCACTATTTTCCAAATAAAAAAATATGCTTGCCGTTGTATATCTTGACCTTTTTGTAGGTTTATAATTACTCAATCTTCATTTCAGTCATACATGCTGATAATGATGCTTCAACAACAGCAAGACTTGAAGTTGAGTTTGGAAACATACAGAAAAAAGATGACCAGAACCATGTGAAAAAAGGGTTATCAACAAGCTTGTATAATAT
Organism: Mytilus edulis; assembly: GCA_019925275.1. Lineage (NCBI taxonomy): Eukaryota > Metazoa > Mollusca > Bivalvia > Mytilida > Mytilidae > Mytilus > Mytilus edulis. The sequence goes on along the minus strand of CM034360.1, from coordinate 55,287,526 downwards.
TTCAAAGAGGTATTTTACAAATTAATTTTAGAGTTACAGATATGTCTATGACAAGGCTAAAGCCCATCCTTAACTAAATCAAATCTTATGTAAAGATCTTATTATATTGATCTGTGAAGACTACTTACTCTTAAAAAAAACATTAAAATGAAATTTCAATTTTGTGTTTTTCAAAGACATATATATAAAGATTTTTGTGTTATCTGAATTCACAAACATTACATTGAAAATTAAAAAAACTATTATTATCGCTATTTTGTGCATTTTTCCTTTGATCTTTTTTTGTGATGATTTCTCATATCATGCTACTCGCTTGAGATGGAAAATTATCACTAGAAAATAAGGAGGAATGTGGCATTGCTAATGAAATTGACAATGTCGCCATACAATGTAGTTAAAATAGTGATAAACAGATTATTTTCTGCTCTATAGTCGGGTTGTTGTCTCTTTGACACATTTCCCCTTTTATTCTCAATTTTATCATTGGTCATCTCAACTCGATTGCTTTTCTCGTTGAAATTATCATCAATGATCTATAAGTATACATGTATATATATGAATAATCTTCATTGCTTATGGAAGAACCAAACAGTTTTTAGTGAGGCTATATTAAGTTTAGAATAGAAAAGCATACATTAAAAAAATAGAAACTAGGACCTTTTTTTTCTGAAAATTAAAAGGCAGATGCATGATTCCATGATTGAAGATCTCATCCATGCCCCATAAAAGTCTAAAGATTTAAAAAAAAAATTACATTCATTATTTGTTTCTTATTTTGCAGTTACAAAGAATTGCAAAAGGATGAAACAAAACAATATATATTGAGGTGCTTTATGTATGCCATTAAGGGAGGTGACAATGAAGATGACATTAAGATTGGGCTGCAAAGAATTGTACCACATATTTTTGGATCACATGAAAATTGTAAAGATGCTAACTGGTGTAGCTATCATCAAAATCCAGAAAAATTTATGTAAGATCTTCTATACTGGTATTGACAACATATTATTTTCTGTATTGTCTTGTTTCTCAAAAAAATAATAGATATAAGAAGATGTGGTATGAGTGCCAATGACACCTCTTCCATCCAAGTCATAATTTTTAAAAAGAAACAAATTATACATATGGCTAAGTATTCAGTATAGTGTTGTTAGTGTGTGACAACATGTATGATTTTAAAAGTAGCTGTTTCAATCTTAATAACATGATTTTCTGAAAGGAGAATGATTCTAGTTTAGGGTTTTACATGTAAAAAGATAGTTATTTAGTCAGAACACATAAAATTAGACCTAAATAGCATGTTGGACAGAGGTTATGTTGGACGTAACAGGACATTGAAAAATTGAATATTTTCCTTTTATATGAAGGCCTAGTTAATAAATATATCAATTTTTCTCTGACAGTTCATAAGATCTTCAATTAAAGTATATCATTTTGTTAAATTTTTCAAAAACTAACTTATAAGTTGGAAAAATCTTAAAATATGTCGGACAAACGGGGACATTTTTGGATGAGAATTTGTTCCATTTGCATCATTGAAAGTCAAAAACAAAATCAAAACTATGCTGTTTATACTAATATCTACAGCTGGTGTTCCTCAGCAAGAGGTAAAATGGTTCATTATTAAATAAATGGATAAAACAAAACCATAAAAAACTGTAGGACAAACATAGGACAGATTATAGTCCCTGTTGGACAAACATAGGACAGAATTCATTAATTTACTGATCCTAATGGGAATTTAAAAATGGGCACCTCTTAAGAAGAGACTAGGAAGGGTCTTAGAACTATTTTTTAGTTTATGTGGACTTGTTAGTTGTTAACAAGGTTCTTTTTACTTTTAAAAAGCTGTTACGTCCGACATTAGAAGATTTTGTCCTACGGTTCGTCCAACAGAATATTAATGGACTCTTGTTACGTCCTAATTTTCAAAATTATGTCAAATTTAGACTGTCAACAGTTTAAAACCTCTTTATTTTTCATTTATATGGTAGTATTTAAGGTTAAGTAATTGTCAAAGTAGAAGCGAAATTGATTCTGTGACTTGTGGTAGCCATTTTAGAGAATATCTTGGATGTTGGACGTAACATTTTTTTGGACAAATGTTGGATGTAACTTCCATCTCTTGGTTGGACAGAAAGAGCGTTCACCCCTTCAATGTCGTTGACCTCAAGTAAAAAGGAACAGTTGACAGCAATACCGTATGCACATCGCGATTGTAGTAAAATTTGTTGTCATAAACATTAAAAAAAACTTAAACTGAGTTGGCAACTTGCAAATGAAAATTGAAATGTTCGCCCGTAACGGTTGGACAGATTTTTCAAGAGTAAACTTTAATGACAATTCCTGAAAAAAATAAAACTTTCTGCTGTAACTTCATGATGAATTATCACATTTTAGTTAATAAGCTCAAGCCTCAAGATATTTTGTGCATTTAATTGCCCTCTATTGTTACATAACTTATATTTCATTTTCACATAGGAAGAAGACAGAAAATGTTAGTCCAACAACATGACCATTTAAAATTGTTTTTAATCCTTATTTTTCGATGATTTTTCATGTTTTAGTGTCCTTAACCTTGCCAACCCTATTGTATTACCTGAAAATCCTTTTTACCTAGTAGCCATTCATACAAAAAGGTTAATAAAACAATTTTGATTTTGGGTCATTCGACCATGTCACAAAATAAGCATGCAAAAAATAGGGAATTCAACACTTCATTTATAAAATACTTTATTCAACAATAAACTTTTCATATGAGACTGTTTATATTATCTCTTCATCATGCAGTGAATTGATTAGCTACCTGCATTAAAACTCAAAATAATTTAAAATATGAAAAAAATGCATTTTTCTGGGACACCCATTGAAACAGCACTTTACTGAATACTTAGCCATATGTCAATCTTAAAAATTGATTCTTTAATATGCTGAACCTAACCGTGTATTAAGTTTTTGGATTTATGGCACGGTTTTTAAACTGGTCTACATTGAGGTCCAACAGGTCAAAAATTAAACTTTGTTTGATTTCATAAAAAATTGAATTATAGGGGTTCTTTGATATGCTAAAACTAACAGTGTATTTAGATTCTTAATTTTCGGTCCCGTTTTCAAATTGATCTACATTAAGATCCAAGGGGTCCAAAATTAAACTTTGATTGTTTTTAACAAAATTTGAAATCCTGGGGTTCTTTGATTGGCTGAATCTAAACATGTATTTAGATTTTTGATTATGGGTCCAGTTTTTTAGTTGGTCCAAAATTAAACTTTGACTAAAAATTTAATATATACCATGTATATGGGGTTCTTTGATATGCTGAATCTGACCGTGTATTAAGTTTTTATAATTTTGAGCCCCATTTAAATTGGCCCACATTGAGGTCCAAAGGGTCCAAATTAAAATTTATTTGATTTAAAAAAAAAAGAGGAATATATCGGGTTCTTTTATATGCTGAATTTAACCATTTATTTAGATTTTTGATTTTAGGTCAGACCTCTGCAGTTGTATTAAGCTGCGCCCTCTTTTTTCTAAGACCTCCCCTTTTTCTTAACACCTCCTGGCACTATTTTAAAATTTCTTGATCTGCCCATTTACAGAAATATAGAGCATACATGTATATCTATGCTAACACTAAAGTTTCAGGTTAAGTATTTTGTGCAAATTAAAATTTGAAATGTAAACTTTTTTTTCATTTTATTCATCTCCATTTCAGGTATAAAAGTTTACCAAATGGGAAACCACTCAAGTCTGAGGGATTAAAGGTTGAATTGAATAATTTAGTGACAAAAATGATTGGTAGGAGTAATTCTTTAAATGATCTTGGATCTACACAGTCAAATGAAAGCTTTAACCAGCTTGTATCTGTAAAGGCACCTAAATCAAGGTAATTCATAATTATGTGGTATTAAATTAAATGCATTTCAGTTCCCATTCTTAAGCAATAATGAATATAAGTATAAAAAAATATGTCGTATGATTACTGTACCAAAAAAACAACTCTATACAATAGACCGAATGACTCAGAAATTAACAGCTATGGTTACAGTAAGGCCTTTAACAATGAGCAATTCTCATATTAAAAATGTGAGCTATAAAAGGCCCCAAATCACAAATTTATATAAGAAGATGTGGTAATAGTGCCAATGAGACACCTCTTCTATCCAAGTCACAATTTGTAAAGAGAAACCAATTATACATATGTCAAAGTACAACAGTCAACACAATTTAAACAAGAAAACTAAAGGCAAAATTAATGTAAAAAATAAAATAAATGAAAAACAAATATGTAACATTGCAATTACTGACAGCTAGTTGAAAGCCAATATCAATAAAAAAAAATACATGTAAAACTTAATTTTCTTGTCAGACAGGTTGCAGTTTATTAGTTTTCAATGAAGGGAGTTAATACTATCATAGTAAAATTTTATATGAAAATATTAATCTTTTGCAAAGAGTCTTCATATTTTGTGAGTTGGTATGTTACTGTTACCTGCACCTTTGACATCAAGTTCAAATAAATGAAGAGGGGAATATATTTTAATGTACTTAAATAGTTCTTCATACTCTTTTTTAGACATTATGGTGGATCATGCTCACTTCAGAATAGGCTATCTGCAGCTGTGCTTCAGAAAAATGAAGGATATGGCTACTTATCCAAGGTAACTATGAAAATTTTTACATCTTATTTTTGAATGAAGGATGACATAGTGTTTGAATACAATTTCTTCATTTTCTTCATTTTCTTTCCTTTTCTATTTCTTTCTTCTTCTTCATCTTTTCAGAAAAGCCTGTTCAGACCATAACTTTATTAATCTGATGTAGCATATAATGAATTTAAAGTATGTGGGTATATTACTTGTCTCAAGTTCCAGGATTGGTAACTAAGACCTTGACCTAAAGTTCATGAAAATTAAATTTCTAGTACTCCTTGTATGTCCACTCCATGACTTTTCGTCCGTCTGACCATACTCTCATCCTCTTTCCTTACCTCACTCTAACTGAAGTTTTAACTGAAGTTTGCCTAATCAGGGAAAGTGAGTCACTTAATGTTCTAGAGTCATGCCCCTTTATAACTTGGAAAAATGCAAATTGTTTTGTTTCCTTACTCTAACATTAGTTTGACTTTATATAACTGATACATATAAGAATCACAACACTCAGACAGAGTTCAAATTTGTGTTGTAACTCATTTGTTAATCTATAGTTCTGTCCCTTTTTAACTTGGAAAATTGCAAAGCTACAGCGGAGGCATTTATGACATCTTACACATTCTCCCTTCATAAATTTTATCTTTTTGAAACCATGTTACATGTTGCATCCAATGTTTATATACAAGGAGATTACTGTAACAGTATTGCTTTTTTAGCCCTGCAGATGTAAATTGTCACAAATTATGTTTATCTAGTATGTAACTCAATTATCTTTGACTTTCTTCTCAAATTGTTATCTTTATAAATAAGAAGATGTGGTATGTGTGCTAATGAATCAACTATCCATCCAAGTCACAATAAATAAAGAGTTACAATTATAGGTCAAAATTTGTGTTCAAGATGGAGATTACTGTTTTTTTTCATGATTTTTAATATTTTAATGCATATATGTATTACATTTTAATTATGTTGCAATTTTTGTTTAGATCAATGAAGCAGCAAACCTCTCTCCAGGAGAATTTACGATGGCAATTTCGGCTGTAAGAGATCAAAAAATGGAAAAACGGAAAGAAAAGAAAAATTCAAAGGAATACAAAGTCGACCGTATACAAAAGAAAAGGAACCGCAATACAAATGAGCGTAAACATCTTGTAAGAGAAGGTAAAACCTATGGATCTCAAATGGAGTTTGATCAACAACAGGACCCTGAGCTTACCACAGAAATTCCACTTCCCTTTTATCTTGATGGCACTGAATGCAAAGTTTTTTTTGATTTAGAAACAACAGGCTTGGGAAGGAATAGCGACATCATTCAAATAGCAGCTAAGTCATATTCAAATAGTTTTAATAGGTATGTCATTCCAAGAGTGGACATTCAAATTGAGGCCAGTAAGATAACTGGTATAACTTACAGCCATGGAACGAATAAGATGTATGTTCGAGGACAAATAGTTGAACCGGTGTCACTTCATAAAGCTCTACTTGATTTCATACATTTTTTAAAGGAACAGAATCAGCCAATACTATTAGGTCATAACATTTGTAACTTTGACATTCCTGTAATTGTTAACAAATTGAAAGAATATAATTTGTTTTCTACATTTTGTAAAACAGTGAAAGGTTTTATTGACACAATGAAAGTGGCTAGAAAGTATATTCCCAAACATGATGTAGAAAATTTTAAGCAGCAGACTCTTGTCAAACAGTTTGTAGGAGAAAATTACCTTGCCCACAATGCAATAGAGGATGTGGATTCATTAAAAACATTATATGACAGTAAACTTGCCTTACTTGTGAAATCTGATGATGTATTTGCCATTTCATACCACAATTGCATGGACTCCTACTCTGGCTTACTAAGTAGTAAAATTGTTTCAAGGCCAGTTTGCATCCAACTAGCAAAAGATGGTATATCGTTGAAACACCTCAAACTGGCATCTGTACGAGATGTAAATGGATTGAAATTTGTCTTACAGGACCATAAGATACCACCAAAGAGTGTGAAATGCATTCAGGATTTCTTTCAGACTGAGGAATGAATTTTGTATGGCCAAAAAATAAATATCTGTCTGCGTTTTCTTATAACCTGACTGTGTCAACCCGAATACTTGTTTTATTATTCTCCCAACACAATGAATTTGCCAGGGTTAAGATGTTTCAGTCAGTCAGTTTGTCTGTCCTTTTTTTGTTAGTTAAACTCCTTAAAAACGGCACAACATAATTTAATGAAACTTAGAAGGTGGTAAGAATGCAATTAGTGTGTACATAAAACAAAGTTATATGAAAAATTGATTCCCTGCATTATAATTTTATATTTTGAGTTATTGTCCTAGTTCAATTGACACTGAATAATAAAGAATTTGCCATTTTTCGTCTGCAGAAAAAATGACCGCCAAAGTCAAACATTCTTATTACTAGTGGTTGGATATTGTACCCTATCATATAGATATGCCAAAAACTATTTCTCTTAAGCTACTAAAAAAAATAAGAACCAAACTTTAAAGTCTCATGATGGTCAAAATTGCAAGGAACACACCACTTCATGTTAACCCATCTGATATACCAAAGATGTAAGAACAAGGTCAAAAGTTATGGCTTGGTCATTTTCATGCAAAAAAAAAACTACATTAAGTTGACTTTATGGTCAAATTGAGAACACATGAAGGTCATCATGGTGCAACACACATTATCTGATGATGATTCATCTACATACCAAAGATCTAAGGCCAAGGTCAAAAGACAACATGGCATGGTAGAGTGCTTATAGTAAAAAGTAAAATTGACCTTGAGGTCAAATATAAGGTCACATGAAGGTCACCACAACAAAGGACACTCCATCTCATTATTATACATCCTCATACAAAAGATGCAAGACCTATGTCAAAAGACAAAAAAATACATATGGCCTTGTTTTTTTATTCTATCAAAAAATACATTTATTTGACCTTGAGGTCAAAGTACAAGGTCACATGAAGTCATCATGAAATTTGACATTCTACCTCATGATGATACGTATACATACAAAATATCTAAGCCCTAGGTCAAAAGACAAGAAAACTATGCCCCAAATATACTATCAGAATGAAAATTGCTCTTATTTATTGAGGGTGGTGGTATTATAAAAAAATGAAATTGAAAAAAATCTGGTGGTTAAAAGTTTATAATATTTTACAAATTTAACAAACTAATATAGCAGTACAAATGGTTAGTTTTAAAAAAAAATTAAACGACACATTTTTTTTTTTTTTTAATTTCGTCTTCAAATACTGGACCCAAAAAAGTCACTTTTGCGGGCTGAATTTAAGACCCCCCTTTTTTAATTCGGACAAAAATTTAAATCCAGAACAAAAAAAATACAAGCAAAAGGAACTGGTGAACTAATATTTGCCTTAGTTTTCACTATTAACTATGCTTTTGTCAATTTAGGATCATTTTTATTTTTTTTTAACATATATACCCCTATACCCATATTTCTGAAACCTCAAAATTATGCTAATATTAGCATGTAAAATATGTCATATTCGAGTTGCCAAAACTTTTTAACGTATGGTTCAAATCCTTCGAAATTTTTACAAAATGTTTAGCTTAACCTAGTTTATCAATGGGATAAAAACAAGAAAAATTAAACGACAGGTTTTTTTTGGTGTTTAGTGTTGGGTACCCCCTTAATTAATAACCTTTGTATTGAAGTCAAATTTAGATAAATTTATGTTCAATATTCATTTTCAGATCGATGGCCGAAAACTTCAAGTGGATTTCGAAGCACATCTGGAACTACAGCTAGTATAGCCATCATAAAAAATTCCAAGCTGTATATAGGTCATGTGGGAGATTCTGGAATTGCTCTGGGCTATGATGACAGTGGAAGTGAGAAATTCATACGACCAAAGGGTACAATGTTGACTATTGTAAGTTCATGTATATATTCTTGATATTGGTCTTTGTGGTCTAAGTACATAATGTAAACTATTTACTGTATCAAAAGCCTGTCAAAACGTGAGGTTGTTACCTTGTTAGTTCAAGTCCTCCCACAAGTGTTACAAAAAATGTAGGTTTGACCCCAATAACAGTCTATAAACATGTCAAAGCCTATCTAACTTAGAGGTTTCATGTAATTGATATAAAAAAAAAATACAATGTACAATACTAGATGAGCATAAAATATTGTAGTATATGAATATAAATCAGTCGCATTGTCTATTTGTCAAAATATTTCACACACTGATGAACTGCATGTCCTGTTTTTAAATTTGGTAAATGTCCGTACACAAGAAGTTAGCCACTTTCACATAAGACATACATGTACATGTTCTTAATTCTATGAAGCAAAGTTTATTATTTCATTTCAATTTCAGGATCACAAAACCAGACAGTCCAGAGGAGAAAAAGAGGATTGAAGAATGCGGTGGCCAAGTTGTGGCAAAGTCTGGAGTTCAAAGAGTTGTTTGGAATAGACCTCGCAATCAACATCAAGGTCCAATCAGACGTAGCACACCAATAGATAGAATTCCTTTCTTAGCTGTGGCTAGAAGTTTAGGTATTCAGAATAGTCATGAAATTAGATTTGAAATAAGAGCATAAAGCATTTATATTAAGTTTATCATTGGCTCAGAACTTTTTTGAGAAACATTTATAAATATTACACTCCTTTAAGAAAAACAATAATTATTCGGGTATGATTTAAAGGGGATGTGGGTATGCATCAATGAGATGGCATCCAAACATCACAACAAAAAAGAATCGAGAGGTCAATTAGTGTCATCAACAATAGTCAAGTTCCTGTATCTACATGTATACAATTTAAGTTTAGTCAAAACTCTCATTCAAATGGATCCTACTCATCAAGAAGATTTTGTTACAGTGTGTACGATAAGCCACTTGTCCATATGTAGTCTGATGCCTCAGACTAGTAAAATTCAATTTGGATTAATGAGTATTTGGTGAGATACCAAAGAATAGTGTTAGAATATTACTCTTGGAACTATAAAGTAGAAACAATTTTGGTGCAAACTATCAATGTCAATAAATTTTACATAAAACCACAACCTTTAAATAACAAGATTAAAAAACTTGTCCAGACATAACTATATATTGTAAAATGTTGTACATAATCTATATATATTAGATATATCCATTCTTCTTTTAGGTGACCTTTGGAGTTACAACTATTTAAATGAACAGTTTGTGGTATCCCCTGAACCAGATGTATCAGTGAGAAAGTTGGACCCAGCGAGAGATAAATGTCTTGTTCTTGGTTCTGATGGGATGTGGAATATGGTGTCAGCTGAAGAATCTGTGTCTGTTGTGGTAGATCTGGAGTATCACTTTGAGTACAAAGTTATAAATGACCCTGTATGTATTTTATTTATATGTCTTGCTTGTTTTTTTTAGGGGACATTTCCATGTAGACTTAGGGCACAACATTTCAAAAGATAAACACATTCAATTGAACCTCCCAAAATTATTTTTGTGTAATAAAACTTAAATCTGCCATGTGACAAACCAAATGTTCTGAAAAGTAAACACAATGCCTATAACATGTATAACAACAAAACACAGATCAAGTTTGAATATTGGTTGCATTAATTTCAAATGTCCTTGAGTTATGTCCCTTTAGATATGGGAAAAAAAGCTAAATTTGTATTTTTCCATACTTTAGTTTAGTTTTAATAGATAGGAGAGGGTTGTATGGGAGGGAACTTTGTATACCTAAAAAAAACCAACAATATTTTATCTTTAATTTTACATACAGGTACTTCCAAAACTATTGGATTGTCTGAACAAGTCTTGGAAATTAAGTTTTGTCTGGTTGTGCCTAGCCTGATATGGTCACACATTGGTTTATGTGTAAATATTAAATTTCAGCCAGTCAACATAACTTTTGCTGCACTTGCATGCCAAAAATTGTCTCATTGATGCTTGTTGGTATTATTAAGTTAACATGAAGTATGTTTCATTAACAATGTTCTCAATATATACATTGATTTATTCCATTATTTGTCAATGTTTTCTTTTTTAGACTGCTCCTGTTTCATATTGGATTAATCCAGCAGAGAAGTTGGTACAAAGAGCTTTGAACAAGTGGAAGTCTCGTCTGATGAGGGCTGACAATACAAGTTGTGTTGTTGTTTTAATAGATCCTCTCGGACCTAGAAAATTGTCTTTACTGAAAAAGGAAAGAGAGGAAAATTTACGCAGGATTAGAGAAAGTAAAGAAAAACAAACAATTCCAGTCAAAATGTCTACTCGCTCTTCACCACGTAAACCTTTAGAATCGGATTCAGACTCGGGTAAAAATGATGTGAAGAAAACTTCCCCTAAAAGTGCCCCTTCTAGTCCAAGAAATGACAACGTTCACAAAGGTGTCGTTTCACCAGTATCTACGGAGAAGACGAGAAGAATGTCTGTTCCTAATTCCATGGAATTTGATTTAGATGACAGTATTCAAGCAGCAAGTATAAATAAAAAGTTGAATTTTACACCAAGCACTGTCAGAGAAAAAATGTCAAGAGCAGTCGATATATCTGATCAAATTTTAGCCCAGGGTAGTGCCTCTGCAATGAAGAAAGCTTCTGAAATGTTGACGCATGGTCACAGAGGTATCATGGCCAGGAAAATAGATGACCAGCTTTGCCCGGAGAGTGCCTCCGCAATGAAGAAAGCAAACCGTACAAACTCAAAACACACTGACCTCCAGTTTAACAATAATGCCGTAGTTGACAATTCACATTTCACTCGGACTAGACAGCGACATTCGTCAGATGCTGTATTGACACTGAAAACTCCACATCAGACAAATCCCCTGACATTACTTAAAGGAGTTGTCGGTAAATCATTAACTGAAAACAAAACTGAATCTCAGTGTCGAAATGTCCTTACAGAGAATTCTAAACAGTCGAACAAAGTCAATTCTCACGATCAACACAAAGCCAAAGGAAAAATTGACATTCATTCAAAGGAGGATCAAAGTATTTGTGACGGTGCAGCATTTAAATTAAGGACAAAAGAGGAAATTAATGAAAGGCTAGGTCATGGACATCAGTTAAGAAACAGCAGTAAAAAAGGTGTTGTAAGCAAACCAAGTTCAACAGCTTTACGTAGACTCTCATCAGACTCCATTAAGAACACCACACGTACAAGTATGCGATTGCGTAAAATTAATCCACGATCTCTAAGATGTAAATCTCAGACCGAAAATAAAAACTTTGTATCAAAGTTTAAATTAGGTGGCTTAAAGAGAAAAAGAACATTTTCAGAAGGAGCACCTGTGTCGAAGAAAGTTTGCCGTAGTTAATAGTGCTAGATATTTAATTTACCAATTACAATATTTGTCATATTACCGTTCACATTTTCTTTCTATTCCTGAAAAGTTCTGTTCTGACAGTTTTATTTGGTTTTATATTATTTGGATCAAAAATGAATTAAATATTGTTGTTGATTTTTTTTAATTTGGTTTTTAGATGATTTTAATTGAATAATTTTTTAAATGTGTCTTCAAATTCGGAAGCAAAGAAAATGTGAATGTTAAATATAAATTTTATGTGTTCATTTTGACTTGAATTTGGAATGGTTGATTTGTTTTCTGTTAAAACCAACCATCTCCCTTCTATATTTGTGATGAAATAATTAAAAGCAGGTAGTTAATATAAGTTGAGCAACTAATTTTACATATAAATGTATACATGTACATCTTAAATTATTGTTTCTCTTTTATTTGTTATTTTATCTACATTTTATTTTTGTTAATTCATCTTAAAATGCAGTCTTTTTACTGATTTATGTATATCTATATACCTGTGTATGATTTTTTTACTATCTTCCTTTTAAATACATGTTATACATGTGAGTAATTTTTCAAGTGTTTTCGACCTAAGGTTATTTCTAGATGTAATACTGGGCATTAAATTTTAAGGATAGATCTTTTGTAAATGGTTTTAATTTTTTAAGTTGTTTTATATTGAGCAGGGTTTATTTTTATTATCTGTTAAATTAATTTTTTAGTAAAGTACATAAACAGCTGAATTTTTGTGTTAATTTGACCATTTATGATTAGTTTGAGAAAAATTATCAGTAGATTGCTGAAACATATATTAAAGTAAAGTCGTCGTTTTAAAACTGATGTTTCAATTGTTCAGGCTGTCTACCTTTTTTTTTAATTACATGTTCATGTATGGGTAATTAGAACCACTTTGATCTCAATTTTCCAAAAACCTGATACATGCAAATTAATGAAAATTTTTCTTCAAAACTAAAAATTATTTTCCTCTAATGTTTCTGAAATTATAATAAGTTAAAGGGCATTTTATTCCTATAAGATGCACAACAAAGTATTCACTAGGCATTGTTTCAATTTCTGTTAAACAAAGTATTGCTGCTTACTATTAAGTATTAGAATTCTATGACAGGAATCCAGTTTCTGAACCTCGATGTGCTGAGGGGTTGAAACTGAATCCCTCCTTTTGAATTATGATTATAGACTGACTGATCCATATTGGAGGCCGTCATGCCATTGTTACTGATATAGTTTAAGAATTAAAATTCAATAGTTATCTCCCCTTCATCGTAAGAGTTATCTTTTTAAAACAGACATCAAATGTATGGATAAATATAGAAAACCTTATTGTTTATTGTTAGTTACTTTTTAATTTGATTTTGCATTTAAATTGTTCACCTGACAAGATTGTTCCTATAAAATATGACCTGAAGAAAATGTTTAAAAATCTTTTGAAATTGAATTGGGAAATGTTTAAACTGCTTGTATCAGTAATTGCAGGTTAATTGCACATCTTCCAGTTTTATAATGTCTGTCCTGAATATTATCTTACATATATATATATATATTTGATGGAACAACCCTTAGATGTTTTCAGAATTTATTTTTCATTTATTTATTTTTTGTACAATATATACTTAAGGGTAAAATTTTAAATGAATTCAAAATTTGTTATTAGAATAATTAAATCAATTCAACTGATCTTTCCTTTAATTTTTTTTTTGTAAGTAACAAATTCTGAAACATCCAAATGATAAAAGAGAACGATGTCTCTGGTTTAACCATACTTTTTTGAAGTAGAAAGGAATTTGGAGAATTTTCACTTTTGTAATTTTTTTTAATTAAATTTTTTAAAGTGCCCACAAAAAATATTTTCATTAAATGTATTGAAATTTTGTATTTGTTTGATATAATTTAATAATTTAATTTTGGATGTAACGCGTCTTCTGATTGGCTTATGTTATTTTGTTATTAGCCAATAGACATAAATTATGAGAAATTACTGAAATATTTTTTCTGTCTATTCGAAATAACATAAAAGATTTGGTGCACACTGTTAAATAACCCGCTACGCACGTTTATTCAGTGTGCACCAAATTTTTTATGTTATTTCTTCATAGACAGAAAAAATATTACAGTCATTCCTTAAATAACAGAGTTATTATTTCCATAAAAAAGCAAAAGAACCAAAACTATTAATTACACATAATTCAATTTTGAAATCATTGTTTTCTCAAATATGTACAGCCAAAAAAGTCATGTTAATAAATCACAGTTAATAAGCTGATCCCCACAGTGTGTCAAGGTATTTTCTTTTTCTGCAATGATAAATGGCCAAGTCTTGTCTGTTGAGTATTTCATGAGCTACAAATAACATTGAAAATTCTAAGCATTATTTTATTTCCTTAACCTACATGTAAAATGACCTATGTATTTGAAAATTTTGGATACACATTGTTACTCTTTAACCACAGAAAGGCAAATTATCCTTATTTGAATAGTAAATGTACCAAAAAAGCCCTCTGACAGAAAAAGGGAAATTTGAAATATTAGATACATGCAAGAGAGACTACATTAATTGATATAAAAATTGTAAATTATATTTGACAAATTCTTGACATTTACAGTGACTGGACAAAAATTAAAAAAAGATACAATGTAAAATAAAAATCTGTTGCTTGACATTTCCCAATTTGGTATTTGCATATCCAGAAATAATATTTTTCCATAAATTTTTAGTCTGAAAGTAAAGATATGGGGATGGGATGATTTGTCCTATTTATGCAAATTTTTGTTCTACTGCATTATAAAAAAAAACCTCATTTTTATTTAAAAAAATCTTTTCCTGAAGGAACACTAAATAGATATTTTGCAAACAAAATCTTCAATGATTTTTTTTTTGTCAGTGAAAAATTGTCTTTTTTACCTAGTTCTTGTTAGAAATTAACAAGATATTTGAATAATTACATGTATCTCACATGTAATTATTGGATTCATATGTAAAATTACAAAGGTTTGGTAAGCCTAGACCATTGACCAAAACATTTAAACCCTGTTTACTTTAAAAGAGGCAATAACAAGCTATGCAATATAGATGTATGTCTAATATGAACCAGACATTCTAGAAAAGAAGGTATGCAAAATTAAATAATATATGTTTTAGCCACAAGAACAATGAATTTTAAAATCTGGCCGAAATTTGTATATTTGTATATATTAAGATATAGGAGACTGTTGATAATTACAAAGTTTAAAATATTGTACAAAGAATGAAATTTAAAAACAATAAATTTTATATCTTTTACATGAACACTTTTTTGTTTGTTTCATTTGAACTAGTGTTTAGAATATGTCCAGGTAGATGTATGTTTTTAGAACTTTAGGGATTTATACATTTTCTTTTGTAAGTATAAACATTAGAAGAAAATACAACTCTTTACCTGAGTTCAAATAAGATGGATGTAAACTATGATGGGGCAAAAGTGCAGTCTTCAACAATGAGAAAAAATCATACTGTGTAGTCCACTATAAAAGGTCCCTGACACGAAATATGGGAAACAAAGCAATAAAAAGAACTAACAGCTTAATTTATATAATCTATAACAAAAAAATTTACAAAAACAAATATGACAAACATGGACTGACAATATTAACAGGCACTGGACTTGGGACAAGCACATGAAGAATGTGACATGTTTAACATGCATGTGAATACAAAACCCTGCACTAAATCTGGGTTAGCTATGAAAAATTAGAGAAAAATCAAAAGCATTTGGCTTAACAAAAAAAGGTCATATATATGAGAAACAGAAACAACCAACATAAAAACAAAGCATCAAAATAAGAATACTCGAAGTTGCTGAAAAATAATTATTATATAAATATACTAAAAAATACGTTGAAGGTATAAAAAGTCATGAGAATTCCGAATTCAATTAGGTTATTTTCGGGCACTTTTGTTCTAAACCTTGGTTCCATCTGGGTTTTCTGGTTCTGAACCTTGGTTCTTTGGTTCGAAACCATGGTAACTGGTTCAACATCCGGGTTGTTTGGTTAATGCAACCCAACTTCTTGGTTCCATCTGGGTTCTATCCTAGATCATTCTAATGTTCCTGTTGAACATAACAGAAGATAACCGCAAGTCTCCGAATAGAAAGGTAAAGAAGGTCAAAGACGCTAAAATTGTTTTATAACATTAAACATTTTAGCATCGACGGTAAAGGAAGCTTATAAGGTATTTATCTTCTCATTTTAATTATTTTGATAAGGAAACTAGATAGAAATAAAGCATCGTATAGATTTTTAAAATAAACCGAAGTATACAGTACATCGAACATCCTTTTATTTAATTCAGTCGTTCTGTTTTCATTTATTTTCCTTTACTCATCCCTTATTTACTTAAATATGTCTAGAAGTTTTTAAACCACCCAATTAGAACATGTTGTATATATGGCTAACAATATGTGCATCTAGCCACTTGACCAGTTGACGACTTGCATATATATTTGATTGCACATTTATTTTCAAGTTCGACTGAATTTTATTTAATGGCTTTGTAATAATGTCAGATTTGAAAGAAATACATGTGAAGTATATGTAACAAATCTTTTTGTTCAAAACAGAATGTTAAAAGACATATAAAGGAAAGTGATGATCAATAGCAGAGACATATATATGTCTCTGTCAATAGGTAGGTAAGCTTTAATTAGTTGGAAAATAGGTGATAAAATATAATAACATAAATAATATGTACAATAAATTTGTCAAATTTGATACTCATTCAGCCATTGTGAAGGGCATGCATATAATCATTCGGCCAAAAATAAAGAAATCCAAATTAAGATTGAATATTTTTATAATAAAATTATGTGTACATGTGTTAATGACAGTGCTAGTGGGATGTGTATCACCACACAATAGTGCAATCAATGTAAAATTAGTAAATGCAAAAAACCCAAGTTGGAATAATTAATATTTGCAACTTACCTGATCAACAAACATTGGACAAAAAAGTTAATAAATGAATTTTAATCCTATACAATATTCTGAAAATGAATATTGTTGACATTGTTATTCAAAGTCAATGTTGTTTTATTTTCTTCAAAATTTGTCTGTTTCTGATCGTCTTGTTTTTGTTGTAAAATTACTGGTTTCATAGGTGTACATTTCATTTGGCTGGTACCTTTACAGGTACAG
The DNA here is from genome assembly GCA_019925275.1 of Mytilus edulis. Lineage (NCBI taxonomy): Eukaryota > Metazoa > Mollusca > Bivalvia > Mytilida > Mytilidae > Mytilus > Mytilus edulis. The sequence continues at coordinate 55,270,407 of CM034360.1, read as the reverse complement.
TGATGAATTATTTCATCCATGTAAAGATTTAAAGTTATACTTGTACAAGTAAGGTTTTGATGATGATTTCAAATTAACGGCTTTTGTGTATTTAGTTAGACAAGATAGTAGCCTGCATATACCGAAATAAGTCATCATAGGAGGAGCTTTATAGTATGATCTGTAATATTACATATTTTATTCCTGTTTTCGTTTTAGGATCAATATATCATGATAACCTTTTAGTTCATGCAGAAATACCGACAGTTAGTGCGCTAATACAGTGGAATAAATTAGAAAAACAAATTGGATACGGAGCAAGTTAGAACTCTTTAGAACAGCTTAAAAAAACCCAAGAAACTCCACAGGTGACATCCGTCGTGTTGTTCTATGTGTATATGAAGATGTGGTATGAGTGGTACTTTCCAAGTAACCCTTTATAAAAGTAAACAATTATAGGTCAAGGTACGGCCTTCAACAGAGAGCCTTTTCTCGCACCGAACAATAAACTATAAAGGACCCATAAAATACAAGTGTAAAACCATTCAAACGGGAATATATACATTCGGATAAGTTATATAAAGTGATTAGGTAATTGATATCACACATGAGATGATTCTTAATTGACCGTCGTATCTAACCAAAACGCAATACCACAAGGACGATTTTTTTAGCCATTTGTATTCCTACAATAGATCATACTTCCCTATTCAAAAGTATTAACGGTAAAAAAATAATAATAAGGGGGTTGCAACCAAACGACTCCTCCACTAGATCCTCCACTGCACCTCGTGTTCGAGGAACGTGTTTATCAGTACTTTTGAATATGTTGATATTACAATTTTGTCCTTGGAAACCGTTTTTATACGTTTTCTCATATCAAAATTGCGTTAGGGCAGTCCCCAAAAAATACAAAAAATACAAAAATAATGAGATCTTTAGTTTATTATTTTTATCTAAACTGCAATCGCCATGATTGAATCATGATGAATTGCTGAGATGTGACATGTGGTACAGTAAGTAACAATTATTGCAAGTCACAATTTGCATTAAACTAAAGAATTAGTCATATTTCAGTGTTTATAACAGATGTCCGCATTTGACAGACATGCTGTCCGCATTTATACACCTACTGTCCGCATCAACACTACTCCACATGTTTGCGTTTCCTCACAATTATATACCAACCAATGAAATTAAACGAGCTTTAAATAGCGGGAAATCATCCATTTGCAACCCCTCTAGACTATAGATGCACTTGTACCATCTACATGTCCGCAATTAGCGTAATGGAACTCTCGGTTCTGGGAATACAGAAACTGTCCGCAATTAGGCGAATTTCCCCTAGTCAGTAATAAAAGGCACTGAAATGACATTGTGAAACAATATTCAAACGAGAAAATAAACGAACAAAATTATGTACAAAAAAGGAATGAAAAACAAGTATGTAACACATAAAAAACGACAACCATTGAATTACAGGCTCTTGACTTACCACAGGCACATACATACAGAATAAGGCGGGTTGAACATGTAAGCGGTATCCCCACCTCAACACAAAATCAAATTTGAAATTTTTAAGTGTCACTTTTACCGTTCAAGAGTTATCATTTAAAAACATAGGAAGTGCTGACTCTTTCTCTTAAATAAGTCTGACTCGATCAAATGTTGTGAACCTTATACGCGATTCGCATTACCCCATAACACAGATGAGGGGGGGGGGGGGGGGGGTGTCCCAATAACAACAAATTGATTTGCCTCATAACCCAGGTAGCACACAAACATTTTATTGATATTTTTAAAATATATTGCAAAATGTCACCAAAATATCATTCAAAAACATGTTTTTGACGTGATATGTCTGGCTGTACTCATGTGAATAGCATATTTTCTGGAAATATTTGTTCTGAATGTTTAAAGAGCATTATTTTTAAATATCTTGATTTTATATTGAAATAAAATAATTTTGATGTTATTCAGTGTCAATTGAAAATATCCAAACAACATCTTTTAAACATCTGGACAAAATATTTTTCTTATGTCTAGGATATGTTTTGTGGATGTCTTCCAAATGTTTTTTAAATATAGTCTACAACCATATATCCATTATAATGAATAGTTGATGCATTGAACTGATTTATATTAAGTCATCTCATAAAATCTACTGGTAGATATTATATGATATTATATATATATTCAGTAGTTTCACAAATATCAATTGGAGAGCAAGAACAGTCAATGATTTGTTGATTTGACGTAAGATGAAAAAATTAAAATATATTCAAATTGTATTTGTTGTTTTGGCCTGGTTTTAAATATTTTTTGTTTGTGCATAAAATTATTCAATCATTTAGGTAGATATATTTAAATGACTACACAGATTTGAAAATGTTAGATAAAAAGAGAATAAAGAACACATTTTTTTGTTAGAACGTTGGAATAATATAAAAAATACTTTTTTTTATTATTATTACATCATATAAAGGGGGGAGATAAGTACCTAATACGTTGGCATATTGTTGGCACAATGTTGGCTTATATTTCTTTATTGGCATGAAATATCAATGATATTTTTTTATAAATACTGTTTTAAAAACTTTGAATTAGGCAAAATACAAAGAATTTTCTAGTTCTATGCACAGATTATCATAGTCCTATTTGGTATGAATTTATCATTTTCCGAGTCCTCAATGCTCTTCAATCAAACACAATCGTTATATATTCGCTAGATAATTTTTCTATTGACTTGATTGGAATTTTCGTCTAAGTTAGATAAGAAATGTTAAAACTTTCTATCAAAAATGAGGAGACATTCATGTTAATTTGATTAAAAAATTATATAAAAAATATTTCCTTTTTCATATCAAACATGGGCTTCACACAAATATCACTTACAAACATTAGAAACAAACATTTGTCGTACATCTTACAAATATCAATTAGAAATATTATGTAAAAATGTTTATACAATATTTCTTTTTTCATATCAAACATGTGCTTCACTCAAATATCACTAAACAAACATTCTGGAAAACATGTCTATAATACATCTTACAAATATCTTTTAAACATATTATCTTTATAAAACGTTTATGAAACAGTCTTTAACTAATATTTTCTAAATAAAATCGAATAAATATATTGTTATGATGTTATTGAAATATTCATAAGATATTACCATTTTTATATTTTTGATTAGGACATGAAAATTATATTGATGTTACATCAAAAAAGATATTTTATTATACATCAAACCTATGCTTTACATAGATATTAATCAAAAATGTTTTATAAATATTTCTTTTACACATCAAAAAACTATATATATTAAATGTAATATAAAAATGTCAATCAGATATTGATTGAATATTGCAAAGAAATATCTCCTCGACATACACTTGTTCTCATTTATAAAACTGTCTATTTAACATTTGAAAAGCATCAGCAAAGAATATTTATTTATCTATTATAAAAAAATATTAACAAAAAATGTTTTTATATTAAACATTGGGATGAAATAGTATTGTTAAAATATCATTCATGCATAAGTTCTCATGTAAAAAAAAATGTCTATAAAATATTTTTTGATAAATATTTTTGACAAACATATATATAACCAGTCAATAAAATCATGAAAATATTATGTGTTAGCTGGGAACAGATAACAAGGAATTAAAATGGACAATAACAGATAACAGTAAATGAAATATTAAAATAATTCGGTCTTTGACAAATCAGTATTTTTTATTACGGATATAATCCTTTGTAATGCATTCCATTTTCTATGACTGTTTTTAGTATTAATTTATTTATCTAGAATGTGTTTAAATTACTACTCAATATATTATAATATTTTTTATACGCTCGTTTACGGAACGTATTATGGTATACTGTTGTCCGTCTGTTGTCAACATGTCAGACATTAACTCAAAAACTCTTTAACCAATTTGCATTAAACTTTGGGAAATTGTTTGTGAGCTCCCTTTTTTTTAATTTTTTTTTATAAATTTTAGATTTTAAGTTTCTGGATAATGGGTTTTTATTCAATAAAATTGGTGTGTTTTTTCTCTCACTTTTCTGATAATATCTCAAAAATGCTTTCACAAAGCAAATAAGTTTGGTGAATTGTTTATATCTATTAACATGAGGTCACTTTCAATTTTTATAAATTTTAGATTTTACGTTTCCGACTCGTTAACTGGTTTTATTAATTAAAAAGGGGGGATTTTCCAGTTTTCAGAGATTAACACAAAAATGTTTTCAGTAGTTCTCATGAAACTTTGCTGAAATGTTTATATCTATTGTTGTAAACTCCCTTTCGATTTTTATTAATTTTAGATTTTATGTTATTGAGTTAATGGATTTTATTCATTAGAAAAAGGTGGTATTTTCTAGTTTTCAAAAATGCTTTCAGCAGTTCTCATGAAACGTTGGTGTTTTGTTTATATATATTGACTGAAGCTCCCTTTGTTGCTAATACAAAAAATGACCTAAAAGAGTTTGAATATTCTGACTTTTTCTAAATGAGCATTTAATGAGGTGTGTGAATTTTTCTTAATAAGACTATGAGGCAAAGTGGTATATAGGGTAGCAAAATCAAAAGCACCAATTACAAGCATGCAATTTATCAAGTTCTTCGAACGAATTTTGACACTCCAAAAGCAATTTATTCCACTATTTTTGAACAATTTTTTATCAGCTGAGGTTTTTGATTGTACCAAGTGTACTAGTAAGTAGAATACATAGTTTAGTAGGGAAACAATGGCTTGAAACGAAAGAAATCTTTGTTTGTAATGAGTTGTGTGCAGCTTTGGACCCAAGTATATAACTTTCATTGTACAATGCATTTGGTTCTGCTTTGAAAAGAATCACAGAGCTGAGTCTATGTACCATATTATATAAAAGGTTAACTGGTTGTTAGGACCTAGTCCTTAATTGAGATCCTTGTCAGATATGCCTGGCCATATGTTTTCCTTTTTGTCATATTAAGAATTGTTTTAATTTAATATGTTCGTACAGGAAACAAGGAACATTATTCTCATACAAAAAATTAAGATAATTCTAAATACACATTCATAAAAAAAATGGAATTTATTACAAAGGATAATCATAAGATATACTTGAATTGTCCTGGACCTCACTTCTGTGATGGGTAAATGTTAATGGAATCCTTCTCTGAATACGGGACAAACATATTAGTAGTGGTAGACCCCAATGTCCAATGATATTCAATTTATACCGAATATTGAATGTCAAAAAAAAAATGCTAACATTCCAATTTTCAATAACAGTTAACAGCAAATACATTATCACAATAACAGATAACAAAAAAACTAATAGCCCAATAACAGCTAACAAAGAATAAGACAATAACAGCTAACAGCAAATATATTTTCAAAATAACAGATAACAAAGTATTTAATTGCCCCATAACAGCATAACAGTTAAACCCCTTGCCCCCCCCTCACAGATCTATTAAGTTCGATTTTGGGTCCCGATGGTGTCACTGTGCATGAGTTTTTAGATGTAAAAAGTTTTAGTACAAGTACCAGTGATACAAATGTCAACCTATAGCATTAAGATAGAAAAACTGCTAAATATGTTGTTTCCGTTCTTTAACTTCAATTTGCCTCAACCAAATGTTTTAAAACTTATTCACAATGCTTATGGTCACAAAACGGTTAAAATTACGCGAATCCTGCATCTATATTTGGATGTTTACTCATTTTTTTCACAAGCAGGTGGTTAATAGACATATTCTACATTTATGTCAGTAATCAGCTTATTTACTTCCATTGAATTCTTCTTTAAATAGACTTAACTTGCACATTTTTTTTCAGGATCTCGGTGCAGTTTGGTAACATACAGGGATATTTCAAGTTGAATGTGAACAACTTAACAAAGTGTTTCACTAAATTGAGCTCTCTGTCTAAGTGTACTTTAAAGGTTCTTTGCACTGAGTCCAGTTTATTGATATGCGTATACCTTCTGTGTGAAATTTTAAGATGTAAAAGCAGACTCCATACCTACATGTCCATGAAATGAAATCTAAGGTAAAATGATTGAAACATTTTTCTATCACAACTGGCAGAACATGATGATACTGAAGCAGTAAATTGTATTACTTGATTTTCACGGAAATTAAAGGATTTAGCTTCATCTGAACCAAACTTTCTTAAAAATTGAGAATGGAAATGTGGAATGTGTAAAAGAGACGGTAATCATGTCAAAAGAGCAGAAAGCAGACAAAGGCCACTAATGGGTCTTCAACAAAGCGAGAAAATCCCTCGCCCAGAGGCGGGCTTCAGATGGCCCTTAACAAAATGTGTACCAGTTCAAACTCCAAATCATAAAAAATAATCTTACAATTAAAAACATACAAGACTAACAAAAACCAGAGACGCCTGACTTGACGTCAAGGTCATAATACCAACGGAGACACACCCAATATGCAAAGGTCAAGAGTCAAAAAGTCATAGTCTGGTCATGAGATTCTTGTAAAAAAAACCACAAAGCGGATTTTGAGAAAAGGGTCATCGTGGTACACAAAACTAACAATATATCTATATATCTAATATATATATATATAAAATGACTGAATAAATAGTCAACGATCAATCTTACAGGGCGATGGATCATGTAATATGATTCTGTACACTACAAAATATAATATATGGGCGTTTTTCAATAAAAACGTATTTTCTTGTCCTAGCCACTTTAAAAAAAATGTGTTTGATCTTTGCAAGTAATTTTTTGTGCAGTTAGTACATTGAATTAGATTTAACATTTTTAAGCAAAGAAACAGTTTATTTTTTAGAGGGATTGACAAGATATTGACTCCTGAATGGTCCAAAACAACCAAAATGGCATGTCCCTAGACCGCCTGTCCAACATTCATACTCTAAAATATCGTAAAAAAATGAAGAAATTAATGGTTTTTTTTACTTTACATAAGTTCTTTATTAATTCAAAAGTATGTTCAGAGTCAACATATTCTAATAAACAGCTTTTAATATAGGTTTTTTAATTTCAGAAGGTGTGTCCCTCACAAATTGTCCACTACGAAACGAAGTCATTAAAATTTGCCAATAAACAGGTTTATAAAATCAATGTAATTTTTGTTTGCAAGAGATATAAACATTAGGGTCTTACAAAAGAAGTGATGCTTTTATAACGGCAATTAAATTGTTGGTAAGAAAAATTGAGCACATCAAATGGACCAGAGTGATACCGTATTTTTGATAATGTCCCCTACGAAACGGGTCAAATCTCCTTCAGTATCTGGTTTTAAAATTATGAAAAAAAATATCAGTGTACAGCTTGATAAATGCTTTGACGAAAACAATCAGTCTTGTTACTATTACAATATAGGGATTGTGTGAAAAAAATAAAGCATGCGAATACGTCCCTTACGAAACGGTCCCCTACGAAACAAGTATGGGAGAAAAACGTTTCGTAGTGGACACTACCACTACCATGGAGTCTTTTTTTAATCTTTTTTCAATTATATTCGTGCAAAACAAATAACAAGGGTTAGTTTCATGTAATTGTTATTATGTTTTTATTAACATATAATAGGGTTGATGTCCACTACGAAACTTTTTGTCCACTACGAAACGGTTTTGTCCACTACGAAACGCATCAAAATGTCCACTACGTAACATGAGTTGAACCTTCATATATGTGAAGTACTGTCTAATCTTTATCGATAAAAATGATTTTCTAATTCAGAAAAAATTTTATATTTTTCTAGTATTTAAAGTAAACAAACTGGAATGTCTATAGGAGACATTTAAAATTGCAAAAAATATGTGTGTTTAGAAGAAGTTTCGTAGGGGACAAAAGTCCCCTACGAAACAGTACACAAATTATGAAAATAATATCATTTTAAAGAATATTTAAGATTGCACTTTTTGTTTACAAACAGGTCTATTATAGAGGTATTCAAAATAACTCTTGAAATTAAATTTTAGACAAGTTAATTTTCCATTTTTTTTAGGTCTGAAATGTACGCTTTTATTGAAAAACGCCCATATAACAAGTCAAAAAGGGTACAACATCACCATTAAATAACTATAAAATGAACAAATATTAGATATTTCGGATAACAGATATCCTTCTTCAATAATAGCACGATGTTAAATGAATCATGTCAATATATTCAAACTGAGAAACTTTTTCAAAATCTTGAATTTATACAATTTAAGCGAACACCAGACGCTGATACAATTTTAAAATTTCCAAACACGGCGCAAAGGTTACAAAGATATGCCAAATGAAAATAGTTATTATCGATGTGAACTGGCACAACTCTAAATTTTCAAAGGTTGTGACAGTTTAGATGTTATAACTGCATTGAGAGCAGTCCTCAAACGAAAAAATCAAAAATGTCCTAACCGATCCAAGTTGGTATAATATTTCAAATTTGACAACGGTAGGGCAATTGCAACAGAAACTACATATTTAAGCATCCCAAATGAATAGCAGTCTAATAAGGATAAGAAAAATAATGTTTTATCTAATGAGGTAAAATAATTGAACGTGGCTACGTACTTATACATCCATCCCGAATGAATGGAGCCCTGCAATTTAAACTGTTATTTTTAAAAATAATTTCGAACTGTAAAGCCAGTACTAAAGCCGGAGTTATTGGAAACAGGTGATGACAGGAAAATGAGGGACTCATTTTATGTTTTTTCATTTATGCCCTCTGGGGAAACTGTTTGTAACTTTCTTATCCAAAATCTTTCCCGAGCGACTCTGTCGACCTTCGACCAACCCTCGTTGTGGTCTATGATTGTGATGGTAAGGTTTTTGAGATCAGCTTGTGTGTGCCCAGGTGATCTCAAATGACGACTTATGGGTAGGTCGGGCTTGCAAGTGTAGTCACTTCGATGACCATTCGTGCGTTTGTTGAATGGCTGCTCTGTCTCGCCAACATACTGCATGCCACATCGACACTGAAGGAGGTATACAACATTCTTGGTTTTGCAAGTTACATTGCAATATATAGTGTACACAAACCCAGTCGAGTGGCAAGTAAATGTTTGAGTATTCAGTATTTGTTGACAATAGTTATCAAAGGTACCAGGATTATAATTTAGTACGCCAGACGCGCGTTTCGTCTACATAAGACTCATCAGTGACGCTCATATCAAAATATTTATAAAGCCAAACAAGTAAAAAGTTGAAGAGCATGGAGGATCCAAAATTCCAAAAAGTTGTGCCAAACCCGGCTAAGGTAATCTATGCCTGGGATAAGAAAATCCTTAGTTTTTCGAAAAATTCAAAGTTTTGTAACAGGAAATTTATTAAAATGACCACATTATTGATATTCATGTCAACACCGAAGTGTTGACTACTGGGCTGGTGATACCCTCGGGGACGAAACGTCCACCAGAAGTGGCATCGACCCAGTGGTGTAAATAGTTATCAAAGGTACCAGGATTATAATTTAGTACGCCAGACGCGCGTTTCGTCTACATAAGACTCATCATGTGACAAGTCAGACAACGTCTGTTACCACATGACTTGCACCATCCTACGATTTCGAGGCTTTTTATTTGATGTTTCAGAGGGTCTGATTAAAGGGTGGTTAATTTGCACACCATCACGTTTAAATTTGTTAATCTGTTTGACGTGGAGCTTATGTGATTCGATATGGTTGATATCACCAAGACGTACATGAATTTCGTCAAGTTCAGGATCAGACAATTGTTCACGAGATTGGCAGTGCAAATTATTACGTAGTTTATATAAATAATTTACTTGATGAATTGATTCTTGGCGTAAAAGATCCATCAGACTAAAAGAACTGCTGTATAAAATGTTATTCCATCTGTGGAAAAATCTGTTTGACTTTTCTCCTGTTGTAAGTGGAGAGGCTTTTAAAACTAATCCTTTCGGAATAATTCCTTGATCAATGTAGGTTTCTAAATTTGAAATGTGATGTTCTGTTTTGATAATTTTGATAGTAGAAGATCTTAATTTCTTAAAATAAAATTGAAAATGCATGATGGAATATGCAGTAAGAAAATCGGATCGGGTGAACACACTCGATGCAGACTACCAAAAAGGTAAAAATATAAAATGACTGAATAAATAGTCAACGATCAATCTTACAGGGCGATGGATCATGTAATATGATTCTGTACACTACAAAATATAATATATAACAAGTCAAAAAGGGTACAACATCACCATTAAATAACTATAAAATGAACAAATATTAGATATTTTGGATAACATGTCAATATATTCAAACTGAGAAACTTTTTCAAAATTTTGAATTTATACAATTTAAGCGAACACCAGCCGCTGATACAATTTTAAAATGTCCAAACACGGCGCAAAGATTACAAAGATATGCCAAATGAAAACAGTTATTATCGATGTGAACTGGCACAACTCTAAATTGTCAAAGGTTGTGACAGTTTAGATGTTATAACTGCATTGAGGGCAGTCCTCAAACGAAAAAATCAAAAATGTCCTAACCGATCCAAGTTGGTATAATATTTCAAATTTGACAACGGTAGGGCAATTGCAACAGAAACTACATATTTAAGCATCCCAAATGAATAGCAGTCTAATAATGATTAGAAAAATAATGTTTTATCTAATGAGGTAAAATAATTGAACGTGGCTACGTACTTATACATCCATCCCGAATGAATGGAGCCCTGCAATTTAAACTGTTATTTTTAAAAATAATTTCGAACTGTAAAGCCAGTACTAAAGCCGGAGTTATTGGAAACAGGTGATGACAGGAAAATGAGGGACTCATTTTATGTTTTTTCATTTATGCCCTCTAGGGAAACTGTTTGTAACTTTCTTATCCAAAATCTTTCCCGAGCGACTCTGTCGACCTTCGACCAACCCTCGTTGTGGTCTATGATTGTGATGGTAAGGTTTTTGAGATCAGCTTGTGTGTGCCCAGGTGATCTCAAATGACGACTTACGGGTAGGTCGGGCTTGCAAGTGTAGTCACTTCGATGACCATTCATGCGTTTGTTGAATGGCTGCTCTGTCTCGCCAACATACTGCATGCCACATCGACACTGAAGGAGGCATACAACATTCTGGGTTTTGCAAGTAACATTGCAATGTATAGTGTACACAGACCCAGTCGAGTGGCAAGTAAATGTTTGAGTATTCAGTATTTGTTGACAAGTCAGACAACGTCTGTTACCACATGACTTGCACCATCCTGCAATCGAACAGCTTTTATTTGAGGAGACGTCAGCTCTAACAAATAAGTCTTTCAGACTTGCTGGTCTCCGAAAAGCTAAGACAGGATGATTTGGATATATGAAGATGTGGTACGAGTGCCAATCATACAGTTAATTCTTCATTTAATTCAAACAAAATATACAAGTTTTACATTGAGGGCAAAGGTCAAGCTCACATGAAGTTTCTCGTGTTAATAGACTCATCATCTTATGACAATACATCTACATGCCACATTTTCAGAAGCAAGGTTAATTGAAAATTATATCTTGAGGTCAAGGTGATATACCGCGGAACACACTGCAACACGATGACACACCCAACCTGCATATATGTAGTCCAGGAGTCAAAAAGTCAAAGTCTGATCAAGAGTTCCATGTAAAAAATACACACAGCAGTCCTGCACGAAAGCTCATCATGGTACACGTAACAATGTGTTATGTCATGATGCACTACACATGCAAAATGTAGAAAACCTAGGGCAGAGACAGAAACACAAGACATACAGTGTATAACTAAACTCAATTGGATGGTACTTGTATTGCAGGTCACTACAATTGCCTTCAACAAAGAATATAAACTCCGCAACAATGCAAAGTTAAACCCGTCTTTCACTAAAGTTTGAGCAGGATTCGTTGCAACGATTATCTTACCACAGTGACTGTTAATTGAGAATCGAGTCGTGTAGTTATGTCAATAACTTAAAACGTTATTAAGATTGGACATTAAAACACTAAAAACTAGGGTTTACCATTAATTTGTAACCCAACCATATGATAGTACTATGGTAAACTTATGGAAACACATGATACAGTCCTGAAATTTGAATATTTAAAATAGTACGACCAGAACAATACAAGACAGAGTTGTAAACAAAAGAAAGTAATGATACATATCGAATTTTTAATCCCAATGCACAAATTAGGAACCGTAGTTTTCATTCAATTTATTTATCTAAAATGTACGCTTGGGTTAAACAATGGAAATTAACACTGTATATTTATATAAACGATCAATCTTGTAACGTATAAGTATCAATTAGTGCTCACCAAACAGATTTAGTGTAAAGATGTCATAACAGTTTTAGCAAACACATGACCTTGTGCAATACCATAATATAAGAAAACAGTACCTGAGTAGATTGTTTTAGAAATATCAACAAAACGCAGCTATGCACCAAAACCAAAACAGAATTTGTAAAGATGACAGAAAATTTATCGAAAATTTGTTAGATTACACAGTAATTCAAAATACAAGTAGTTACTAATTGACATATTTTTATGCCCCACCTACGATAGTAGAGGGGCATTATGTTTTCTGGTCTGTGCCTCCGTTCGTTCGTTCGTCCGTCCGTCTGTGCGTCCGTTCGCTTCAGGTTAAAGTTTTTGGTCAAGGTAGTTTTTGAAGAAGTTGAAGTCCAATCAACTTGAAACTTAGTACACATGTCCCCCATGATATGATCTTTCTAAATTTAATGCCAAATTATAGTTTTGACCCCAATTTCACGGTCCCCTGAACATAGAAAATGATAGTGCAAAGTTCAGGTTAAAGTTTTTGGTCAAGGTAGTTTTTGATAAAGTTAAAGTTACATCAACTTGAAACTTAGTACACATGTTCCCTATGATATGATCTTTGTAATTATAATTCTAAATCATAAGTTTGACCCCAATTTCACGGTCCACTGAACATAGAAAATGATAGTGCGAGTGGGGCATCCGTTTACTATGGACACATTTTTTTTTTTTTATTAAACTAGATCTTCGACTGCATACAAATAAAAGTAGATGTGATGTACATGCCAATGAGATGCTAATCCAATAACAAAAATTAACAAAAGACATAGAGGTTACCACAGCACATTTTAAATTTCAATAAAATCTCTGACTTCATAACATCAGGTTATGTGCACTTGTTAAAATTCTTATGTTCAGTTTGAACATCTCTTCTTAAAATTGCTTGACATATCTGACACTAAATAAAATATCTGGGGTCTCTTTTTTTGGCTATCAATGAAATGAATATGTAATTTGGTTTTAAAAGTTGGGGATTGAGACTGATGGTGGTTTAAAATGTTGGAAATTTCGACTGCTAATACAAAAAGATATAAATGTATATATAGATAAGCCTCAACATCAGGTTGTTATCATTCACTAATGGGAGATGTAAATCTGAAACCTGGTGTAAAATGTGCCATTGTCTGTCTATGTTTTAATAAACCTGTGCAATAAATCTTTGGCAGGTCTAAATTTCTCTCATTCAATCCAAGTAGACCCATTTGCATAGCCAACCTGTATTCAAGACTTGTGCACAACTGCATATGATCCCGTCCTAAATGTACACAAAATATATACCACTGAACATTTGATGATAAAAATTCAAAAAGATCTTTAAATTCGGCATATTTGTCTGCTTAGACAGTCAAAATGTGAGTTTTAGATACATGCTGTATTGTAGATTATTTGGCCCACCCTATATTAGTTATGGTTATTGACTGTATACTTTTCCTTGGTTAACTTTTTATACGACCGCAAAAATATTTTGCGTCGTATAATGGTATGGTGTCGTCGTCGTCTGGTTTCCGGACAATTACTTTAGTTTAGGTAAATAGATCTTTATGAAATCTTATCAAAAGGTTCAATACCAAAAAAAGGATGGTTGGGATTGATTTTGGGGATGAGGGTCCTAACCGTTTAGGAACTAGGGACCCAAAAGGGCACAAAACAGTATTGTTCTAGTTTCTGGATAAAAACTTGTGTATAAGTATTTCAATTGCTCTGAAATTGTACCACAATGTTTAAAACCACAAGTAGAAGGTTGGGATTCATTTTAGGGGTTATGTGGCAAATAGTGAAGGAATTAAGGGCCAAAAAGGGACCAAAAAACAAGCATTTTTCTAGTTTCCAGACAATAACTTGTGTTCAAGTGTATGGATATCTCTGAAATTGTACTACATGGTTCCATACTACAAAGGAACGGCTGGGATTGAGGTTTTGGGTTATTGCTGCAAGGGGGTTTCAATGCATTTTTTTTTTTGGGGGGGGGGATTTTTCGTTACCATTTTTTTTTAGTAGATTCATAAAAAAATTTCATAATTTTTTAAATTTCGATTTTTGAAAAGTTTCAAGAAGAAATAAATCTTTAATTGCACAGCATTGGGCAATAGATTTGTAAGATCTTGGACCACATTTATTTTTTGTCAAAAACCTATATCATGTCAAAAATTTGATCACAATCCAAATGCAGAGCTGTATCAAGCTTGAGTGTTGTGTCCATACTTGTCATACTTGCCCCAACTGTTCAGGATCGACCTATGTGGAGCACCTGGTTTAAGTTTGTGATAATGTGAGTGTAAGGGGAACCATTAGCGATATGTCGATATTGGTAGGCAGATGTTTTAGCATTAACACACATCATGTCCATGGAGAACGGACACCAAGCAAGGAACCTTTCCGTTTGTAGTCTGATACCCTTACCACTACACCAAATCTCTCCTGCAGTTGTATGCGAATTAGCTAGTACATGAAGACGATATGGCCCAACCTCCTTAATCATTGTTCATTCACTTCCCCTTGAAGCTTTTGTCTCCTTTACAAGTTAAAGTTTATGATTAGGCGAATTGTTTATGATAATTATGTTTCAATGGTATGTCGATATTCAGTTACATAGACATTGTCATTTTTCATTTCAATGGAGGTTATTTTGTCCCGCATCTTTGGTCATCGTTCATTAAATTTGAATGTTTTGCATCTTTAACATGTAAACCAGATATTTTACACTTTTAACTAAGCATTTGCATCCTACTATCAAGACTTCAAAAAAAAAAAGCGATTCATACCTCTGTATCAACATTTTTTTCCCAGATGTATAGACAAATAAATGAATAATGTGTGATTTAATTACAAGTCAAAAGGGGCCTTACTCTTGAATCGTAATTGACTCACTTTATCCAAATTTGATATTTGTCCGAGTGTTTTAATTCTAAGCATTCTCTATGAGTTTCATAAAATTTTGGTGATGAAAACTCGAGTTAGAGCGCGAAGCGATAAGCAACCTACTGCCCAAACTCGAATTCTGTCTTTAGTCTTGGTATTAAGCATTCTGTACGAGTTAAAAAAAATTGTACGAGGCACACTTGAGTTAAATTGAGAAAATGAAAATGTGACAATCAGAAGGCTCACTTGATGCCCCCATTGTCTACGTCAAGGAATAAAAACAAGAAATGTAATTCACCTCTTGCACATTTTCATACTTGACTGAATAGTTAGTATTCTGGTGTTGCAGAGGTTAAGAAGGCCAACATAGATTAACTTTGATGCAAAGAAAACAAGGTTGTTCAAAATGCGTTTGTAAACAAAAAGATGATAAGTTGAACAGGATTTCTAAATCTGGCACTTTCAGTCTGTTAAAAAGTTTGTCCTTATTAAAGCTTAATGAAACATTCTTATGCTAAGAAGTATGTCCTTCTAAGCTAAACATTCAGGCTCTCTTTAGTGATTAAAAACAGCAACAGTTATAAAACCATACATTTACATTGGTTTTGTTTCGCTTTCGACAAAAATTGATGGATGCGAGAATGGGATTTCAGTTGTGGCCATGCAGGTTGTTAACTATTTGAATAAGGCTTTCTCTAATTCTTCGTCAATTATCCCTTTCTGCACCCATTGTATAAAATAAATGATCAACGTGTCGTTCGTTTGATTTCAGTTCTTCATTGGTTAAAATCCGATTATGACGTCGAATTTTCTTTCTTTCCTCTGAATTTCGTGTTGTGACGGCATGAAAAAGGCGACCATGCCTGATGATGTCACGTAGAAAGAACACATCATTTTGCAGATCATTCGAAAAGAAGGAATAAAATTGCCTGCATATTGCAAGAAAATCATCAGAGAAACAGATTCCACCACTAAATCGAGTGTAATGCAATATTTATCCACTCTCGACAGTTAAATTTTAAATATCCAAAACGCTCGACAAGCCTCGCGTTTTAAATTGAAAAATTTAACTATCTCGAGTGGATAAATATCGTACCACACTCGATGAAGTGGTAGAATCTATACTGACTGGCTTTAAAACGCAACACTCATTTTGTAGATTTATTTTACCAAATCATGTTTGATCCTCATACAACTACTATTCATGCTTATCATACTTCTTTCTCTTACGAAAAAAAAATCACCATTTGACTTGACTTACCTGTGGTTATTGAACAAACCAGATTAATGACATCGCGCGAATTCCAGAAAGCGAAATTTCGAACCAATAAAAGATTTTTTCATTATTTTTTTCTTTGTGAAGCAGTTTTTGCAATCATTGGCCACACTTAAGGTGGTACCTAACACTTTCACTAAAATTAATTTGGCTCTTTTAATTTTCATAAAATTTTGACAAAGTTTTTACTTTAACCATTTAACAAAAATATAAAAATATCAAAAATTTTGAACCAACCATTTTATCAGAAAAATTACACTGGTTATATAGCAGTTTGACAAATACCAATTTTGATCATTGAGAAACTTTATGTTCTCTTTACGACACAACGTAATTAAAACGTTTAGCTGACTTTACAGAGTTATCTCCCTGTAGCGTTAGGTACCACCTTAAATTGGTTTAAAAATGTTGCATCTGCATATTGCTAAGACAGATAATTAAAAACCCTATTCAGCCCATTAGAATACTGCAAACATGAAAACGTGAACGTGCTGCAACCAGACAATTTGACGTTAGAAACTCGTCTTACTTTCCATCCGACAATGATATCGATAGACGGGATTTGTTGAAGACCATTGTTCAATGACCAGATCAACATGTAGTGAAAATGCAACGTCAATAGAATTTGATTATGCAACGTCATTTGCAATACATGTCTACGGCCTCAACGTCAACTGCTTATCAAATTGCTGATAGCCACTTTGCACAGATTCATGCAACAAAAATTTCCCTTTAACTGAACTGCCAAAGAATCGACTCGAGATTTTTTTTTAAAGCTTTAAAGTTTCAACCGCATAATTGTAAAATCCCATTGTAATGGGTGGAGCAACGACAAAATCAGAAAGTGCAAAACAGAACCCAAAAGGTGCCGAACAGAATTGATTGACCTTTCTGACAATAATTGTGATGTTTGTTTCAGGCAGTCAATGCTTTTGAGGGTGACGCGTTCATTAGTAATGGGAAAACCAGGTTTTCAGTGTATACCACAATATTTGAACAATGAAGATGACGTAATCAATGCAACTTTCGAACTGTCATTTTTGTCGAGCCTGCAACTTTAGTTGCAGAAAGCTTGACATAGGGATAGTGATCCGGCGGCGGCGGCGGCGGTGTTAGCTAACTTCTATAAAGCTTTATATTTTAGAAGGTGGAAGACCTTGATGTTTCATACTTTGTACATGGATGCCTCATGTTACGAAGTTTCCGTCAGTCACTTCACCAATGTCTGGACCTCATTTTCATGGTTTAGTGACTACTTGAAAAAAAAGTTAAGAATTTTTTGACTTGTTAAATTCCCTCTTATTTTTTTAAAAGCACTTTTTCCTATTGCGGGATGTTGACTTGACAATGGTAAAACACGGACCAGAGAATGTAAAATCTGTGTATGTTTACAAAGCAAGCGTGTGTTTGAGTAGATCTTTCCATGTTTGTTTCTACATTCCATTAGATCCTTTTTTTTCAAATGCAATCAAACATAAAGACAAGAAAGTTAGATATAGCTAGGTATCAAAGATATTTTTAGGATTTATAATCTCACACCTGCGCACACACACAAGAGTGTACTACATGTAGTTCAAACCACATGGTTCTGACAATTTTTCTCTTGAACCTTTAGTACTACCATTTTAAATTTTCATCAAGTTATAATTATATATATGTTTTCTGGTAATCTGAATCTTGTTGACTAAATTGATTAGATATAAACCGCTGTAATTGAGGAAAATAACTTTTAATACTAGACCAATAAATGTCCAGTACAAAATAGTGTACCTGTCGCCTGAACAGGTAAAATCAGCTGTCAGAGAACTAATTAATCCTAATTGTAATGAGAGGGTATTATAGTAGGGTTTGTTTTGATAGTAATAGTATGCAATAGGTCTACTATATTTGGTGTATGGAATGATTGTAAGATGTACATGTCTATTGGCAGGTGTCATCTGACCTTGACCTCATTTTCATGGTTCAGTGATCAAAGTTAAGTTTTTGAATTTTAGTCTTTTTTTCTAATACTTTATACAATAGGTCAACCATATTAAGTGTATGGAAATATTTTATGATCTAAATGTCAGTCGCACAGGTTTTATTTGACCTTGACCTCATTTTCACAGTTCATTGCTCAGTGTTAAGTTTTTGTGTTTTGGTCTGTTTTTCTTAAACTGTAAGCAATAGGTCAACTATATTTGTTGTATGTAAGAATTTTTAGCTGTACATGCCTGCCTGGCATGGTTCATCTGACCTTGACCTCATTTTCATGGTTCATTGGTCAATGTATAGTTTTCTTGGTTAATGTTAAGTTTATGTGACAGTTGTAATAAAGTTTTGTATTTAGGACTATCAACATTATATCAATTATTAGTAAAGAAGGCGAGACATTTCAGTGTGTGCACTCTTGTTTTTAAACATTGAAGTAATGAAAAAATTTGCATATTTGAAAATGGGAATTAAAAAGAATAATCTAGTGTTGCGTTTCTAAAGTCGGTCAGTATATATTTATATCACATTAATAAGAAGACTTCATACCTTGTATACAGATGCGTTATATGTTAAAAGTATATTCCATCGGTCATGTGATTCATGAATCAGCGACTGAATTTCCTACTTGTGATGATAGAATGACTGTATTTTGTAAATCGGATTATATGATATAGCTTAGATTTTCTGCCCTTTTTTCAATACTCCATTGTGTTTGTTTGTATTTTTTAAACTTATTGTTTGTAATTCCCATTTGATATCATCCCTAACTTAAAGATGTCCTGTTACGATATATTAGTGTCTCTCAGTCTGTTCGCCCGAATGGTTGACAGCTTGTCTACCCGCCTAAATTGTTGTCAGTCTGTATGTCTATCCGACTCACGTCGTGCAATACAAAGGGAACGATTTGTTAATAGTTATCAAAGGTACCAGGATTATAATTTAATACGCCAGACGCGCGTTTTGTCTTCATAGGACTCATCAGTGACGTTCAGATCAAAATAGATATAAAGCCAAACTAGTACAAAGTTGGAGAACATTCCAAAAAGTAATCCATGCTGGGATAAAAAAAAACGTCCACCAGGAGTGGCATCGACCCAGTGGTGTAAATAGTTATCAAAGGTACCAGGATTATAATTCAATACGCCAGACGGGCGCATTAAAAACTTAATAAAGCAGTTGCAAGGCGGATGGTTCGTAAATCTATCATTTGACATCCTTCAGATGTTCATTAACCATTTCTCTGTTGTAAATTTTTTTAAAGTATATTGCTTGGATTAAATTACTAAAACAATGCACCAATATTCGAATTGATGAATTTAAAACACAAGAAATCTCCAATTTAAACAAACAGTTCTCTGAAACTGACATCATCAAAATATTGTTATGGTGGCCTAAAAGTTATAAAAGGCGATAGCAACCAAAATTGAAACTATCTATTTTCTTCTTCTTTCCAACTCCTTTTATATATCTTTTTTCAAATGAGACAAACTTCATACTGATCGATCTTCTCCAGTAGAATAATAAAACCAAGGATTTTAGTATTATTTTACGTTCTTCTACAGATATGTTCAATACTTTTCAGTTTGGTGTCATGAACACAAAATAAAGAGTCCAACAGATACAGTCAAGTCTGCTTTATTTATCTCGATTTTTATGAGAACGATAATAATTGCGAACTAATCTCAAAGTTAAAATTATTTTGCAGTAAACAGGTTTCTTTCATCAAGTATTAAAACTCAGTTAGTATAAAAACAAAACAACTATAAGTCAGTTTTTATTATTGAGGCGCATCCTCAATTGATTTTTTTAAACATTTCTAGCTACGCACATCCATTCTTCGAGATAGCATAAGAACTTTGTAAATCAACTTTATTCCAGATACAGGAAAATTAACTCTGAAATAGGTCATTTGACGTTATTTCTTTTTGTAAGGATTTTCCCCTTATCCAGTTGGCAAATGTCTTCACCCATTAATGGTTAAAGATATATCCACACTCAGATATATTGATCATGTTCTTTACATTAACAATCCAAACTGTTCTTATTTGTTTCAATTGATATGTCCTCCATAACTAGAAATTAAAGAAAAAAACAGACACCGCGTCCTTTGCCTAGTGTTCGACTTATACCTCGAATTAGGCATAAGACCTCATCTTAATATCAGAACACATGACAAACGAGACGATTTTGATTTTGAAATTAACGAAAAGTTCCTCACCGAAGCAGCAATATACAAACTACTATCATACTATATGATATATATGTCCAAACTCATTCGGTATCCAAGAGCTTGGAGCTGCTACTCCCACTTTGTAAAATTACACCAGTGTCTGATTAAAAAGGCGATGAACCAGGGGTATGTCAAAGATCGTCTCGTCATTTTTCTAAAAAAACCAGATCATTAGAAGATACAAAGTCATTTTTTTGAATAATCCGTATCAACTTCACATATGATACACGATGAACATAAAGTATAAATTCTAGGTACTGACGTTTTAATCATCTTTATAACATGTTAAAGTATTCGTTTATTTGTCTTTGTAAGTTATTACTTGATATATAATGGAATTTTATGCGACTGTCCCGCAAGTGAGGTTTAGTTAGCTATGATACCAGGGTTCACCACTTTCTTCAAGGAAAAATGATTTTACCAAGTCAGGAATATGGCAGTTATCCATTTGTTTGCATTTGCAATTCCATCCAGACATAAGCGTACAAGCAAATGTTGTTGACAAATTCAATGTTTTAATGTAACGGGTAAATCTTCAATAGTTTCGTTGATATAGTTAACAAAGTTCATTACATATTTCCTAGAAATATTCATGATCATTATATTTACTGACGTTCAAGTAGGATATCGGTACAAAACGATTTATGTTTTCTCTCAGTTTTGGTTTATGACCCGGATTTGTTTTGTCTGTCGTACTACATTATAAACTTGGTAACTTTGATAACTATTTTCGCTTAATCAATTGATGACTATTGAAGAAAAGCGGTATCCTACTGTCCCTTTAACACTTTTTTCGTTGTTCTCCCCTTATAGTTGATGTGTTTCCCTCAGTTTTAGTTTGTAACCCGGATTTGTTTTCGTTTAACCGATTATGACTATTATAAAGCGGTATAGTACTGTTGCCTTTATTCGTTATTCAATGAAGAACGCAAAAAGCAGAGTTCGAAAATAACTTGTAGAAGCAGAGTTTTTTTTTACTGCTTTTACAATCACCAGACGCCATCTCAAGGAACAAAGATTTACATCGAAACGTTTTAGTTCTGAGTGTCAACAACTATTTTAACCAAAGACATTGTTGTTGGTCGAAAGACACAATATGTTTTGCCAATGTCACATAATCGATAACGCTGCAAATAATGTCTTTGTATGCAATTTGTCGTTTAAAAATCTAATGCATTATGGTTCATATTTCTAAAAGCTTACACCAAAACGTTGTATTTGGTTTAAATCGTGATAGACAATAGAGATTCAGCCAATGACGAAATGTTATTTTCATTTTGGTGTACGAACAATGAGATTACCCATAGTCCTTTAGATTCAGAAAAGGCGAATTTCCAAGTTAAGCAATTTTGAAATTACTACGGTTGAACATCCCTCACATCTCGCTCTCTAAACATTTGGCAGGAGAGTACCCGATGAAAATCATATTTTTAAAAGGTCATAAGCGCGTACTAATTACGTGGATGTTTTTAAATGTCATTTAAACAGATAACAAAGAGATGCAACACAATGTCTTTAGAATAGATATCTATCAGAGATCAAATGACAAGGATATGAATAATGAATTCTACGGATGCATACTAGACAAAATGCATTTTTTAGATTTAACAAAATGATATGTGCAGTAAAACTCCGACCATTTGTTGATTCCGTTATACAATATGTTTCATTCCCTCCATTATTAAGTGAAGAGTACACATGTAGTCTCCAAGTCAACTAAAAAGACCGGGAATTTGGTATGGAAGATACATTTACGACATTCAAATAATAAATTCTCATCAGTTAGGAGTCAGCCGAAATTAAGAATTTATTCCCAAAACGGACATCATCGACAGGTAAACTCATTTGTATATGTTGTAATATTTATTTTTTCAATTCAAAGTTTTATTGCCATATAAACTTTACAGTTTGTGACATATAACAACAACAAAAACAAATAAAGACAATAACTAAGTAACTCAATATATATATACAAATTCAGGTAAATATTAAAGGGTCCCCTGTCCTCAGTTCCATTTACTTTTTTATAAAGGATCCTAGTTTATTCACTTGTGTTGATGTTGATGGGTTAAGTATATATATATATATAAAACTTTGTCATTGTCAGTGAGATTAGCAAATGAATTACTTTCTCTGTTATTGCAATTAAAATATGTTAATCTAATATTTGAATTGCGAGAACAATATATTAAGAAATGTTTCTCATCATCTAGTACTTTGCATTTTTTTTTTTATTATTACAAAGTTAAAGATTGTTCCCTCTTTACGAACACGCCAGTGATAACAATCAATCAAAGTAACAGCTGTTTACTTACAAGTTTGTAATACGTATATATCATATTGTTTGTTAAAACAATTTATTAAGATGGTACCCAACACTTTCACTTAAATTAATTTGGTTCGTTTAATTTTCATAAAATTTTGACAAAGTATTTACTTTGACTCTTTTACAAAAATAAAAAATTTAAAATAATTTGAACCACGCGTTTTATCAGAAAAAATGACACTGTTAGCAGTTTGACAAACACTAATTTTGATCATTGAGAAACTTTATATTGCCTTCACAACGCTACGTAATTAAAACGTTTAGCTGATATTACAGAGTTATCTCCCTGTAGTGTTAGGTATCACCTTAATAATCAGTAAAATAAAGTACATTATAATTTTTATTTAATTCGACTACATCTGTATGAAAGTTGTTCAATATTATTGGTCCAATACAGAAAAGTCGGTTAACACAGACATTTTACTTTGCTTAATTCAGGATGTTAGCGAATATTAGATTTCAACATGTTTGATGTTATTTCTAAAATGTTTTACTTTTGTTTCTTTGAGTTTATACGATTATGGAAGATAAAAGTGTTTATATCTTAAACTAACAACAGTAAAATATTACTTCTGCGAAGGTGCAGTTCGACATGATAAATATGTGTAGGATATTTATATCAAATTCGCAATGTTTGGGATATTGAGATTAATATCATAAATCTTTGATGAAATTGGAAACATGATATTGACGACACTGTTATATTCCTGACAAAATTTATCACTTATTCTAATCGATATTAAAACTTAACAAAATCGTTTATCTAGAAACAAATTATTTTAAAACTAATTACGTGAAACAACCTATCTATAATACTAAAATAACGAGGTCCAATTTGTCAGCCGTCATGGGGTAAAAACAACAAATCAAAGAATTCAATTTTATATATAGCCAATATAGGACAATGGTGTTGATTAAAAAGTACACCACTCCAGACCCTTTTATTTTCCACAAAATTAATATTACCAATAATCAACAAGTTCCGGGTCGAATCCGCTACCGATATCAATAGTATATTCACCTGTTATCTATGACCTTTTCTGTACGATTCACATCTGACAGGCTCACCTCAAAACGCTGTATTTCGGATTTTGCTTTATACAAGGGTCATAATCACAGGGTTGACACTACTAAATTCAATCATTGTCAAATTGTTCCCTATTGTAGTATTTCAAACAGTAAGACTTTCTAAAATGACCATACGAATACTAAAAATCTTAACTTAAAAATAAGGCGTATAGGTGAATATTGCCTTCAGATAAACGACACAGCCGTGGTGACGAAAATGGCACCGCCTTACGCCAATATTTGAATGGGCAAATCAGAGTAACAAATCATTTTAACATCTTTACCCAGACCTCTGTCTTGGTTCCATTTCATCGATGATGTTGACATGAATATTGCATCCCAACAAAAGATCTTTCCCAAACCTCCTGTCTAAGCTTTTCGGAGACCAACAAGTCTAAAAGACCTACTTGTGAGAGCTGACATCTCCTCTAATAAAAGCTGTTCAACTGCAAGATGGCACTCGTCGTGTGGAGTTAAACGCTGTTTGACTTGCCAACAAAAATTAAATACGCAAACATTTACTTGCCACTCCACTGTTCTGTGTTCACTATATGTGTTACTTGTGTTACTAATGTTACTTGCAAAACCCAGAATGTCGTAAACCTTCTTTAGTGTCGATGTGACATGTTTTTTCTCCTTTGAAATATGTAATCAAGCGTTATCTGGCTCTGCATTCATTATGACTCTATGGCATACATTTGACTCATTCATGAAGGCATAATAGCTGTCTGAAGTAATACACATCCGTGTTATGTAATCTTGGATGGGTACTGTTTCGGTAATGACGCCACTTGAACATATTTTGATACATGAACTTTTTAATTCATGTGCACTCACTCTTTGTTTGACCATGATTGTTATGTACATGTATGTATACATGTACATGGATTATATTTAGGTATGAAATAGTGAACACTTCGTTCTTTCATAAAAAAAATTATATCTAAAAAAATTATTACAAATGAGGGTTCGTACGACAAACAGGTTTTGCGAACAATAACAATTGTATCAGGAGATAGTTTCGTGAAAACATATATTCGGAAGTGCAATCTTTAATCGTTAATTTGTTAGATCATGCCATGATATATCAAACCAGACGTAATCTATAATGCTTATCTTTACAAGTAAATACCAAAGTTCCAATATGTTATACATACAATATTACCACTTCCTAAGTTATTACAAAATAAGTTTCCAGCTAAACAATGTGGAAAAGTTTAAAACAGTATATCAACATGAAAAGGTACAACAATAAAAGTCACAAAGATCTTTTTATGCTATCAAAAATTGAATTTCCAGAAACGCTATAAAACGTGTTTTTTTTTACATAGTCCAAATAAATATTACGTTTTAGACTATATTTTTTGTTTTTGTTTTATCGTAATGCACTATTCAAACACAAATAAGAACATAATTTGATATGACAGTAAAATAGAAAATGAACAAAGAATGTAATAGATTAGTAAATGTTTGCTCTAAACATATTAACCACGAACTTACTATATAAAAGCACAGTATAACATTGTCATGAAAACCATTTACAGGAAAAGATAAAAAAAAAATAGCGATGTCAATATTACTGTGGTGCAAGGAAATAACTCTATTATTATTAATCGGAGAGAGTTGCAATGCACAAAATTGTACGATAATATCTAGCTGTGAAATGGTGTGTTATTACGAAGGAGCTGCATATGACTGCAAACAAAGTGGACTCACAGAAGTACCAAGCTTCCCTGAGACAACAATAGAAATGTACGTATACAGCATACCATAACACATGTAAAATTACTCGTTAGACTTTAAAACAGAATTCATATACTTATAATTCACAGCGATATAGCCTTTGTGTGCTAATGCGGCGTAAAGCAACCAACAATCAATCAATCAATACACTTATAAAGAACATTCAAACCTCAAAGTTTGAACTTCATTAATAGTCCGTGAATTTCGAACAAAGTAACTAAAGAGTCTATCTTTAAAATGTAAACTTTATGATAACACGACAACGGAATATTATAGATGTCAAAACCCGAGAACGAGCAAACTGTTGAGGAGGGGGAGCATATGTTCCGCGATATGACATTTCTAGCTTGTTATCATTTTGACGTCCAAATGTGCCTCACAAATTATCCCGAACAGTGAATTGCCCATGTGCATTTCCCACATATCAAATTTGCCTACTCGAAGATTCTTCAACATTTATTTTGCCTACGCGATATTTTATGCTGGAAAAGGGGGATGAATGAAAAACTACACAGTAACATCTTAATTATTTGATCAGTGGTTTCAATTGTAAAAAATAAACTAATGTCCGTTATTAAAAACACGACGACAATTCTCACCTGAGGTCTTAAACCCACAGAAGCGTAACCAAGTGGTCATTCTTAACGCTTAGAGTCGAAATAGACAAACATTGATATGAAAAAGAAGGGAAGACAACAAAAGGACAAGCAAGTTCACAAACCAAAACATATTAAACTATAAGTTGAGTAAGGGGAACATCATAGAAAAACGATAGCAACATCGAATAATTGTCTACTAAAGGGATGATATCATGGGGCACTGAAAGTCCACAAGTAGCAGTTCGGACACAAAATTTAGACGTTTCCTGCGGATATCAATTTTGATAACTTATTAGCTAAAAGACATGGACACGATACTGTATTACAACATTTAAGTTGAACATAAGATCATTTTAAAAAGATCGTTCAGAACAATTTTATCCTGGTCCGGTAACTTTTTTTGCTGTTTCTGAATCATTTAGATCTTTTCTTATAGTAAAAAGAAGTAATGCGTAATTTAAGGGGGGGACTGAATTTGGAGGGGTCAGTTGGAGGGGTCCTGATCCCAAAACCCCGAGCTTAAAAACCTGAAATTCCGTGGTGCCGAAGTAAAAGAAATATAAATCACGACATTCCGAAATTAGATAAAAAATAATTTCCGGATCCCAAAAGGATCAATTCCGAAATCCCGTGCTTAAAAACACCCGACCCCGAAGTCCCGATAAAGGTCCTACTCCTTCTTTTATAGCGCCTATACAAGTCGAAAAGAAAAGACAGACAATTGAATTTGACTTTTTACATCCAGAAATGATTACAACGTATTTTTTTATTAATTAATTTGTAAATAATCGTTTCATCAAGGAATTCCATTATTATCATTTTTTTTTAACACTTTTACCAGATCTATTGATTGGAACACTTTGACGACCTTACCACCTAATATTTTCTCCCCTTACGTTGATTTGATATACCTGTAAGTATAATTTGCAATTATTCTCTTACCAAAGCTGTCAAATTTCATTCTATCTTATAAAAATGTGGTATGATTGCCAATGAGACAACTCTCCACAAGAGACCAAAAATGACACAGAAATTAACAACTATAGGTTATCGCACAATGAACAAAACCCAAAGTCAGCTATAATAGGATCCGAAATTACAATATAAAACAATTCAAACTAGAAAAACTAGCAGCCTAATTTATGTGAAAAAAAATGAACGAAAAACAACAAACGACAACCGCTGAATTACAAGCTCCTGACTTGTGGCTATTTGAACTGTTTAAAACATTTTTTCTAAATCTTTTCGTTTTTATATGTTTTATATTCATTCTTCAAATAAATAAATATATTCGAAATACATACATAATAAGGTAATAAAATATTCAGAATATATTCAGAATACTGTGGATTCAATTATTTTCTTAGGTATAAACTTTCGTGTATTGCTGAAAACTTGCATATTCGTTGATATTTAATTTCGTTGTTTTGCTAATTTGTATACAAAGCCTATTGAAAATACGTTATTCGTTGATCATTTGGATTCGTGGTTCACCAGTATCCACGAAACACACGAAAATTGGTACCCAACGAATAATAATCAATTCACAGTATGGTTACTCTTTAACCTTCAAATCAGTCCAGGCAACCAATCTACAGCCCACCTAGTTGCAAAATGGTGTATCGGAATAATTAAGGAAAATGTCATCGAACTTGTTAAATCTTTACAAAAAGTGCCAAACCGTGAAACAAGATAAAATAGCCAATATAAAGAAAAAACAAATTAAAACATGATATAAAAAATATATTAATTTGTGGAGAAAAGAGGATGAAATTGTTCATGACATTAACGCTGATCATAGTTGTTCTTAATTTTTTAATTTTTTTTTGGACAAAACCGAAACAAAAAACTAGAAAATCTCGTTCACAGCTGTAATTTTATTACGGAAAACATTTTAGCTGATCGTAATACATTGTTCTTAGATTTTATATGTTTATAACTGTTGTAACATTTATTTTAGCATGACTACTTTTGTCTGTTGGTTTGAGAAGTACTCATTAACTATCGCCTCTTTCTAAGATTTTGTAAATCTAAGAATCACTCTCATATAATATAAACACGAAGATGTTGTATGCTTGCAAATTAAACAACTCTCCATAAGAGACCAATTGACACAGAACTTAACAACTATAGGTCACCGTAAGGCCTTTAACAATGAGCAAATCCCATACTACATAGTCAGCAATAAAATTATTCACTAGTACTTCTCATTTTTCTCTATGTTTGAAATTTTAAACATTTAATGGAACAAGCTATTTATTTTTATGTAGGGGTATATCGAGCAACTTTCTAACTAGCTTACCTGATTCTGTTTTTCGGAACAATGTAGCATTGAAAGTATTGTAAGTAGAACAAAACTGCTATAGTTAGGTTGTTTGTTAACAGAAATGAATTACGTTATAAAGAATTGTTATCATAATCTTTAGATTCAACTTTGGTATTGTCAACCTTTGCCCTGGTCATTGTTGTTTATTCTATTTAAAACATATATGTTCAATGTAGAAATATTATGTTATACAAATATGACGTTAACATCAAATGTGACATAAACCGTCTATATTGAATAGCTTGTTTTATTGCCCGTATTTTCTTTTTTTTTTTTTATATAAAAACTATTAGTTATTGAAAAAATGTTTGTACATAATGTAAAGTACTGGCCTTATTATTATTACACGGATGCAGGAGATATAAAAGGAAAAATCAAATACATGAATCGATCGATCAAAAACACACAAAACCACAAAGAAATTAGAAAAATCTACCATAAGTTTAATAGATAAATAGATAGTTTATTATAGGTACAAAGGTGACAGAATAGACAACTGTCTACAAAACATAATATACAAATAGTGTAAAGTAACTGACATGAACCCCACACAGGGGATGATGGCATTCGGTCTGCACAGGTATGCAGTGCATGATCCATATTATTAACCGGTCGTGTTACAAGGAGAGGAGCTAACGCTGAGTTTACGCGCGCATTTTTTGTAAACGCAGCTTTAACTCGAAATTGTAGTAGACTGAAAAGTAATAAAAAAAAGTAAGCGACAATAACATTATCGTTTAACTCAACATTAACGCGAAAATGGTGCATCTTCTAATTTTGTATAGAGTAAATGGGCATTTACTTCCGATTTTCTTTCATGTTAACGTGAAATAAGACGTGTCTTTTATTTTTGAAGAAAGTAAACGCATTTTTAAGAAGTATACGCGCGTTAAGGCAGATTGACCAATAATTAATTGTTTGATGAAAAGACGCAATTATGTAGCGTTTACTCAGGTAGACATTAGATATTTCCATCTTGACTGCGTTATATAATTATAGTAATCGCGCATTCATTAGTAAACGTAAAGAATTAAGTTACCTAACGAAATATGTACTCGCTGCGTTAACGTGTGTTCACTTAAGCTTTGTGTAAAGTTTGGTCTGCACCCATTTGTATCTACATATCTGATGGTATATAATTATTAAGAATAATACATTCAAATGCGATGTTATAGAGTAAATTTCTGTTGTTAGACATTTCTACATCATCTTAGTGTTCAGCTGGAATGTTCATAGTTCGTGAATAACTATGATTTAAGACAACTGTGATATACGTGAATAAAAACAGCGCCCAAACATCCAAAGTATTCAAAACATATCGAAAGGAGAACAAAGTATTTTTAAATGTCAAGCTCATGCATCTAGAGGAAAATCAATTCGGAAAATCCATAATCACATGGCAAAATCAAATAACAAAACGCATCAAAAACGAATGGACAAGATCTGTTATATTTCTGACTTGGTACAGGCATTTTCAAATCTAGAAAATGGTGGATTAAACCTGGTTCTATAGCGCTTACCCTCTCACTTTAATGACAGTCTCATCAAATTCCGCTATATTTACATTGATGCGTTAAATAAACAGACACAATAAATGAAATAGTCCTTATACAGTACAGAGTCACGTTATAAGAACAAAAGAAATACAAAAAGTCGCATATACAAAACAAACCTCTAAAAAATGAAAGCCAATACAAACACATTGACGAGATGTATAAGTACCGAGCCACGTCAAACGGATATCACATAAAACCATTCAACAGTAAAATTAATATTAATAAAAGAACAAAGACAAATGAAAGAACAATAAAACACGTTGTTAAGATGATAAACTTCTGAAGACCCTCTTTCACTGCGGACAGAATTTTAGTCAATATAATGGACAATTCTTTAGTGGAACATGAAGATGAGCCAGCAATATACCGTTGTTTGTACGGAATTTTATGAAGCTTTGGTATCCAATACAAACAAGGTAAGTCCTCCGATTCCACGAAGGACTTATGATTTGCTAAAATCTCATCCTTGTCAAATGATATGTATTCGAATGTGGGATTATGTGCTCCTTTATACTCAATTCTTTTACAAGACATTCGTAGTTATACGATTTACATACAAAGACAATATTATTTGAAGCTTTGTCCGCAGGAACAACAACATACTTATCATGAAGAGTTGATAGACATTTCATGGCCTCTTTGTCTCTGAAAACGGACTTTGGTCGATCATTTACACAGTTTTTCAACTTGTAAATGCGACGTTTTATCAGAGACCTGATAGTTTTAACCCATTCTGACAAAGTGTCTAGTTCAACTTCTTCTCACTTAGCCCATACTCTGGCGTAGTCCTCAATGGAATCCATAATTATTTTGAAGTTATGATTCCAATTGATGTGTTGGGGTTCTCTAAACTTAGGACCATGAGAAAACACCTTTCGGAGATTTTCAAGTTGAATTATGTTTAGATCCCCAGTTATTACATGACCAGAGGGGCTGTAATTATAAGGCGAGTGGGAACAGTCACATGTCGGAGGGTTTTTTAGGTATTGTTCTAAGTCAATGTCCTGCAATGCTTGTTTATAGTTTAATATTTTAGGTGCAATGGTTTTGGTGTAACTGTAGAATACAATAGGAACAGACTGATTTTGAAAATAAATAGGAATTTTAGATGTTACCTCCTTGTGATGTAGAACGTTGCAGATATTGATTGTATCAATTCCTCTATTGGCAAAATCAACAGGAAGGAATCTCCTCTTTTCCTCAAGTAAAGGTTCCGATCTTACTGGTTTGAAAAGACGGAAAAGAGCTACATCACAAATAATACTGACAAGTCTGTATATTGCAAAAAAATGTATTGGTGCCTCCTTTTTTCAAGTGCATAATCTCTCAAACGTTTTAGAAAATTAACATGTTGTAAGTAACAGGTTCATCATAAATGGTCATACGACAATCAACACCTGTTATAACATGCATAAAACAACGACAGAATGACAAGGTTGTATATCTTAATGTGGTGTGTTAATCTAAATCATATATTAATGCAATGAATACATCGTAATAACACTGGTACGTACATTTTTTTCCAGTTTAATCGGACTTGTATAAATAAGAATTACGCACCTTTAATTACTTCATCTGTTTTTACATACAGTCATTGGACAAAAGTGAGTTCCCAGTCCAAAAAAGTCCTATCATTTCAACTAAAATCGATAATTTTCAAAAAATTATTACGAAGTAACTGTATGAGCGATTTTCTAAATATAGATACCAAAAGATGTAGAAATATCTGAAGTTTTATTGTTTATTTGGTTATAATATTATTCATGCTCATTTTAATTTTCTGACGAGATAAACACAATGAAAAAACAAACTTCAAAAGTTTGCTATCATTCTAACCAAATTAAATTCGTAAAAATTTGCATTTGAGTTTAACTTATCAGATGATGAAAATAAAACTCAAGAAAATTATAACTGAATAAACAATAAAATTTCAGACATTTTTACATCTTTTGGTATCTCTTTTATAAAAATCGCTCATACAGTTAGTTGGTAATATTTTTTTGAAAAATATCGATTTTGGTTGAAATGATAGGACATTTTTTTAGTGGGAACTCACTTTTGTCCCATGACTGTAGTTTCACTACCTAAAACAAAACATTTAATTGAAAAGATTGGTTTGTTTTATTTAATGTAGGACGTTGTCGAACAACAGCCTTACTAGCCTACCTAAAGGTGTTTTCAGGAACAACGTGGCATTGATATATTTGTAAGTAAAAATGATTGTTATCATGTTAGTATGTTTACGTACATAATAAAATTTGCCTGACGAATAATTTGTTATCCTTTGATTCCACTTTGGAAATTATGTCCATTTGCTATCCTTTACAGTAAAATAAGAACCATTTCTACTCTGAAAGGAGTACATGCAGTTGCAAGATGTTCAAGTCTCCATAAAATATTGAAAACAACCCGTTATTAATTTCTTGCGTCCGAAGCGCTTTTCTGGATTTACCTTCATCAGGAACGCTCAAAGCCAAACATTTGAAATCCGAAGATGTATAAGTACCGAAACCGTTGAAGAGCTGTATGTCAAAAATACCTAAAATAAATAGCCAAATTCATCTAAAGCCAACTTTGCCTGAGGGAGTTGAAACCTTAGTTTCTTAATAATTTATAAATTTATAAACGGACAATTTTAGTAAAGTTTGTTAAATCATGTCAGTACCGAAATACTGACTACTGAGCTGATGATACCCTCGGGGACTGATAGTCCACCAGCAGAGGTATCGCCCAGATTAATATAAGCAATTGTTCCTTGTTTCTGGATCCTTATTGTGAATGTGCTTATAATTTATACTTGTATTTTTCATAATAAAATATTGTTTACACTAAGTCTCCATCGCTATTTCTTTTAAAATATACCACATGTACAAACTAGAATATTGAGTTATATCTCCTATAACTATATATCATGTTTAGCGACTTGACACAATACAAGATGATCCATGATTTGAGGTTTTACCCATCCGATTTTGCAGTACAGTTCGAGACAAGTCACTTTCACGTTATTTAATAAATTTATGAGTTAACTTCGGTTTGTCTATTTTTTTATTCTTATTTAGGTATTTGAATCACAACAATCTAACTAGCATACCTGATGGTGTTTTCAGTAACAATGCAGAATTGACGCTATTGCAAGTAGAACATAACTGCAATTATTTAAGTTGTTTTTGACAGGTTGATATTTATACCGGATAAAAAATTGCTATGCCAATCTTTTGATTTAACTTTGCTATGCAAACCTATATCCTGGTCATTGTTTTTGTTTTCAAACATATATGCTTTAAGAAAACCCAAATGATACGTATGTTTTCCTTTTAGTGTAAACATATTTTATTTGGAAAAGTATATTAAAAACAATTTAGTCACAATTATATTGTCTTATCCTAAGATACATGACTGATCAATAAAATTCATATCATTCACATATCAAACTCATGATAGCATAGTTCTAATCAGACATCTGTAATTGAAGATGTTTACCTACAAAAAATAAAGAAATGGTAAGCTTCAGGTACCGCTTTTCCTGAATCGTTTTGATAATCTGTAAGATTTTGGAGCAGAAGAGGGACGAAAGATACCAGAGGGACAGTCACGCTCATAGATTGAAAATAAAATTTTGTCAAATGCCATAAGGTAGCAATACACAGTTAACAAAAGAACTTAAAATTGGCACTCATAATTTTTAAACATCCTCTTTCCCCTACTGTCTGACAAAGAAGGCTTTATATGTGTGTTATGCATGTATATACTTATAGAAAGAGAATTTAATGGTCATACGGGTGAAATATAATCCCTTTTGGGTGTAACCATGGCAACAATCTGCATTTCTTAGATACAAAATATAGCAAAAAAGGTGGGTGAACATGTCTCAAAAGTCTCAAAAATTTGGTCTAAAGGAAAATTTCAATCAATTACAGTGATACCTTTCCTGAATCCTTAGGTTTAGATCTATCAATTGGTCCAAAAAAAAAAATCATATGCATTTCTGCTCGTTTTTCCATAAAATTGAATTGAAAAGATCGAGCGCAAAATCTTTGTTGATAAACACTACAATAATTTATGGACCTATGGACGGTACGGATAGGAAAATACGGATTGCAATCATATAAATGGCCCATAAAACATGTTAAAAACAATCTAAATGTTCATATAAACCCACTAAGAAGGCTATATTATTCTTCAATTATCTAAAAATCAATTTTATTGTACAAAATCTTTCATATTTAAAATATTCACAGGGGCCATAATGCGAAACTAAACTTCTTACTGTGTATTGCTACCTTAGAGTTGACTCTGATATCAATTATCATAGCGTAAATAAAGTCGAAAAGTGAACTAATCGATCGTAGTTTTTTTGTCCTTAGATTACTATATAATAAATCCTTATATACTCTCTCTAATTTTGGCAATAAAAAAACTTCAACTTTTATTTTTTCATTTTTGTATTAACAGTTGATTATGTCTTAAAAAAGTTATTTTTTTCCTGTTTCCAAAGAGAAATTAAAAGGAATTCTTTGACGAATTTGCCACGTGATATGTTGTCCTCTAATTTTGCCTTGACAATCATGTAAGTATTGATTATCAATAACTGATACCAAATATTACCAAATGCCAAGTCTGCTAAAACAAGTTAAATAAAAAAATTCTGAACTCCGAGGAAGGTTCCTAATCAAATGGCAAAATCAACAGCTCAATCACACCAAACGTATAAATAAAAAACGAGTAAAGTCCAAAAAATTCCCCTAAACTTATTACGTCATGAACAAACGAAAAGTATATATATTATAACTATAATAGCAGTACTATTTTAAACGATCCAGTACATATGAAAATTGCTAGTTGGTGCTTTGTATAGACATATATATATATGTTACAGTAAATAGGTGAAATTAGGAATTACACGTAATTACTAAACATTTCAGTAAATACCTGTAATTACTAGCCAATTTAGTAATTACATGTATTTATTAGTTGTTTCAGTGATTCCTGGTATTCACTGATTTTTTTAGTCATTTTTACAGCTATTTACTAACTTGATATTTTTAATATAAAATTAAAGATATAATTCAAGATATCAAATAAGGAAGTAAAAGGGTAGGTATTTTAGGGCTAACTTAATTAAGGATTAAGGAATATAAGGCACATCAAAAGTGTATACTA
Source organism: Mytilus edulis (assembly GCA_019925275.1). Taxonomy (NCBI): domain Eukaryota; kingdom Metazoa; phylum Mollusca; class Bivalvia; order Mytilida; family Mytilidae; genus Mytilus; species Mytilus edulis. Next base: position 55,235,009 of record CM034360.1, on the reverse strand, counting down.
TTTAGTGTTTGTGAACTGAAACTGGAAAATGGTTGTTTTAACAGTTTTGAAACTCCCTAAAAATCATTTTCAGCATGCAAGACAATGATATCAATCCACTTTTGAGAAATGCATTAAACTGTGAGACGTTTACAGGCAACTTCGTCACCTCTTTTTGCTGATAGACATTCGATAATGCTAAATTTTGTTTAATAATCTTGATAGTTCTTAAAATCTCATAATTTCTTTAAATCTAAATCTCCATCCGGCATACTTGCCCAATGACACAAGTTAAATTCCATTTACAAAATAGGTTTATTTAAGACTTCTTTTCTCAGACTGTTGCGATGAAGCTGACATTCTTCACAAAAAATTTATACACTTTCATGGTGTTAAGAGTCACATTTCATATTTCTGTGTTTCTCTTTTTTATGAGTTTTTCAAGACCTCCAAACTTAAGCTTATAAACCTGCAACAAAATTTTATCATCGTTTTTACTTGTATAAGAATCATCTTTTTGTGGATTGTATAGTCAACTAATTGGTCCATCCCTTTTGTTTTACTTTCAATGTTGTCATTCTGTTTCTTTTTGTTGAAACTGCGACCATTCTTTCGTCAGTAGCGTATACACATATTTACTATGTGGTTAAAGTTTTGATAAGTTTCTTAAATTATCCTGGATTTCTACTTAACTTGAACAGAAGCTTGTTTATGATCATAAGATAATTTTCAAGAAGTAAATTTTGTAAAAATGAAATTAATTTTTCCGTATTTTACTTATAAATGGACTTGGTTGTTATGTCAGTTAACATTACATTCACACTGGGGTTATATTTTTTAGAATTTTAATAATTTCTCAACATATCCTGGATTTCTACCAAGCTTGGACAGAAGCTTGTCTATGATCATAAGATAAGACCCATAAGTAAAGTTTGTAAAAAAAAATCCTTTTTCATATATTCCTTATAAATGGACTTCGTTTTTCCCCAGTTAATATTACATACACTCTGCAGTTTTAAAAAAAAAAACATTTATAAGATTTCATAAACCATCCTGGATTTTAACCAAATTTGGACAGAAGCTTCTTTCAGTACTTGTCAAAAGATAGTTTCTGGAGGAAAATTTTAATATGTTTTTCCCATTTTTGTTAAGCCTGCGAAAAACAGCAAAAGTAGGCGAGACACTGGTTCTGCGAAACCTTACAATTTTAAATCTGAATACATCGGTAATATATCTCCAGCTAGGGGTTGAATTGTGGGTCATATGCATACGTATTGATTGAGGCCCAATTATTCACTTGCAAGTGCACCAGTACCAGATTGACTGCTCAAATATAATTTCACTATATCATTTTCATTAATGATTGAACAAAAAAAATCATATTTTATTTTTTGTATATCTCGTAGCTAGTGCTCCTATAACAAAAAGGTACATTTTAGGCTAATCACTTTTTAAGAGTACTCACTATAGTTGGTATTACCATAACTTTTGATCAGCTGACCATATTACAACATTGTTTTAACAGTTAGTAAATAGGTGAAAAAAAATCATTTTGAAATTAGTAATTACTGGTAATAACTGGGCCGTTTCAGGAATTACTTGTATTTACTAGGTGCATTTGGGATTACATGTAATTCCTAAATTTGAGTAATTACATGTAATTCCTAATTTCACCTATTTACTGTAACATATATATAATACACAAATAAATAAATCTTAATTGAAATCAACGTTTAAACCCATGATGGCGTTGGATACAAACCGTAATTGTTATACGTGTGCATGTAAAACAAATTTTGTTTTCAACAGACAAAAAAAAATGTGAAAAGGTATATTTTATGTTAAACACAATTGACTAACAGGTCGGACAACTGTGTCAATATCCCTAATGCGCCTCGAAATGAGGAACATAAAAGTTGTGTGTAAACCATAAATCACTGTGTAGTGGATATTGGACATGTTTCTGCAAATGACTTAGCTTAACCATTTGTGGTGATTAGAAAAGTAGAGGAACATAGAATAAATGTGAAAAAACTATGGAGCAATTAAATGTGTTCAAAGTATCAAATTTTCAAAGAACTTATTGTGTTAAAAATGATTTTTTAACCACGCAGAGCCGCATCACGAAAGAATGTTCGGGGTATACTATTTTACGGGAAAAGTAATCTAACGTCATACCCCGAAAATTTAGCCACATATGTGAAAATGTCACAGCTTTGAAACCAGCTATCATACATATCCAAGTTTACCATATGGACAGAGCTACAGGAAAAAACGTTACCATTACCGCCTATGTAAAAACAATTAAATATATTGACCCAACTGATGTTCTTAATACAAGTATGTATATATAACACGTCTTAAATGCAGATGAAGCATGGCAGATCTTCAAATTTGCGTTTGCAAATTTTTGTTCTTCCCTCGGAAATCAAAACCTTGGTCATGTGACATCGTGACAACGACGTCTGCACAATTCAACCACCTAGGCTACATAAAGCTTTTAGTGGTCAATATATTGCTTTTCCTCGTCGGCTTTATCTAGAGTTGTAACAACGTGTATGATGAATACTGGCAAGTAAATGGTGTACCTTTCAGATATTTTATTTTGTCTGCTGTAAATTCAAATTTTATATTATGTTACGTGTCAATGAAAAAAATCTATTTTATTTGAAGAATTTAACCTGTGAGAAAATAAACGTCACAAAAAATAAGACAATTTGGCGTTGATTTAATCTTGTGTTTTGTCATAAATTCACAAAAAGTGTCAGTTGTTATTTTGTTTTTGCATGACTCCCGAAAGGCTTTAAGTTGCATGTTTCATGACTTGTGATTGTATGCACTTTATAACGCAATATTGACTGTTCTATCCCTATTTTGAAATTTTAACATATATGTCTGTTTGTTTTGTTCATTCATCGTTGTCAATATAATGGAATTTTATGCGACTGTCATTCAAGTGAGAGGTTAAGCTAGCTTAATCTATCATTTGTTACATGAAAGAAAATGCCTGTTCCAAATCAGAAATATGTTAGTTGTTACAATGCGCTTGATGTGTTTAAGCTTTTGATATTACATTTGATTAGGGACTTTCCATTTTAAAGTTTCCTCGAAATTCGGTATATTTGTGATTTTACTCCTTTCGCTATGCATATTTTTGCTGGCCTTCCTATATTTAGGTTCTATTAAAAGGTTAATGTCGGAAGAATAACACAATTTTTCTACGTTTATTACATACTAGATACCGTGAATTAAGATTAAAAAACAGTTTGATATTTTTCATTTGAAAAATCATTCAATTATACAGCACTTACCTCAAATAATGATATGTCTTGTCAAGATATAATGAAAGGGGTGCATCATAATGAAATAAGAACTAGTGATTGACCATAAAATTTGTAGGTTTTTCTTATTTATTCACGTTAAAGTTCAATGTCAAAAAAGGAGTAGCACATCATAAAACTGAAATATGATACAAAATTGGCAACTCGTGATAAATAACAGAATTATATGGTGTTTGTGCCATTGGACTTATCGAAAGTGTTGAACTCCTTTAATGATATGATATGTGTATTAGTTATGCAATAACAATATTCAGTTGTACTTTAAGGTCGTACCTAACACTACAGGGAGATTACTCTGTAAAATCAACTTAACGTTTAAATCACGTTGTATTGTTAAGGGAATATCATGCTTCTCAGTGATCAAAAAAGTGTTTGTCAAACTGCCATATAACCAGTATAATATTCCTGATAAAATGGTTGTTTCAAATTTTTTGAAATTTTGATATTTTTGTCAAAGGGTTAAAGTTAATACTTTGTCAAAATTTTATGAAAATTAAACTGGCCAACTTCATTTTAGTGAAATTGTTGTGTACATTTTTGTACATTTGCGTGTACCAGTGAGCATAGGTATCTAAAACTTGTGATTTTCTACTTTATAGAAATCTCAATGATAATTATCTAGATAGTTTACCAGAGAATATTTTCGCTAACAACTTGAATTTACAGAGACTGTAAGTATTTCTAACAAAGTTTTTGGGGCACAATAGTTAATGTGTACTATTGTTTCAGAAAAAATGGAGAAGATTTGATACGATTAAATCATTTAATTCCGCTGCAAATTATTGCACCTGTCCTAAGTCAGAAATCTGATGTACAGTAGTTGTCGTTTGTTTATGTAATTATACGTGCTTCTCGTTTCTCGTATTTTATATATATTGTTTTTCCCGTTTGAATGGTTTTACACTAGTAATTTTGGGGCCCTTTATAGCGTATTGTTCGGTGTAAGCCAAGGCGCATTGTTGAAGGCCGTGCATTGACCTATAATGGTTTACTTTTATAAATTGTTATTTGGATGGTAAGTTGTCTCATTGGCACTCACACCACTTCTTCCTATATCTATTTAATTTTTAAAACATCAAGTTTATGAATTATTTTTATAATTTCCATGCCGATAGATATATTTTGTCTCTTGAATGTGTAATTTTTTCAATCTTTTGAGTGAATAGTTAAACACAAATGTAGTTCATTCTGCATTTAAAAAAAGGCGAACATGTATCATACTCATTTGTATAGATGATCTTTTAACATTAAAATTTTACTCTGCATTGGTGAATTACCCGTGCTTGTCCAAGAAATCTTAGATTTTTTATAGTGTGAAGGCTAAAAAGAACTATGCTTCTAACATGGTTTGACAAATTAGTCATTAATACATTTATCTGTAGTTCCTCCCCCGACAACTTTTCATCATGGTTGCAGATGAATAACGAAAGTTGACGTCGTTTTGGACCATTTAAAAATTTTGATAACGTCAGTATCCGCATGCCCTCATGTATATTAAAAGAGAGGAGAAAAATACCAAATAGTTGTCGTTTGTTGATGTGTTACATATTTGCTTTTCGTTAATTTAATGTACATAAATTAGGCCGTTAGTTTTCTCGTTTGAATTGTTTTCTATTTTTCATTACGGGGCCGTTTATAGCTGACTATGCGGTTTGGGCTTTGCACCGTACGTTGACCTATAAATGATTATTTCTGTGTCATTTGGTCTCCTGTGGTCAGATTGGCAATCATATCACATCATCTTTTTTATATTCAAACCCATGAGTCGAAAATAAACAAACAAGGCCAGTACACAAAACACAACATACCAACTATGTTGCTCATATAAGTACAAACCAAGTATAATTCAGTAGGTCATATTCGGGGAAAAGACGACCTGATTTTAGTTACGATAATCGGAACATATAAAATTGCGTCTGTGAAAGAGATATTCCCAAAAAATACACCAACTAGTGATGACGCTCTTTAAAGTTTCAATGAGATTATTTCATCTTCACCACTTTGACCTCTGTATCTAATATCTTTTTTTGTGAGCAGCAATCCTCTCTCATGAAAATGAAAATAGAAAATGCAAGCCTTGGAATAACGTGTTAGCTGGAATTTATCTATTTCATTTGGTTGTGGAATGTTTCTTTAGTATATGAAAAGTTCACACTTGAAAAGCTGAAATCATCTCTTCTGTCAGAAATTTTGTATCTCAACCGTAAAATCACAAAAATACTGAGAAAAATTCAAAACGGAAAGTCCCTAATCAAATCTAGTTTCCATATGTGATATATTTAAGTGGACTAATTTAATTCAGATTCTACAGATATACTATCATTTGATTAGCATCGTTGCTATTAATATTCATAGTCGAAATTTCTAACACATGCTGTACAGCTGGCACTATTAATATAAAAACAAACACAAATATTCGTTTACAAACATCCGTATTCTTTTACACTACAAACATCCGTATTCTTTTACACTACACACATACGTTTTCGTTTACACTAAAAACATCCGTATTCTTTTACACTACAAACATCCATATTCTTTTACACTACAAACATACGTTTTCGTTTACACTACAAACATCCGTATTCTTTTACACTACAAACATCCGTGTTCTTTTACACTACACACATCCGTATTCGTTTCCACTACAAACATCCGTATTATTTTACACTACAAACATCCGTGTTCTTTTACACTTCAAACATCCGTGTTTTTTTACACCACAAACATCCGTAATCTTTAAGAATTGAGTTGTGTGACTATATTCCTATCTCACTATTTTTTACAAACGATTATTTATTTGTCATCCTGTTCGAATTGTATTTGTTCTAATGATAATTATAAGTTTCCTCCGCCAAACACTTTTGTTACGGTATATAGTGGGTTCGCAAAAATGATATAAAACAGTAATTTTGCTAACGAAACTCACCCTGTTTATCCGAACATTTTTGATTGTAAGAGATATATCCTCAAACACTGTTTTATTGTGTTTGATCTCCTTCGCAACTGTAAACGAAATCGTCACATTCATTTTTCCAAATGGCTTGTAGAGTGTTCGGGATGCTTCGGTCGATTTCAACCGAAGCGATACTAAGACTTAATATGAGAGTTATATCCCCTTATATCATTAATCGTAAGTGCTTGAAACCTAATGTCTTTCGAAATGAGGTTCTTGGTTCAGAAAAACGAAAATCAGGTCAAGGTCCAAGTTCACGATTTTAGCGTTTTTAAGCTTTTACTCAGGGACCGTTTAAGATATAGACAAAATATTTTAAGAAATTGTGAGATGCGACATTTCGTAACACTTTTGTGTTGGATGAAAGGGAACGTTGACATTTCAAAGGAGTTTTTTAACACTTTTTGAAAATAAATTAGCTGTGATGTAATTAATTACCCGTATAGGTTAGATACCTTATGTCTTTTGGTACATAGAACCATATATTTTTTGGAATCAGTGTGAGGATGGTACAGGAAGCGACATTTTTTTAAAACTAGAAGTTACAATTTATCTCACTTATTTTAAGCAAAAGTATCTAGAAACCATATATTTTCGGAATCGGTTTGACTAAAGCTATTGAAACCGCGATTGACATTTTTTCATACGGAAGTAACAAAGTATATCCCTTATTTCAGACAAAAGTGTATCGAAACCATATATTTATCAATGAGTTCACCAAAACCTACATTTTTGTTTTATTGGACACTTAAAGTTAATTTGTGTCAACAGCAGATAGCTTCATCTCAATTATTTAGATACTTTGTTTAGAAAGACCTTCAAGAACAATTGCTTTTTAATAACCTTCGTTTTTCCTATTTTTAAAAACATATTTAGAGTATATACATGCAATTGTTTTGATGATTTTAGGCATGTGACAGGGAATATGTTAACCAACCTTTCTGACAATGTGTTTTCAAACAACAAAAATTTGGAGTCGATGTAAGTATCAAAGAATATAAAAAATAGTTTTGAAATTGTGTGGTTTAACTGATATCTTGTTTTTGTTACAGTTGAAAGCGATGGAATTACAAATATCTTCGATGCCTGATATCAAATATATTACGTGAATATAACAACCTTTTACCAGTGTTGGATTAATTGTATCCCTAATTTCAAAATTGTTAATGTGCATACGACATTTTAAGAAACGTAACTAACTATATTATTATTACTGAATATCGAACATAATATTATGCAAATTTCAAAGTTCTTTTATTATTAATACGTGACTAGAAATTAAAGCAACCGTTTAGATATAACTTTTGAAATAATTAGCATAATTCAGTAATTACATTTGAATTATCAATGTTAAAAATTCATACTTGATTTGACGTAATATCAATTTTCCGAAAGCCCACTGTATTTGATGGACGCCGGGTGTAATATCATATTGAAAAAAAAACCAATAGCGGTTCTAACCGCAAATAACACACATGTCGTAATGCTATGCTTCTTTACATTTTAATAGAACATGCTTTCTCTTCAAAGAATACAGAATCTTTCATACATATTTTCAACATAGATAGTCGATGCCGTCACAGTGAAAGTTATTAGAAACAATTTTTTTTAGGGACACGTGTATCCGACGACAATTCACAAGCCTTTTAGGGACAAAGTTGTCCAGACATCCCCTACTTAAACGAAAAAGATTACATCAAACAAAAATACTTGCTTTGATAAATACTTTAAGAGTATATGTATGTTACAGTGAATTTGTATAATCAGGGATTATGTAGAATCACTGTTTAGTTTGTGGATAATTATATAATCGCTAACATTTTCAGGGATTATGTAAAGTCACTAGAAAGACATCAGGGGATATACATAATAACTGAAATAAAGAACATGAATAATAATTGAATAATTATTATGATTTTTTGTGCTGACATGAATTGTCATCGATATGGTTATATTTATAAATTTACTGTTTACTAATTTTTGAATTGTTTGAATTACTAAGGCTTTTCTACCTCAGGCATAGATTACCTTAGCTGTATTTGGCAAAACTTTTAGGAAAATTTTGGTCCTCAATGCTCTTCATTTTCGTACTTTATTTGGTCTTTTAAACTTTTTAGGATTTGAGCGTCACTGATGAGTCTTTTGTAGACGAAACGCGCGTCTGGCGTATATGCTGGGTTAGGTCCTGGTATCTATGTTAAGTTTATTTATCATTAAAATCCACTTAAACATGATTATAAACTTAAATTGTAAAATATTAAGCACACTACGTGTGCTTTTTAAAATGTTAAATTTTAAGCCCAACATGTAAAAATGATAACCGTAATGAATTAAAATGTTAGGCACAAAATTAAAATGTTAAGCACAATGTTTTAAAATGATATCATTAATATATTAAAATGTTAGACACAATATTAAATTTTTAAACGGACTATTCAAGATGTTAAGCACAGTAGTATACCGGTGTTCAAAAGTCATAAATCGATTGTGAGAAAACAAATCCGGGTTACAGACTAAAACCGATGGGAACATATCAACTTTAAGAGGAAAACTAAAGTGCAACAGAAACAGCAAAATACAGACAAACAAACTATTTGACAACAACTGTCATTATTCCTGACTTGGTACAGGACACTTTAAGAAATCATGGTGGGTAACTTACCTCAATTCTTATAAATGATAGGAACAATATATCAAAATGTGAAGCACAATATATCAAAATGATAAACACATTACAATAAAAAAGTTACCAAAAGATATTAAAAAGTCACTAAATCTATTCTAATCTTAGGCCCCTAATATATACAAACGATGTGGTTTTTACAGAGTTTGTCTTTAGTGCCGTGTGGAGGCAGTAGAGTGCCTCCCCGTGCTTCAGGTTTATGCTCTTATAATATACTAGATTATGGAGTGTGTGTCCGAGCGAGAACTGCTCTAGTTCATTACTTTAGAAATATTTATCAAAAAGTAGTATTTCAATATTCAGCCCCATTCTACTATTTAGTCAGCCATCAGTCCTACCCTGATATACACTATCTTTTTCGGGTAATTTATACTGATAGCGTTTGACATTTTCAGCCGAACATAAATTTATCAATTTTACATAACTTTAATTATTGTATGCTGGTTCATATTCTGGACGCCAATCTTTGCTCCTTTATTATGTAATTCACTAACAAAACAATTATGAAACTTAGAAACGGAAAAATACTAAAAACTAAACTTGTTCAAAGGGTATCTACACGTCTCAATCTTCAAAATCGGTTATCTAAAAATACTACCATCGCTAACATTTTTAACAATAAAAATCGTGGTTACCCTTCTATCGATAAGTGTCATGCCAAAAAATGACTTACATGTCCCCGTCTTTCCACCAACAATACGGTAAGGTCCACGTTTAATGGTCGCGCATTTTCTTTAAATTTTGAAACTGATATAACTTGAAAAACAAACAGTATTATTTATTTACTCACATGAAACAAACCGGGGTGTGGTATTCAGTACGTAGGAGAAACTGGACGATATTTATCTAAACGCACTCAAGAACATCTGTATCGTTTTAAAAGACCAAATAAATTCAAAAGTATCATTTACCAACACCTTAAGAAGCACAACCATCCGTTTAAATATTTAGCAGTTCAACCTTTAGAAGTAGTAAATAAGCAGCCTGGTGAATCGCATTCAAAGTTTGTACGATCACGGAAAATAATTGAATTAAATTGGATTAAAAAATTACAGACAGTTTACCCTCTCGGTCTAAATGATAATATCATGGGAATTGGTAATATATCTAGAACCAATTCCGTTAACATTTTGGATATAGTTTCTAAAACTGTTCGTAAAAACCGTTCTCACGGTCGTAGAACAAATCGCAATCAAAGAAAATTTCGGGCCAATCATACCAATATTTCGGACCTAATTTCTATTTCAAAAAACAACGGCAGACATTATCTGTTAACAAAACTCTGTTCGTTACCGGTTAATAAGTTAAATAAAATTTTGGAGGATTGCAACACAATTTCATATAGCAGTCCTAAGTATGAAATTGTTCAAATTATTATGGCATATTGTTATTCTAAATTATTTCCCAAAATTGATCGCCCTGAAGATCATAAAAAACATTTTATTAAAATTAAGTATGTCAATAAAGGCTTTGATTTTGTAAATATTGCCGGTATATTTAACGACCATTCTGTTAAAGAACAAATTCCTGGTTATTTTGACAATACTGAGCTACCTCTTATTTGTTATATTTACAAGAAATCTACCCGGAAATTTGTGTTTAATTATAGTCAGTTGTGTAAAGATGTTAATATCAGTGAAAATACACCTACTTCATGTAATTGCAGTAATTCCGCATATATTTATGGACCCATTTCCCATGTTATAACAGGAGATCTGAACATCGTTCAAGACCGAGAGTTAAAATCATTCCTCAGTAAAGGACCTAAATATCGTCCCCCGTCAATTATTAATTGGAATGAGTGTCGTAATATCATCCACGACTCACTCCATACTTACTGTATGAAATGGATAAAACGGGAAAAAGCTGACAAAAAATCTTTGGACTCTTTTTTTAATTCAGTAATGAAGATAGTTGATATACGTATTCAACATTTTAAAGAACATTTTACTATTAACAATAACCACAATAAACCTATTTCTCGTATCAAACATAAACTAAAAGAACTAGCCAAGGAATTTGTTTTTGTCCCGGCCGATAAAGCTGCTAACAATATTATTATTGTTTGACGTAAATTTTACATTGAGGTTCTGAAAAAGGAAATCACCAATTCACCAACATTCCAACTGACTTCATTTTCAGAAAACGAAATCTGTAACAAACATAAACTTTTAGCCACCGCTTTACAAGCAGAGCCAAATACAATGAAAGTCCCAACTATGTATTGGCTTCCAAAGCTACACAAAACCCCTTACAAATATAGATTTATTTCGTCTTCAAGCCATTGTTCAACTACTAAATTGTCTATTCTTATTACCAGCACACTTGGTACAATTAAAAACCTTATAATAAATTGTTCAAATAAGGCCTTCGAAAATAGTGGAATAAATTACTTTTTGGAGTGTCAAGAACTCGTTGGAAGTACTTGATAAATTGCATGCTCATATTGGTGATTTTGAATCTGTTCAAAGTTTTGATTTTTCTACCCTGTATACCACATTGCCTCACATTCTCATTAAGAAAAAATTCACACACCTAATTAAATGGGCATTCAAAAAATCAGAATGTGAATATATATGTTCAAACTCTTTTATGTCATTTTTTAGTAGCAATAAACAAAAAAACTATGTTAATTGGACATGCTTTGATACTATATTTGCCCTTGAATTTTTACTAGATAACATTTTTGTTCGCTTTGGGGATTCCGTATATCGTCAGATTATCGGAATTTCAATGGGGACTAACTGTGCACCACTTATTGCGGACCTCTTTTTGTATTGTTATGAGTTACAATTTATGACAAAAATAAGCAAAGACCCATCAAAACAACATCTAATAAACAAATTTAATAATACTTTTAGATATTTGGATGATATTTTGGCTCTCAATAATGACGACTTCAGTATGTATATTAATGAAATTTATCCTGCAGAACTTACTTTAAATAAAGCTAATACTAATAATGACCACTGCCCTTTCCTCGATCTTGATATCTATATCACTAACGGAAAGCTGAATACTAAAATTTATGATAAAAGGGATGATTTTTCATTTCCTATCGTTAATTATCCGTTTTTAGATGGTGACATTCCCTTGTCACCATCTTACGGTGTTTATATATCTCAACTTGTACGATTCGCTCGTGTTTGTAACAATGTTTTAGATTTTAACGAGAGAAATTTATGTATTACTGAAAAATTATTACACCAGGGTTTTCGATATCACAAACTAGTCAAAACTTTTACTAAATTTTATCATCGGTATAAAAACATCATTCGTAAATATAGCTCAACATGCAGACTTTTTATACGTTCAGGTATTTCACATCCAATTTTTTATGGAAATATTCTTTATAAAGCACAAAGGTGTCAGTATTCACCTCAGAAACTTACAAAACCTTTAAATAGACTGATTAAGAAGGGATATAATTACAATACTGATAAGGTCTTTGCGTCGGAACTAAAGACATTTATTCTAAAAACAGTTGTTGGCATGACACGGGTTATGTTCTTCTCATATATGTTATGATGGTATGATACTAAACCCCTAACGGGAAGGATTTTGCCTGATGTTCATATGATGAAATCATAATCTTTCAGTCAGTTTAATTGAAGTCTGGAGCTGGCATGTCAGTTAACTGCTAGTAGTCTGTTGTTATTTATGTATTATTGTCATTTTGTTTATTTTCTTTGGTTGCATCTTCTGACATCAGACTCGGACTTCTCTTGAACTGAATTTTAATGTGCGTATTGTTATGCGTTTATTTTTCTACATTGGTTAGAGGTATAGGGGGAGGGTTGAGATCTCACAAACATGTTTAACCCCGCCGCATTTTTGCGCCTGTCCCAAGTCAGGAGCCTCTGGCCTTTGTTAGTCTTGTATTATTTTTTTATTAGTTTCTTGTGTACAATTTGGAAATTAGTATGGCGTTCATTATAACTGAACTAGTATATATTTGTTTAGGGGCCAGCTGAAGGACGCCTCCGGGTGCGGGAATTTCTCGCTACATTGAAGACCTGTTGGTGACCTTCTGCTGTTGTTTTTTTTATTTGGTCGGGTTGTTGTCTCTTTGACACATTCCCCATTTCCATTCTCAATTTTATTTAACAGTTAAATAAAATACCACTAAAAAGACTGTCCACTTACGATTTCTATTTCACCTCAAGCTTGTAGATCAGATACGAAAACTGTTCACTATAAATTTCAAGAAATAAGACAATAAGAAAACATATTATATTATATTTGTCTATAATTAATTTGTTTTGTACTGATATTTCCTGAAATCATATTTCGGAATTTGTTAAAATAATAATTTAAATGTTCAATGATTATATAATCACTAGTCATTTTCATGGATTTTCTATAATCAGTAATGATTTAAGTGATTCTACAAAATCCCTGACAAATCAAGGATTCCTCATAAACCCTGTAAAAATTAACTGTAACATATATATACATATGGTTTTACACTAGTAATTTTTTTCCGGGGCTCTTTATGACCTGCTGTTTGGTGTGAGCAAAAGCTCTGTGTTGAAAAACGTACCTTGATCTAAAATGGTTTACTTTTATACATTGTTACTTGGATTGAGAGTTTTCCCATTGGTATTTATACCACATCTTCCTATATCGATATATATGATTTATGTTCTACGTCATGCCTGTACGAACGGTTGCTAGAAAGTGATAAACAAAATAAACATGACTACAAACCAGGATCGCAATCAACACTTCTGATCAGATGATAAGCAAAAAACCCATTACGCCAATACATTACTTTCCGTTTTACTTTCGAACTACGAAATATATTGTTACTAATGTGATAACCATTTGTAGCGTTGTTGCAGTCAAGTAATGTTAGATACAAGCACTTTTAGAGTTGAATATGTTAAAACAGTTAAAAGAAACTGCGGCATGACCAAATAACAACTACAACTTAAAAACAAATCATTAAGTTCCGCAACTTGTATGGACAGTTCATTGTTTGTTCAATGAGTTTGTTCGAAATGCTAGACAGCATTATAACGCTTTCAATATTACTTATAAAATAAGGACTCGTGGGTGACCATATAATTGAGAATAGAAATGTGGAATGCGTCAAAGAGACAACAACCCAACCATAGAACAAACAACAGCAGAAGGTCACCAACAGGTCTTCAATGTAGCGAGAATTTCCGCACCCGGTAGCGTCCTTCAGCTGGCCATGCATTTTCTAGCTTTTTCTGATATATTTATAATCACGTTCATTATCTTAAAAGGAGTAGCATATACTAAAATGAAATATGAAAAAGGTTGGCACTTCGTAACAAAAACATAATTATTTGTTTTATGTGCCATTATACTGATTTAAAGTGTTGTCTGATTATTCGTTGTAAACTCTTTTGCTAGGGTCTGTGTATTAGTTTTGTAAAACCAATATTCATTTGTCCTTTTGCATTATTTGTTTTGTACATATTTATTTGCAGATAAGCACAATTTAAAAAAATATTTATTTTTATAATTATCTGTTTTATAGTGATCTTGGATTCAACAATATACATAGTTTACCGCGGACTATTTTCTCTAACAACAGGAATTTACTAGAACTGTAAGTATTTTCAACAATTTTTGTCTCGAAACAATTTTTTTTTTAAAACAATAAGTTGAATAAGTATGTGTATTATTTCCGTATTGATAGATGTATGTTGTCTTCTGAATGTTTCATTTTATTAATTTTTTGAATTATTTATTAAAAAAATTCAAATCTTTCTGCATTAAAAAAAGAAGATCTTTTATGATACTTAATTGTTTCGATGATCATTGAACATTTAGCTTTACATAAAATTGCTGAGTTAACTGTTGAATGTTGTGTGTTTTCGCGCATAGCCTGAAAAGAGCTTTTTTTCTAATACTGTTTTAATAGTTATCAAAAGTACCAGGACTATAATTTAGTACGCCAGACGCGCGTTTCGTCTACATAAGACTCATCAGTGACGCTATAATTAAAATATTTATAAAACCATTCTAAAGTACAAAGTTAAGAGCATTTAGGACCAAAAATTCCAAAAATTTGTGCCAAATGCGGCTTAAGTAATCTATACCTGGGATAAGAAAATCCTTATTTCTAACACTATTTTTAACAGTTATCGAATTATTGATTGGATTAATTGTTCTGTAGTTCCTCCAAAACCGTTTTGATTCTCAGTGCTGCAGATAAATAAACAAACATTGACGTAGTTTATGATCGCTAGTATACAAACAAAACCATAGCAACTTCATGTTGCTTATATAAGTACAATGCACAATCCCGATAGTACGTCTTATTCGATGGATCATATGTTTGGAAAAGATGTTCGCTACATTAATCAGAACATCTAAGTCAGCATCTTTAGAACAGATATTCAACAAGAATACACCAACCCGGAATGACGTCATTTGAAGTAGCGAAGTGAGTATGTTATCTTCACCACATCGACTACTTAGTGAACAGCAATCCTCTATCAAAATAGATCAAGACAAGAAATGCCAGCCCTGGAATAGCGTTTAAACTGGAAGATATAAATTTCATATGCAAATGCTTATGGATTGTTGCTTTATCGAAATGGAAAGAACACAATTGGAAGAAGGAAATCACCTTTTTGCCATAAACTTTTGATCTCAACCTACGTTAATTGTCAATTTTTAGATGTTAGTCAAAATATGAGGCTTACTAGAATGTATGTGTTTATCCTTTTCAAGTTAGATAAGATAAATGCGTTGAACATAGTCACGATAGTTTAATTAAGCAAAAGGACATTATCTATAGAGCGGAAAATGAAGTTAAAAAAAAGCTAGACTTTTTTATGTTTCCCAAAACGCTCCTATATGAAGTCAGCCATATTATCAGAATATATCAGCAAGAAGAGGAGAATGATAGGTTCAGATGCTGATTGTTTGTGGAAAAATACGTCCTTGAAACTTAAAAAAAATATGTCAATCAAGAGATAAAACATCTTGATAATGTCAGTATCAGAGTGGTTTACAAACAACGACGCATTTTCTCTAAGACAAGATACTTGTATCCACATTGCTTATTTTATTTATGAAACAAAACAGGAACAATTCATTCGATGTATCTGTTTGTTAAGAATGGGGAAACATGTGCAAACGGCAGAAAAATCAATTGGATGGATACTTTATAATCGCATCACATTATTTGGATTAATTTTTAACTTCATTTTGTAAGAAATATTGAGACTAAGATGTAGGTGCTTTGTTGATTTCAGTGGTCTGGTATGGAATAAGTTAACCAACCTTTCTGATGATTTGTTCACGAACAACAGAAAGTTGACCACGTTGTAAGTATCGCGCAATATAAGATTTCTGGTTTATGTTATATTTGAAAACGATGGAATTTCAAATATCTTTGACACCCTATTTCAAATATGTTTTATGTAAAACACTATTTCATCACAATTGGATACTGTGAATTCATTAATTTTCGTGGTTATCAATGTTTGTTGATTACAGAAAACTTTGATGTTCGTGGATACATTATTTCGTGGTTTTATTGAAGTCTGCATACAACTCTATTTAAAATTTGTCATTGATTGAACCTCTTACTTCGTAGTTCTCTTGTAGCCAAGATATTCACACAAAAAAAATTGGTATACGACAAATAATAATGAATCTACAGTAACTTGTATCACTGATTATATTGTTCAAAGAGCAAACGACATATTGAGCAACTTGATTAACTATAAAATGATATTGTTCTATATAACAGCATATCAAACATAATTTTTATCTGAATTGCCAAAATATTTTATCATTGTGAATGTAAAAACATCGAGAGAAAAAATAAGAAGTAGACCTATGAAAAAGAAGATGTGGTATGATTGCCAATGAGACAACTTTCCACAAAAGACCAACAATGGCACAAACATTAACACTATAGGTCACCGTACGGCTTTCAATAATGAGCAATGCCCATTACAGCTACAAAAGGCCTCGAAATGACAATGTAAAACAATTCAAACGAGAAAAATAACGGCCTTATGTACAAACAATTAACGAAAAACACATATGTAACACATAAACAAACGACAACTACTGAATTACTAGATTTGGGACAGCCACATACAAATATAATGTGGTGAAGTTAAACATGTTAGCGGGATCCTTGGACACGGGTATAACAGTACAACATAAGAACGAACTCTAACAATCAGTTGAAAAGGCTTAACTCATCAGATGGATACAAAAAATATACATCTATCAAAAACCGAGTGGACATACCATTTTGTTATATTGTTAACCTAATGCAACTATTTTTGCAATTGTTGAGTTATCAATTTACAAACTCAACGCGTTTTTTCGACATGATATTGTGTTTGGATTATTATTTGTCAATAATACTGTGAATTTATCGATATTCGTTAAATTTCGTGGGTACAGGATAACCATAAATTCAAATGTTCAACGAATTATAAATGTTCTACAGGACCCAATGCATAATTTGCCATAACCACGAAATTAAATATCCACGAATATGAAAGTTTTCCTCAAACCACGAAAATTGGTACCCACGAAAATAGATGAATCCACAGTTACCAAGAATATGTTCTATTTGTTTTAGCCTTCGTTGAGATTTTTAAAAATCGGTTGTCCATCTCACATTCTCTGACTTATATAAAATATATCAATTTGACGAATATCACAAGACGTGCATGCAGGAGAGCTGAAACTACACACTAACAAATACCGGATTTTAAATCGACTTCTGGTTGTATTAGATTGCCATATCTGAAATTTTGTGAAATAGTGAACCTGTAATTCAGTGGTTGTCGTTTGTTTATGTGTTACATATTTGTTTTTCGTTAATTTTTGTACATAAATAAGGCCGTTAGTTTTCTCGTTTGAATTGTTTTACATTGTCTTATTGGTGCCTTTTATAGCTGACTATGCGGTATGGGCTTTATTCATTGTTGAAGGCCGTACGGTGACCTATAACTGTTAATGTTTCTGTCATTTTGGTCTTTTGTGGCTAGTTGTCTCATTGACAATCATACCACATTCTTTTTTTATATTGTTTTTTGTTGTTGTTGGAGTATCAACGCTATATTGACGCAAAAAAAGTAATTTCAACAATTCTCAATAAAAATATATAAAGGCAAAACTTTTACAATAAGTAGTACAAAAGACTGACCATAATTTCTAAGTGCCTACACAATGCTATATATTTTTTTTATATTTTAGATATATAACAGGAAATCCCTTCGAAAACGTAGAAACACATTTATTCAATAATAACCCAAATCTGGGAGGCCTGTTTGTGTAAGTATAAATTGACTGTCCAAAGTCAGGAGCCTCTATCCTTTGTAAGTCTTGTATGATTTTTAATTTTAGTTTCTTGTGTATAATTCGGAGTATAGTATGACGTCCATTATCACTTAACTAGTATACATATTTGTTTAGGGGTCAGCTGAAGTATGGGTTCATGTGATGGAGTGTCTCGCTGTATTGAAGACCCATTGGTGGCCTTTGGCTGTTTTTGCACTATGGTTGGATTGTATTCTCTTTGACACATTCACCATTTCCATTCCCAATTTTATTAACAACATATAAAACTCATATTAATGAACAGTTGTGGTTGACTCAGTGTCCAATTGCACTCTGGATTACCTAAGATCAGCTTCTGTGTTTGGTTTTGGTTCGTGTTGGTCATTTGGTTACGGTTGTTTTAGATAGTGTCTAGAAAATGTTTAATTGACTGTTTCTTTTCATCATTGTATTAGCCAGGGTATTGTCTGTTCTGTCCATATTGCATGTCCTTGGCAATATTTTGCGTATAATATGAACCAAATTTTCTTTTTGTTCACCATAATGATCAACATCTTTGGATTTATCATTATAGGTATTACATAAGTTAAAGAATCCGATCTTGTTATGGAAATAAGAGCAGAATGCGTTGTACATTGATGCATGTAAATCAGATTTTACTACATGAAAAATCGGCAATTCATTTCTTGCCAATGTTGATTGTCTCAATCTGATGTGATTAAATTTTGTTCCAAAAAAGTCACTTCTACATTGATCTGTCCATAAATTGTAATAGAGTAGGAGAACAACACAAGATCGGGGGTATCCATATGCATCCATGCCACACAGTTAGTGCATACACATAAAAAAACCACACATACAGGTGTACAATAATGTTGAGCTTATATTGCCGCATTGATTCATACATCATATCTCTTTTATTATGAAGACAGGTTATCAAGACTAAAACATCAATCCATTTTACAATCCTACCAATTTCATTTTTTGTCTGACTTTGTGGTAGTCATGAAAAAAATTAAACTATTTGTCTCACTGCCTGTACATGGAGGAAACTGTAGCCGAAAGTAGAAATAAATACACTGCTTATAATATATATATATACATTCAAAATCAATAACATATAGCTTTGTATTAATCTATATTCTTGATATAGTAAAATAAATAGTTAAATTTGAATAAATCATTCTACTATTACCCACCTTTTGTATAATACAACTGAGCGATTTTCAATTGTTTAGTCGTTGTCAGCCTATCTCTTTTAATTAAACTGCAGACAAACATACTCACATATAACGCTTCTTATTTTTAAGAGATTGCAGAAAATGTTTTGACTGTGACTGTTTGTCTGTTTCAACCTATGAATGGATAACGAAAAGGGTAACAGACCTTGGAAGATACCAATTAACCTGCCGTAACGGTTTAGCTCTGCCTAACACCGTCGTTAATTGTTCAGGTTAGTTGAACTCTTTGTAAACAATTGCTCGTTAATCATGTAAGCATTTAAGTTATTTCTGCTTACTTTTCAGACTGGTTTATGTCATTATTAAATAGATATTAGGGATATCTGCTTTATGTAACATTCAAAATGTACAAAACGTTGCATGAGACCTCAAAATGGTGACTACGGCGTCCTCTATCAAAGCTGCTAATGAATAATTTCGTCTTTGTCACTTTACGATTATCGTTTAAGAATTGAATTTTTGTCCAAATTTCATTCTTATATTTCAATTTCCTCACTTGTGCACATATCTTTAGATTATTCCCTTCTCTTATATAAAAAGAAACTTTTGATACGTGACATTACAACTCACGGTAAGGAACTCATCAATGAATAGAAAGAGATCATTGTCATCATGTCAAATGGTGGAATTTAGAGTTTCAAATATAAAGATGCGAACCAGAATATTTCTAAATCAATTTTAAGTATGGCGGTGATAGACAACCCATCAGGATGGAAGGGTAATTTCTAATAGTGTAATCACTAGTCACAGATAGACTCTGAAAGATATTTCAATACGTTTGAACGCTGCGACATGGTTTAAGATATATTCTAAAACACCATGTAGGCGATTGCTTGAAGAGTAGTTTAGTTACATGATAAAAATGATACTTGGAAAAAATAATCAATTTTACTTCTTGCATAAATCTTAGGCGAGATAACGTCCTGATTGTCTTGGTTTTTGTTGTGACTCGGAGACTAATTCTTCCACGCATCACTGATGTAATAGTGATGTATTTCTTACTATAAAGTATAAACTCTTACACCCGTAGAAACAATATAAACAGTGATGGCAATGAAAGCAGTGAAAGCGCCAGTAGAGTGATCAATAAAACCGTTATTTTCTAAAAACACTTTTTTATTATATGCATAAATACTCTTAATATTAGCACAACTAGGTTAAATCTGCAAAGGGGTATGATCGATAATGTCAAAAAATGGCCCCTATTTCTGGCTTAATTTTAAATTCGAATTAGACATTTGAAAATATAAGTATATATTAAATAAAGGCAACAGTAGTATACCGCTGTTCAAAACTCATAAATCCATGGACAAAAAACCAAATCGGTGTAACAAACTAAAACCGAGGGAAACGCATTAAATATAAGAGGAAAACAACGACACACCACTAAAATGTAACACACACAGAAACGGACCAAGCATCAGACAAAATCCCACGAGAATAACAAGTGTAACATCAAAACCAAATACATGAATTGAGGATAGACAAGTACCGTGACACGTCTTATCGCAATATGAATTTACACTAAAAAAAATAAGAGAAAACAAACGACGCAACGTTAAAATGTAACACACACAGTAACGAACTATTAATTATCCATAAGGATAAAAAATGGCAATCTTATTTTTATAGACGACAGATTACGTTTAACATTTACGAAAATACAAAATGAATCATCGTGTAATTGCAAGGAGTCTAGTACAACGAAAGCATTTTCTACGGAGTTCACGACTGAAACAACCCTGTCGATGAAATCAACCATTGAAAAGTCCCAACGTAAGATGAAGACCAATGGTAAGTCACATTAACAATATCTAAACACATTCTTATACGTATTAGAGATTGAAGATGATACATATAAAGGTATAAGCAAAGCAACAACTGAAAACAAAAAAATGAGTCATCATCCTAAGGAGACCCTTTATCACTTAAAATAATAACTCGCATACATAGAAAACATGTATTGGTACCATAAAAGATTTACACAGTGAATAATTGGCGTCATTATACATGTTAGGGACGAAATAAAAAAGTTTTATTTAGTTGATATCGACTTTATATATATCATTATTGGTCAATCAATTTTTCCCAAATAAAGTTAAGAGCAGGGTAATGAAAAAACTATGTGAATTAAGGTTTTTTTTTTTATCCAACATTGAACTTTTGATGTCGTCCCTGAAACCATTCTTTGTACTAGATGAAAAATGCATCAGTTGCACAAAAGATTCATGACACATAGATCTAAAAAGAAAACACAATACATTTGTCTTTCCTTATTCCCATAGATAAAGTTACTGTTGTAGAACTGATAAACACAATATACATTCGCTTGATTTTGTTCTTAAACAGAAAATTCGGCAATAACCATATAAAAGTCCTGAACATGCATGAAATATTTACCACATGTTGTTATAAACAAACATAAACAAATTAATGAATACAAAAACGAAATTCAGCGAAATATCAAAATATATGCATTCAACTTAAGGTACACTACTGCTAAAGGTTCGTATCGAAATAAACTTTATTCAGGTAAACGAAGGCAACAGTAGTATACCGTTGTTAGAAAGTAAAAAAAATTATCTGGGTCACAAACAGAAACCAAGGAAAACAACAAACAAGAGAAAGACTGAAGTGCCTAGTTTTGTGGCAGTCCAAACCCAATGCGTTTCTTGCAATGTTAAATATAACACTAATAAAAGATTAAAAAAGAAACACTAGTTGCTATCATGTTAACGATGCTTATATTATTGGATTCCCTTACGGAGATGATATACTGCGGATTAATTATTATTTGTTGGATACCAAATTTTGTTAATTTCGTGGTAACAAGTGAACCACAAATATAAATGTCTAACGAATAACAAGTTTCGAAAAGGAATTTAGGCAAATTTAGGAGGAACTGGCGAAATCAAATATCCAAGAGAATACATTTTTCCTTTAATCAACTAAAATTGTTTCCCGCAAAAACAAATGAATCCGCAGTAAATTGATTCATTGGACATCATTGAAAGAATTTGAACCATCATAGTTTTGAATACATTTTTTTTTATGGAAGTCGAATAAGGTTTTATTCTTTTTTTAGAATTAGACTCGTCTTACACATATATAGCTGTTATAATTAGTGGAATGGCTGCATCAATAACGTTTATAGCAGCTTTCATAGCACTGAGAAAGTTCATAGACACATGGAGTAGAGTTAAAAATGTAAATATTCTTTTTATTTATAAGACACATATATATTCACACGTATTTATATATTTCGAACCACACATTTAAGGCACGAAACAAAAACCGACTAAAAAACACAGCTCGTTAGAGCTCTTTAAAAGCGGATATTGGTCAGCACAATCCCAATCTAAATCAGAGGTAATATCAGGTGTCATAGAAATGTGAGAAACCATATCAGATATAAACACACATGGTCCTGCCTTTCATACTTTGTAAGTAGATAAGGTTCAAAACCAAGACTTCTAAATTTGTAATTCCCACGTTTTCATCAAGCACATGCAATGAAAAACATTTCTTAATTGCTACCAAGGTAACAATCAAACACAATGTGTCAGTCTGGAACAAAAAAAAACCAAGAAGATGTAGTATAATTGCCAATGAAACAACTTTCCACCAAAGGGCAAAGAACGTTACAAATGAACCCATTAATATAGTATTGTTTTTCATATAAATGCGCTAGCTATTTTTCAAAGAAATAAAAATAAAAAAAAAAGTTTTTATAAGTGTGATGGAGATTGCAGGTCCTTGGTAGTTTTGATAAATTGCATATTTTGTTGAAAATTAACATGCTAAATAGTCTATAGTCTAATAAGTCAGTAACATTTTAAAAAAATATGTTGTAAGATGTATAATTTGTACTTGTTTATTCCACATGTCATGTAAAATATAATTTCTGAATACGTTAACAGAACAGTAAGACTATTGTGCAGCATTTATATTGGTTGAACCCTCCCATTTCTTGTGTTTTCTCTTATACATTAACATTTAAACAACAATGTTTTGTCGCGATACCTTGCTGGATTCAAGATTATATACTTTAAATTTATCATTACGGGTTATGCTTATTTTGGTTGCTATTCAATTGCAATAACAAGCATACGTATCATTTTCTATTATTTAGTCAGAACTGACTGACAATGAACAGAACAACACAATCAATGATGTTATCGATTTAATCGAAACACCTGACGGGAATGGACAGATGGACAAGAAATACAACAACGTTCCACCAAATAGTCACATGGACACAATCAATGGTGGTATCAATGTCACAAAAACACTAAAATGGAATGGAAGGATAAACAAGGAATACAACAACATTCCACCTGAAAGTCACATGCACACACTAAATGGGGGTTTCGATTTCATCAAAACAGTAAAATGTAATGGAAAGATAATCAAGAAATACAACATCCCACATGAAAGTTACATGGACACAATCAATGGTGATATCGGTTTCACCTAAACGCTAAAATGTAATGGACGGATAAACTAGAAATACAACATCCCACCTGAAAGTCATATGCACACATTCAATTGTGGCTCCGATTTCATCAAAACACTAAAATGTAATGGACTGATGAACAAAGTATGCAACAACATTCCACCTAAAAGTCCCATGACTCCGTCTTCGTTTGACAATATTCCTTATGCTCACCATTAAATATGTTTAAAGAGAGAACCAGTAGAAAAGTGACAAAATTTCATATAGAAACTTCTGAACTGTAAACTTGTGAACGAAACATAATTTTGTAATTTAAAATTGTATTAAATGCAAGATTTAAAGTATGTATTTGTATGTGTGTATGTGAATGAATTAGAAAGACAAATTAAACAAGTGTAAATGCGAAAGACTGCTCTCTGATGATACTCCGCTCAAATATTTCGGTAAAATGGGAGTTGTTGAGTGATGAATCTGACAACGCATGACTTTAATATATACATCCTGAAACCAAATTATAGAAATTCTTGTATTGGAATACCTGAGAGAAATGTGAGGAACATTTTTAACTTGGCTACTCATATGTAAAATGATGTTAGTTTTCGGTAAACAGGAAGTTGTTGAGTGATGGAATCTGAAAACGCATCACACGAATATAGCTTACTTATATAAACCCTGGGCTTGAAACAAAATTACAGAAATGCTTATGATGTAGTTAAAGAGGAAAATGCGGCGACAATAATTATTCATGAGAGGGTTGGACGCACTGACGGACTAACGGATCGTCAGACAGACAGACCAACGTAAAACAGTAAATCTTTGTTTAAAGAGGGGGTATAAAATAAAAAAAAATAAAATCAAACACACAAAAAGCCCAGCGGTCGTTTTTCGATGTTTAAAAATAAACAAGTGTCAATAATTTACTATGAACCGTCATTCGGCTTCTATAGTACACGTTCACTAATCTAAAACAAAAAGAACATCGAACAAAGGAGGATTTTGTAGAAAGCATATTGAAGAACTAGAATGTCTGTCACGTATTTAACATATGATTTGGATAAGACTTTACTAAGACAGCAACCATCCATCTTATTTGGGGGATGTTTCATAGATTTATTTATTGATTCCAGCAATGTTTGATTGGGAGGGAAGTGAGAAAAACACTTTTTTCCTATTCAAATTTAAGGGGAGGGGGGGGGGGGAATAAAAACAATATCGATTTTCAGCGAAAAATCAGGTAGTATTTAATTGCCAAAATAGTCTTATATTTTACAGAAGTCGGAAATTTTTTGTACAAAGGAAAAAAACTCATATCCCCTCACACTTCGACAAAAATAACTTGCCTCAGCATAGTAATTACCAAATTGTCATAAGCATGCAAAACTAATATTGGTAATTGCATCATCGTTAAATGATGTCCGAATGTATGAATTTTGAGCATTTGCACATTTCACAAAAACACGCCATAGAAAATAATCATAATTAAGCTCAAGAAAAAGATTGATTGGTTGATTGTTAGTTGCTTAGTGTGTAGTGGCAAATATTTAATGCATGTTCAGGACGAAAAAACAACTTGAAAACATTCCTAAGACAAATGCTTTGTAAAATGTAACGAAGCCTTGGAAATATGGGAAAATTTCAATATACATGCGTGTAATTTACAACACACAAAACGGTTACTGGTGAATTACCAAAGAGTATCGCTTACGTCAACACTGGGGACAGACTTGACTTTGCAATAAAATGTCAGCTATTCCCTCATCATTGAATATCTCACAGGAACTGCCACGATGTTAAAAAAAACATCGAAGATTTTTTTCATATATGATCCTATATGTTGCAAGGGCCATGGAAGCCAAGATGTCAAAGTAGTTCAGAAGCACAGTATCATTAGCCTTATCGCAATAAGTTTGTGTGTTGGAACCACGCATGTGACACTAACATCAATCAATCAATCAATCAATCAATCGTATATTTTTGCAATTGTTTTTGGTACATCAATAACTATCCAGTCCAATGTGTGATTAGTTCTCTTTTTAAACTTTCGGTGGAACGAAAACTACAAAATGTAAGGACAATCTTCAATTATATATTAAATATAAATAGAAGTAGGTTTTCAAAGGACATTTTGCTTTGTATCAAATCACCTACGGATCGCCCGGACATTATAAAAGGGTAGCATTATCCAAAAACCTGATGTTCAGTGAGTTTCGTTTGTCGATGTGGTTCATAAATGTTTCTAATTTCTTGATTTTGTCGAGCTTGGGACTTAAGTTGTAAAAAGCACGACATAGGGAAAGTGATCCTGCGGCGGCGTTAACTAACTTCTTAATTTTTTTGAATTTTTTTTAAAAGGTGGAAGACCTGAATGCTTCATACTTTTACATAGATTCCTTATGTTACGAAGTTTCCGTCTGTCACATGTCTATTGTCTTTCATAGTTCAGAGACTACTTGAAAAAAGTTATGATTGTTTTGTAACGTTAACTTCCCTCTTATTAAGCGGTGGTATATCAAAAAATAAAACTTAAAAAAAAAATACACACACCAAAAAAAACCAAAAACACCCAGCTGTCGATATACGATGTTTAAAAATAGACATTTGTTTTACAATGAACCGTTATAGTTTAGTATGTGCGTACCTTCAAATGTCCTCATGCCCGACAGACAGTTTCCACTTGACCTCCTCCTCATTTCGTGGATAAGTGAACAAGGGTAAGTTTTGGTGGTCAAGTCCATATCTGAGATACTAAGCAAAATGTCTAGTATTTTTGGTGTATGGAGGATTGTTTGGTGTAGTACATGTCAAACTAGCAGATGTCATCGGACCTGGACCTCATTTTAATAGTTCAGTGGTTATAGAAAAGTTTTTTAGTTTAAGTCGTTTTTTGCTTATACTATATGCAATAGGTCAACTGTATTTGGTGTTTAAAATATTTTATGATGTACAAGTCAGTCTCGCAAGTTTAATTTACCTTGACCTCATTCTCACAGTTCATTGCTTACTGTTAAATTTTGATGTTTTTTTTTCTTTCTTAAACTAAACGGCAATTGTGAACTATATTTGTTATATGGACGGATTGTAAGCTGTTAATGTCTGTCTAGCATAGTTAATCTGACCTTGACCTTATTTTTATGATTAATTAGTCAATGTTTAGTTTCCTCGGTTAAATCTGTGTCTTACAAACTATAAGCAATAGGTCTTCTATATCTAGTGTATTGAATAATTGTAAGGTGTACATGTATTTCTTGTTAGGTTTATATATCCTTGACCTTATTTTCTACGATCAATGTTGTAGTAAAGCTTTATGTTTAGGACTGTCAACATAATATTGAGGGTTAGTAAATAAGCCGTGACATTTCAGCATGTGCACTATTGTGTAAATAAATTGGACCGTTGGTTTTCCTTTTTGAATGGTTTTACACTATTCATTTTTAGCCCTTTATAGCTTGCTGTTCGATGTGAGCAAAGGATCCGTGTTTACTCATTCTCACTCATATCACATCTTCTTATATCTATTAACGGACTACTGATGTATAATGTTTATTGATCGTTTACGTCTTAAAGTTCTTCTTTAAAAGCATGCAAAACAAAACATTGATCATTTGCTTCCTATGTTTGCTTGGTTGTTTCCAAACAATAAGTAGGCGGAGTTTCAGTCTGTCTTTATATATACTGGGATTTGATTGGACAATAATAAATGACATGAAATGAATTCATTGTTTATTGTCCAATCATATTCTATTACATAGTAAACAGACTGAAATAGACTATCTAATTATTGTTTACAAACATCCAAACCAGTATAGCAAGCATGCAAGTAAATCCATGCTTTAATAGAAGAACTATAAAGTTATTTAAATCTTGCGTTCGCTGTCGTATTGAATTATAACTCACATCTCAAATAATTCAGATATCTGACCTAAAGATCATTAAATGTAAAGACGACACTCTGCGGATTATTTCTAAACAGGGTTGTCTCATTGACAATCATACCACATCTTCTTTTTTTATATAAGGTATTATATTTTTGATACTCCGTAAATTCATGTCTCCTTCACGGCGAAGGTATGTAAATATTTCTGTATTTTTTTAAAATTCAAATAAATGACAAGTTTTCAAAGTGATATTTCAATATATTCAACATAATGAAAAATAACAACGAGACTGACTAATGAAGTAAACTTTATTTCTTAGAAAAATGATTAAAGAAAACAACAGTGCAGACTATAATACTCAAATATGAAATGCATTGGAAATTTAATAAAACATGA
This sequence comes from Mytilus edulis, assembly GCA_019925275.1. Classification (NCBI taxonomy): domain Eukaryota; kingdom Metazoa; phylum Mollusca; class Bivalvia; order Mytilida; family Mytilidae; genus Mytilus; species Mytilus edulis. The sequence goes on along the minus strand of CM034360.1, from coordinate 55,206,785 downwards.
TTAATTAAATTAGATTTAGATCTAGAAAGGAAGTTAAAAAAAGTAGTCGAGGATTTATATATTTTCCTTGGATTGTTTTTGTGTTATTTTTTTATCTTCCTTTTGCACATGCGATACATCAATGTTACTTTGTGTAGGAAAAAATAAAGAAAACTAGACACTTTTGATAAATGGAAAATTGGTAATGGTTTTACGTTCATAAAATAAAACTTTATTTATGTTCCACGCTATTGAAAACAATGAGTCTTAACATATTTTACACAAGTTTTCAAAAAGAAGGAAAATATTAAAATTTATAAACTAATCTTTCGAAAATTAGGTGTCATAAAGTGTATTCAAAATTTTCAAAAAAGATGTTTAAAAACTACGGCAGATATTTACATATATTTTGAAAATTGATAACACAGTTTGTGGTTCTTGGGTTTTGGGATCGGCAAACTTGTGAATAATTATTTTTATTTCATATTTTGGAAGTATTTGTAAAAAGGAATTATTTCATTGAATTTCTAATGATAAGGCAGAGGGACGAAAGATACCAAAGGGACAGTCAAACCATAAAAAACTTTTCAATATCCTTAGCACACATAATATCGCCAGGTTATCTTTAGTGGGGTTTATATAGTCCAGTTTTGTGTTTTCTACGTTTTGTTTTGTGTACAACTGTTTGTCGTATCGTTGTTTTTCTAAGCTTACTATGGCATTAATTTCCAAACTTTCTTTTGACGTATAATGAACCCTTTTGTACCGTTTACCTTTTCGTGAGAAATGCTATGATTGTCAATCGGTTAAGTAGACTTGACAAAACGAATTATTGCAACTTGAAACAATATCTATCACGTATGTTCTGTAACAAACACTTTTGTTAAGAAACCCAGGTAAACTCAGGTAAAAATTTCACGCAATTTAAAAATCAACTTTATCGAAAGGGAGCTGCATAAACAGTCAGGGGCAATACTTAAACACGTGATTTCATTATCATCTATTTAAGTGATTTTGATGTTTCTGTTGATCTTCAAATGCTAATGTCATTGATTCTCCATATTTTCACAAACTTTTCTATAATTTTCCTACATAAATAAATTATCCCTTTATATTTGGATATCAATTTCATCAATGCACATTAGTGCGCTAAAGCTTTCAGACAAAGGTCAACAATATTGGGTGACCTGATTGATTTTCTTTATAATTGGAATGATGAACTTCAAGGTTCTGTCCTGATCTACAAATTATTCCACTTTTTGCATAATCAAATAAACTGTAAAAACTGACAGATTTATCTGTCCATCTGATGAGTTGAGCCTTTTTCAACTGATTTTTTGTAGTTCATTCTTATGTAGTACTGTTGTGCCACTGTCCTGAGTAAGGAGGAGGTTTGGATCCCTCTAACTTGTTTAACCCCGCCATATGTTTTGTGTATGTACCTGTCCCAAGTCAGGAGGCTGTTATTCAATAGTTGTCATTTGTTTATATGTTACATATTTGTTTTTCTTTCAGTTTTTTTCATATAAATGAGGCCTTGAGTTTTTTCGTTTGAATTGTTTTACATTGTCATATCGGGACGTTTTATTGCTGACTATTCGGTATGGGCTTTGCTCGTTGTTGAAGGCTGTACGGTGACCTACAGTTTATAATATCTGTGTCATTTTGGCCTCTTGTGAACAGTTGTCTCAATGGCAATTATACCACATATTCTTTTTTATATTATCGAGCAAAAGGCAATTTCTGCATGTACCACCTGTAGAATATGCAGTTTCACAATCACTTTTGAGCCCAACTGTAATTGCTGATTAAAAATGTGTTGAGTGAATGATATGACCTACTGAATTTGACTTATTCCTTGAATTTTATTAAACATGAGTAATACGGCGGTTGCCACATGTGAAACAGAATTTGCTTACCTTCTGGAGCACCTGTTTAGATTTACATGAAGTGTCTTTTGCTATTCTTTTGAAACGCTGTTGTTTGAAATCCTTAATGAGGTTTGGCTCGCCACAAACAAGGTTCAAACACCATTTATTGTTAATGTCTTGTACCAAGTCAGAAAAAAGCCTTTCGTTGTCTTATTTTTCGTTTGTGTGTATGTTTCTTTGTCGTTTGGTTTGTTCATGGGAGTCATATTTAAAAGGAATAACAACGACTAATTAGCATGTATTTACGTCTTGCAGAGCTTTCTGCTAAAGTCATTTGATTTTATCAAATTAAAGTCACAGCGGAAAGCCCCTTTAGTTATTATCTGTGATACCGCAGATGTAAAATGGCATCTGAAATTTCTTATGATTTTATCGAGTCCGGTAATGATAAAGTACCTGTGTGAAATTCGTGCTTTATTAATATAGAAGGTTGTGCTGTAGCATATGAACCCTCTGACTTCAGAGAGAAGTCGTATGATTGTAAACAATTTGAAAAAAAACGGACTAGAATTGATCAAACTACAGCAGTTTAGCATGGACAATTGCATTTAATTTAGCATATTTTTGCCTTTTTCCGTTTGTTTTAAACTGATAAAAACGTTTTTTCGGTTAAAAGCGGATCCCCAGTAAAACGGTTAAATACCGATGAATCGATCAGGTTTCACATGATGTTTTATAAAATTAAGTAGACAAATCTAGACATAGATTTTTTTTACTGTTGAAATGTGCAAAGTTTATCGAGATTGAAAAAAGAGTATTTACATTCAAGTATTCTAAATTATGTATATATCATAAATGTCATTGCTTACATTATTGAAACTGGACAACCAAATTGAAGATAACATGTTCTATGATGATTTTATTCGTAAATAGATATATTTTTTAAAAGTGATGTTTGTGGATTACTTGTTTTAATATATCAAGCTACAGCAAAAATTATAACAAACCGAAAAATGAGCTTAAATCAATCTGTCTTACGGCAAATTAATTTTTACACGAATTAGTTTATGTATCAAAAACTTAAACTAAAGGATAGAACCGTTTAGAATTGGGAACATTTTAATTGACTAATACACGAAAGACTTGGATTATTCGTATTTAATAAAACGGGGTCCAAACGGATTTTTTGTACAATCATCTTCTTAACTTACGGAAATGGCTTATTAACAGTCTGTTAATATTAAAATTGAAAATGACCCAGCCTTGTTCTCCAATGTCATATGTGATAGCTGTCGGTTTAAACTATTAAGATCAAACTAATAAAAAGAAAGGAAACTTCGACTAAAATATAAATAGATAAAATGACTCTGTTCGACAGTGTACATCAACGAAATGTAACAAATGAACTATTCGAGTTTATTGGTACTTATAAACGACAAAAACTTATCTGTTCGTAATTTTCTGTGAACACGAAAATGATCGAAAAGTGTCAGTGATTTGATCGATCACATGCAGAGAACCTAAACTTCCATGCCAGATATAAACCAATTAACGAGTTATCGAAAGATGGGCGGTAACGCAGATAAAACCTTTGAAGTGACGATGTTGTTATTTCTCTCAATATTACTTCCATGGTTTGTTGATGCACTTGTAAAGTAAGTGTTTCTGTTGTCTCGTTGTTTTCCCCCTATAGTTGATATGTTTCCCTCGGTTTTTGTTTGTTACCCGAATTAGTTTTCTATCAATCGATTTATGACTTTCAAACAGTGGTATACTACAGTTGCCTTTATTTGTGAAATACAAAAATCGAAATTTGTGTCCATAACATCGGGAACTCTAACAAAAGAGAACATTATTTGCTCTTTGATTGAGAAAACTCTTGCATTGTTAAGTGTGATGCAAATATTATTGATTATTTGTTTGCTTCTGTGATCTTATTGACTATGACATTGTGAGTGCCAATGAGACAACTCTCCATCCAAATAACAATTTTTAAAAGTAAATCATTATAGGTCAATGTACGGCCTTTAAGCACTTTTTCAATGCTTATTTTTAATTTATTTTCTTTTTTGTATGTTTTGTAATGAAAATTAGGATTTGAGACTTCGAAACAATTTAAGTTCGTCGCATATTTTTTTGGCCTGACGCACGCCAAATGATTTGCTGTACTTTACACCTAATTGTTGTTTTTATTTTGATGAGTTTGGCTTAAATAATACATGTAGATCAATGATTAATTATTTTTGATTACTTTAATCATTACTCTTAGACACTAAGGACCTTTAGAGCTTGAAATTTGTATAAATAGTTCCCTATATAGTACATATCGTTATATTGACTTTCACATTTAAAACTCCATCTGACTATACATAGAATATATCAAATCCGTTTAACAAAAAACTTATCATCTCTTAATTGTTGACAGTTCTTAATATTTCGACAAGTTCTGTGGGTAATAACAGACACAACAATTCGTGAATAGGATCTACAAATGTCTCTCTGTCCATGCTCACATCATCTTCATCATTATGATATGACGATGAGGCACCACAATCAGCATCATCATTATTTTCATTATTAGACGTAATACCAGGTCCCTTGCCTATCAGTTGGAAAATATTTGTAAAATCGTCCTTACTTCCATAAGCAATATTAGGCAGTGAAATGTTAATCAAACGTGTGTTATTTTGCATTTGCAATGTATTCAACCCGCTTGTCGCCATTTGTAGAATCCCGTCGAGAATCGGTTGAGAATCAGCTTTAATGTTACAAACAACAATTGCAATACATTCAGTTCTCCCTAAGTATGATGCAAAATCTATCGCTGAATGTCTCTCCATGTTTCTTATTTGCAACATATGAAACTTATTCTCACAAAAGTGCTGCATATACAACTTGTATTTTTCTTTTACGGAATAAATTGCAACTATATGATGAAATAGTGTATTTTGGTATGTGTCAACTTTGCAGTAAAAGATGTCGTATAGTCTTGGTAGCTTACGAAAAACTTTAAAGTCAGTACCTATTTTTGTCAGACCATCTAGCAAATGATCAATATGGTCAAATGTAATATCTTCGCATTGTTGTAATATATCTACAAAAAAATCCATTGTATCATTTATCTCTTCTCCTAACTTTTCAATGTATTCTCCGATGTGAAAGGCATCACGCGTATTAAATTTCATTCGGTCAACAAATGCACTTGCCATTGTAAAAGTATTTTCCTCATGTCGCACTTGATCAATGATGTCGAAACTACAGATTTTCAAAAAACACCCTTTACACTCTTTTCCAAACGAATTTATGATTGATGTTTTTACAACTTCGTCTTTTGGCTCGTACGTTACATTTTCCGTTCTTTTTAAGTAGTATGGAACTAGCTTTGTCTCTAAAATATCTCTATTTAATATAACAGAACCCTTTTCATCAGGTTTAATAGCCTTAACTATTTCACGCAAAATATTTGAATATTCTTGTTCTAGGGATAACGAACCCCGTAGTGCAGTGTAAACAAGGACGGAATATGAAAGTGCTGCCTTCCTGTGTCTTTTTCCATCAAGTCGCATGCCATCTATAACTCTGTAAGTTTCCTCATAATTACCACCACTCCTTTCTTAATATATAAGAAAACAGTTTGCAAAGATATAAATATTTGATTGAATAATGTACGTTATTTCTGGCAGCCCAGCCATTTTCTTAAAAGACAATATCTCCCCTGCACAATCAACAACAAAAAATGGATTCAATCAGCACTTCATGTGCAATAAAGTCAATATTGTTTTTAAAAAGTAACTTAATTAACAGTGAATCCTATTCCGACACTTAGAATGCATGTACCAAGTCAGAAACATGACAGTTCCATTCGTTTTAAATGTGTTTTGTCATTTGATTTTGCCATGTGATTATTGACTTCCCGATTGGAATTTCCTCTGAGTTCAGTATTTTTGTGATTTTACTTTTTTTAAATAGGTTAGATGTATATTTTAGTAAAAAAAAGGGGTTAAAACTTCTACTTCAGGTGAACTAATTTAAAGTCACTTCAGGTTATTTGTTAGAGGTTAATTTTCTCTGATTAACAAATATAAAGTTTCTTCGAACTTTTGATCGAATTTAGAGATTAATTGTAAGGTTAAGAAAATTCATTTCTGGTTAACGTGATACGTAACCTCACACTGATTTTGTATTTTATAGGTCTGTATGTGCAAATACTATTCTTAACCAAAGTTCTTATTTAATGTCATTTGTCTGTTAACTTATTCAAAAGACCCTTTGCCTTTATCATGCACCTCAAAATGATCAAAAAGCAATTACCACAGATAAAATTTATTAAGGGGAACTAACTCTTATATGACACTCAGTATAGCTTTGATAAAAATTATTTTCAGTACCGTCAGACAAGAAAAATGCAAAATAACGCATTAAAGTAAATTTATACTGACCAAACTTAAGAACTGAAGGCCAATTACAAGAGGCTGTTCCAAAATCATTCGATGCACAACAGACATATGAGCCTGCGTCTGACAGCTGACACTTAGTTATAGTCAGAGAAGGGTTTTGTGTAGAACCACCAATATATTTTTTATCCCAACCTTCTGTATTAAGCTGGTATTGAGGTTTATCTTCTGATGTAAAAAACCATGCAATTGATGTAGCCGCGGGTATGCTAGTCACAGTACAATGAATGGTCTGACTTTTTCCGTGGCTAATGGTAGCTTCAGTAGGACTAACAGAAATATGTGGAAGCCCTGAAAAAAGTTCTGTCACATCAAATATATTATACTTAAGACACGTGTTGACTTATCGTAATACAGAAGTTGTTTGTTGAAGACAAATCTAAAAGATAAAATTTACTAGGTAGAGTATGTATAGGAAGCAAATGTTCATCCCGTGCACGCTATTCATACATTTTGAAAATATAAAATAGATGCAACATGATTGCCAACGAAATAAATATCCACCAGATACAAAAGGTTAAGAATATCGGCAACTGTAGGCCACCGTACGACATTGGAAGATGAACAAACTATATATCGTATACCGAATTGTTAGCTATAGCAAGACTCGGAACGATAAAATTTGAAACAACGCAAACGATAAGATTGTCAGATTTATACAAACTACAAATATCAATAATGAAAGACAACAACCAACAATCTCTGCTGAATAATATTTTCTTAACTTCGAGAATGTGCAAATGTAGACATGGGGTTGAACTGCTAGTAAAATGTTTTTTTATAGCTTGTAAAGACTGAACTTATAAACTGTTTTTGTTAGTTTAACTTCCTGTGTCAAACATTACATACATATAACGAAAAGGGAAACTTAAAACTAAATGCGGGAAAAAAAGCTTTTATTACAATATTACAATGGATATCAACAGTTTTAGTCTGGAATTCCAAAAAGGGGGATGGGGGGAGGGGAATACTGGGGAGAAAGATTTTTTTCATTGAAAAAGATGAAAAAAAGGACAAAACATACTAGAGGGGCAGTCAAACTCATAAATCAAAAACAAACTGAAAACACTCGTAGTCCGGTACTTCAGGGTTTAAAATCTCTTTGTAATTTGATTTTCTGTATGATGTGCGATTAGCCTTACACAGCTAATGATTATAGTTTGTTACAATCTTTTGATGTTACAGCATTGTCCAAGGTAATTGGAAGTTATAGTATTCGCAAGCATATATTTGCAGCCTTATTATGCATGTTCTCTTTGTGGCTGTTCCAAGTAAAGTGGTTGTCATTCAGTGCTTGTCGTGTATTCATATTTTTTTTTCGTTTTGTTTTTAAATCAGGCCGTTAAACTTTTTGTTTAAATCAATTTACATTTGAAATGTCCAGCTCTTTTATAGCTTGACATACAATATGGGTTTGTTGATTTTTGAAGACCGTAACATGACTTACATAATGGCTTCTTTTTACGTCATTTGGTCAGTGATTGAAAGTATCGTTCTACGTCTTTTAACTTTTATGATTTTCAGAATTGTCAAAGTAAAAAAGTGCACATCTACCTGATGTTATTGTATTGTTGTCTTCTTTTGACAAACACATTTTTAATCTAAATAAAACAGTTTTAGTTGAATAAAATCATTAAATTATGCTAATGTTGAAGAAGGTATAACTGTGATGATTATACCCTTTTGGTATGATATTCATCGTCCTACAAAAACACAACCCCGAATTGTACTAAATTATGATTGTCTTTTTTGACGATTTTACCAAAAAATACAGTAAATTAGTTTTTATTATCATAAAGATAACTATGATTAAATCAATGATGCAAAAATTTGAAAGCTCGAGGGCATTCACCACCACCAGGGATATGAATGAGTTTTCTGTCCAAGGATAAACAACGTCGAATATGTGTTCCTGGGTTATTGTAAGCGTTTGCATTCATCCCGTTATACTCTGAAAATAAATGTGAACTTACCAAAGTCGATAGGTCCAAATTCTTTAGTTTGATATTTTTTGCTACAATGTATACCGTAGAAGTCTGACGTGCTAGCTGTTTCTACGCGCAACATATAACCTGCATTAACAGAATTATGAGTTTGAATGTTTCTCTGATACATTTATTTACCTTTATCCAGCAAAACTGTGGCTCCACTTGTAACACTCTTGTTTTTAAACAAATGGATAAATTCTGAAACATATTATCAGTTACTGACTATGATTTTCTAAGTTTCTAATTTAATGAAATTGTTAATTTGAATTTAGTATATTCTTAGAAACATAAGGAACACTTTTTGAAAAGCAACAAAGAATATTATCCTTGATGTTGCACTTTGTAAATTCAGCTATCTCAGAAACCTTTTTTTCAGGAGAAATTTAATATAAAAAATGTTTTATTGTGTTAGACCACAAGCTCCCAAATTCAGATAGACAAAACTTGTTAATGATATCAGTATAAAAACCCTCGAATAACAGCCTAATTGAATTTTAATATAGACAAAAAGAGAAGGGTGGCGTACTACAGAAATTTAGTATAAGGTTAAACTTTTAGAGACTTTAACGCAGATATATGTTGAAAATTTTCCACTCCCATGTTTTGACTGTTGAAAAAGTAGAAGTACATACACGTTTTTCAATTTAGAATATGATTGTAAGCAAAACTTCATTGGACCATTGGCACATTCGTTGATTGTCGATCAAACATTGTACGTTAATAAATTTTGTATTTTGGTTCTTAATTTAAATAACCTTGACCTTGAAAAAGTACCGACATGGAACTAAGGATATTGATGTAACACGTGTATGATAAATATACCTGGATTTTCCTTTTCCAGTTGAGCTATGTGCTTTTTTGATTTTCTAACGAGATGTGTAATGTCAAGGTTACAGCATATAGAAAATCAACGGAAGACTGCAATTCAATATGAATCAAGTTTTTGCAGATCTAGATAGAATAAAAGATTATGTACAGACGTATACATGCAAAAGAAATTGTCCATTCAGTGACATAAAGCATATCGAACGGTTGTTAAATTTGAAGGATCATATGTCTTCAAGATATGCATTAAAACATCGATTTGCTTAAAAACAAATACCAACCTCCATTTAATCTTAAAGTTGCAGATTTACTAGTGCCTTTGCCAGAAGCATTTTCCGCATGACATCTGTATGTTCCAGCATCATCTCTTGTAACATGATCAATTGTCAACGAGGGTGATGTAGTTGTAAATCTTCTGCCATGATATCCATTTTCATCTCTTCTTATTTTCTCAGTACTATTATTAGAAAATTTCTCCCAGTAAACATCAGTTACACAGGACTCCGATTCAATTCTACACTGTATTACCACCTGGTCGCCACATGGTTTTGTATAGTAACTCTGTAGCATCTGCACTTTAGGTACACCTGGAAAAAGGTAAAATCACAAAAATACTGAACTCCGAAAATATACCTGATATAAGAGGGAAATCACTAGTACATAAAGTAATGAAAACGATTCAGTATTGTACTAATTCCTCATAAGCTCTGCTAAAATGTAAATAACCACTGATAATATTGCATATCATATAAAAAAGATAGAAAAACTCTTCTGTGGTTAGGCTTAGCGTATTTTTGTCTTAGAAATCTATTAAATAAAGGTCTTAAAATAAGCTTCAACTTCTTTTAATTTGAAATACTACATATGATATATATATATATATACAACTCGTCTAAACATCAACCCAACAATGTTAGATCTGTAAATTTGCTTTCGCAAATTTGTGGTTCTTCCCTCGCCGGGATTCGAAACCATGCTACTGTGATATCGTGACACCAAATCGCCTGCACTGCAGCCGTCCCGCTAGACCACACGACCACCTGGGCTCTCAAAAAAAGAGCTCTCGGTGGGCATGTGTTACCTTTCCACGTCAGTTTTAATCTAGCGGCGTACTACAGTACATGATATATAAGGCATGAAGATGTTATTGTTACAGATCAGCTAAATTATCTATAGTAAAGGATCCTACAAATTAATGTAATATACAGTCACAGAAAATAATTATATTCATAAGTACGTCTGAGTCAGTGACAACTCTACAACAGATGTATCCATCGGATCGCCATCAATGATGGTGATACATGGCTGTGTACATAATGTATATACAACTCGTCTAAACATCAACCCAACAATGTTAGATCTGTAAATTTGCTTTCGCAAATTTTTGGTTCTTCCCTCGCCGGGATTCGAACCCATGCTACTGTGATATCGTGACACCAAATCGCCTGCACTGCAGCCGTCCCGCTAGACCACACGACCACCTGGGCTCTCAAAAAAAGAGCTTACGGTGGGCATGTGTTACCTTTCCACGTCAGTTTTAATCTAGCGGCGTACTACAGTACATGATATATAAGGCATGAAGATGTTATTGTTACAGAGTAGCTAAATTATCTATAGTAAAGGATCCTACAAATTAATGTAATATACAGTCACAGAAAATAATTATATTCATAAGTACGTCTGAGTCAGTGACAACTCTACAACAGATGTATCCATCGGATCGCCATCAATGAGGGTGATACATGGCTGTGTACATAATGTATATACAACTCGTCTAAACATCAACCCAACAATGTTAGATCTGTAAATTTGCTTTCGCAAATTTTTGGTTCTTCCCTCGCCGGGATTCGAACCCATGCTACTGTGATATCGTGACACCAAATCGCCTGCACTGCAGCCGTCCCGCTAGACCACACGACCACCTGGGCTCTCAAAAAAAGAGTTGGGTTGATGTTTAGACGAGTTGTATATACATTATGTACACAGCCATGTATCACCATCATTGATGGCGATCCGATGGATACATCTGTTGTAGAGTTGTCACTGACTCAGACGTACTTATGAATATAATTATTTTCTGTGACTGTATATTACATTAATTTGTAGGATCCTTTACTATAGATAATTTAGCTGATCTGTAACAATAACATCTTTATGCCTTATATATCATGTACTGTAGTACGCCGCTAGATTAAAACTGATGTGGAAAGGTAACACATGCCCACCGAGAGCTCTTTTTTTGAGAGCCCAGGTGGTCGTGTGGTCTAGCGGGACGGCTGCAGTGCAGGCGATTCGGTGTCACGATATCACAGTAGCATGGGTTCGAATCCCGGCGAGGGAAGAACCAAATATTTGCGAAAGCAAATTTACAGATTTAACATTGTTGGGTTGATGTTTAGACGAGTTGTATATACATTATGTACACAGCCATGTATCACCATCATTGATGGCGATCCGATGGATACATCTGTTGTAGAGTTGTCACTGACTCAGACGTACTTATACATATATATATATATATATATATATATATATATATATATATATATATATATATATATATACAACTCGTCTAATCATCAACCCAACAATGTTAGATCTGTAAATTTGCTTTCGCAAATTTTTGGTTCTTCCCTCGCCGGGATTCGAACCCATGCTACTGTGATATCGTGACACCAAATCGCCTGCACTGCAGCCGTCCCGCTAGACCACACGACCACCTGGGCTCTCAAAAAAAGAGCTTACGGTGGGCATGTGTTACCTTTCCACGTCAGTTTTAATCTAGCGGCGTACTACAGTACATGATATATAAGACATGAAGATGTTATTGTTACAGATCAGCTAAATTATCTATAGTAAAGGATCCTACAAATTAATGTAAGATACAGTCACAGAAAATAATTATATTCATAAGTACGTCTGAGTCAGTGACAACCCTACAACAGATGTATCCATCGGATTGCCATCAATGATGGTGAAACATGGCTGTGTACATAATGTATATACAACTCTTCTATATATATATCATCAATCACTGGTTTGATTTGAAAAAAATATTCAAGGCTTGGAGAATATATTTTATTTGATACTTATGTACGTGAGAACCGAAGAAGCCTTACCGGAAGATCTTCCAATAGCATTTGATGAACAAGAAACATTTGAATCTACATCTGCCGTTTTAGGGCTCGTTACAGTCAGAGAAGAAGTTTGTGTAGAACCACCACTTTCGTTTTCATCAAAATCGCCTATATTACTAGATCTCTGAGTTCCTCGATTTTTTGAGAACCGCTTATTAGTTGATGCAGTAGATGGATTTCTAGTGACAGTATGCTGACTGGTCAAATTGTTTCCATGGATGACATTTTGTTCAGCAGGACTCATTGTAACATCTGGAGAACCTAAGAAAAGGGATAGAAAGGTTGATTATACAATATTTTTACAGAATTATAGTTACATATCGAACAACTAGTTGTGTACCATCCCCTAAAGTTAGACACAAACACATAGCTTCATCATGTTCAGTTGCTTTTATTAAATCTTGTATTTTGATACTAGCATTTTGTCTGCACTATGATATTAATGTATTCAATGACTATAAGTCATGCAGTTTCCACACATCTTTAATCCTTGATATCATCTATTAGCTAATAAAATCAACGGTACCAATTTTGTTGCACCAGATGCGCATTTCGACAAAACATGTCTCTTCAGTGATGCTCGTGGCCAAAATATTTGAAATCCAAAGCTTATATAAAAGATGAAGAGCTATAATCCTAAAGGTCCAAAAAGTATAGTCAAATTCGATAAAGGAATCAGAGCTTTGCATGAGGGAGATACATTCCTTAATTTATAATAATTTCTAATATTTTGTAACAGCAAATTTTAATAACACAAAAAATCCGTATTTTCATGCCAGTACCGAAGTACTGGCTACTGGGCTGGTGATACCCTCGGAGACTAATAGTCCACCAGCAGAGGCATCGACCCAGTGGTAGTAATAAAATCAACGGTACCAATTTTACCACATCACTGGTGTTCACGAAGTAAGTTCACCTTTAACAAGTAAGATGTTTCATGTAACCCTGATCAGATCAAATTTAAAAAAAAATAAACTCCGATACGAAAGTGACATTATTGATAAATAGACAAGACTTATCAGCTCAAGGTAACAATATTGTGTTTAATTAGATATATTTGATGAGATTCTGCGAGTTTGTGTAAAATCTGACTTTGATATTGTAAGCTGGAAAAGCAGACGATCATAAGCGAATCATCTTCCAGTTGATTTTATGCTCACCGGTTGGTCTCTTCAAAATTTCACGAGGCTCTAATTTACCTTTAGGGACGTCTGAATATAATTGATAAATGATAAATACTCTTCCTTAACCAATATTCTTATTTTTTAATCTATCAAAATCAAATTAAATGGGTTTCCTCTTACTACGTTATGCTGATGTTGAACACAAATTGCACTAAATCAGACGCGCGAAAGACCAATCTTATATTAAGGCGCCTATCATATCCCCAGTGATGTAATTAGTTGTTACAATGATTTTTCATAGCTGTATTATTCGTTTTTTCACATATTTCTTTAAAATTAATTTAACCCCCCCCCACCCCCACCCCATTTGATATTTTTATAAAATGAAAAAGGATCTTTCATTAAATAATATTTTCTCAGAATTCTGAATGTGGTTATTTTCATTATTATAAGTTTACTAAACAAACAAAATGAATCATTAGTATTTGAATGTAGTTGTTATTTGTATTTTCAAATCTAGCCTCGTCGAATTAAGAAAATACATGTCTAATCAGAGATGTTAACATAAGTACAAGAAATTTTTTCTTCAAATTCGTATCATTCAAACAAATCCCTCAATTAAGGAATATATTTATTTTTGCTATGTGTTAAAATAGTTATGAGGTGTTGAGATATATTAGTCAGTATGCCATGAGTATGTTAAAAAAATACCTGTTGTACATTTGTTTTTTTCCAACGCTTTTCTGTCTACAGTATCACAGTTTTGAGTTGACTGTTGCCTTTCTGCAGCATTTAAACGTCTTTTGATACTACAAAACATACTTTCAATTCTTTTATCACGTCTGGCAATTTTTGATTTCATTCTTTTAATTCCTTTAATTATCTTAGTGGTATTCTAAAAAAAATACGATACTATTCATATACCAATATATTTGTATATAATTGCTAGGATTCCATCGTATATCCATTGAATACATTTTAATGATATTTAAACGATACCTTTGCTTAATTATATCGACTTAAAAAAATACATCACCACCTTCATTCGACTAACAATAAATTATCATTTGTATTATTTCAAAGAAATAAAATTAAAGGCCACCCTGCGATTTCTAATAATGCATTAAGGATCAAATATGCATAACACGGTACAATTACAAACCTAAGCCTTGATACTAATGGTTCTTTGATCTCTCATAAGGGCGATAGGTTTGCCGTCAAAAGGTATCGCATGTTTTCTGTCCTTATGTCTGTTTGTCGTCTCTATGATACAATTTTCGTTTCAGTTCTTAAAATGATCATTAACTAATTTTGAGAAGCATGGTATGTACAAAATTCTTTAACGCAAATAATCTATGCAAATGTTATCAAAGGTACCAGGATTATAATTTAATACGCTATACGCGCGTTTCGTCTACATAAGACTCATAAGTGACGCTGATATCAAAATATGTATAAAGCCAAACAAGTGAAAAGTTGAAGAGCATCGAGGGTCCAGAATTTCCCAAGAGTTGTGCAAATTACGTTAAGGTAAATTAATCTTTTAATGGTAACTTAACAACAGATTTTCCTCCGTTAATGTCACCTTTTGTCTCAGAACAACATATTTTCTACTTTTCGTATGCTTCATTATGCTATAAAAGATGACAAAAGAAGATTCTTGTTTTCAAAATTTCAATAGAGAAATACTTTATTTAATTGTATCAATAAACCAACAAAAAGAAGACTGTCAGGTGAAAAGTGTGTAATTTTTGTTTATCATTGATGTTAAATTTGATTCGACAACTTTGATGGTATTTTGCCTCATTTGTTGTTAAAGTGTTTTCAATACCAGAACCATTGTTAAACCTTCTAACGTCAAATGGTATAGGTAAGCTATTCATCTCGTGAAACTTAGGAATGTTGATAGCCGACATTTTATACCAATCAGCAGTTTTTTTTTATGTTTCAACTGTGTCTTCTTGACAAAAACAACAATTTGACCAGTCAGTTTCCCAACTGTATGTTGAGACTGATGACAGACGAATTACTTTCGCCATAGTGATTGTGAAAACAAAACCAAATCTAATATTTACTCTTATAGTAATGGTATCAACAATAATTGCAACACAGATATAAAACAAAACTTATCTAAATTTCACTAAAATGATAACAGGTCGAGGAATTTATCCGACTTCATTGACGCACAAAAGTAAATTGACAGATAATTTTTTGATAATTTTCCAGAAAAAGAATAAAGTTCAAAATTAGGTTCGTAAAAATGACATAAGATGCATTTAATAGCAATTAAAGTTACAATATTTATAATAATAGAATAGAAAAAAAACTACAAACAATAAAACATTAAACAATATCCGATCATTATAACAAATAAAACAACAAAACTAAATTCATGAATGTGGGATAACAAAATACCGTGACACGTCTTACAGCAATGCGATTTCATACTCAGCAAAACAGTCATATTAGGGAATAAGGGACTGTGAGATCTGACGACGTTATAGTGAATAATAATCATATTAAACGTGGCTTAAACTTTTATGTAGCATGCGCAAACCCCAAACAAGTTAAATATTCATTTATATGATATATCTGACATGTAAGGAAGGAAACCACCGAACCTCATATGTTTTTACCAAAAGAATCACAAAGAGAAACAGTTTTCCAGAAAAAAATAGTTTTTTAAACTTGAAACAACAGCCATTTTGAAAAGGCCATGGCCATCTTGAAATATTTATTTTTCGATGGCCAGCAGTTATTTGTTAAAGAGTATATACTAATGATGCTTCGTGGAAATTTTCATGCTTGTATTATCATTTGCACAATTCCCTCGATTTGGCTTACTTATATCTTCCACTGATATGGTCGTTCCAATGGACGAATCATACCTCGTCGTTGTCTCTTAAAAGTCAACTTACGAATAGCCGATGGAAATGCCGTTATACGGTATAATGATGCCTAATAAGCCAATCAAGATTTGAGTATCACTTATTCGAATCATACATACGATAAATATCTATTCATGCACGAATGATCTGTAGTTGTCATTTGTCGATGAAGTTCATACGTTTTTCTTGTTTATCGTTCTTTATATAGATTATACTGTCGGTTGTCCCGCTTGAATGGTTTAATACTGGTATCTTTTGGGGACCTTTATACCTTGCTGTTTTGCATAAGTCAAGATTCCGTGTTTGGGACCTTACCTTGACCTACAAATGTTTACTTTCAGAAATTGTGACTTATATAGAGAGTTGTCTCATTGTCATCTTAAAATAAAGGATAACCGGTCACAACCATTAGGGAAAAAGTAACATTACAAAAATACCTAACTCAGAGGATAATCAAATCGAAAAGTCCCTAATCACATGGCAAAATCAAATGACAGAAAAGAGTTATCGTTTATATAGTGTTCGTTCGTTTCGATTCTGATATTAATGAGCTATTGCACGGGAAAGGTTATTATTTTTGGTTTTCGAAATTTTCATCAGAGCTTCACTGCTGAGTCTTATGTGAACAAAACGTGCATCTGGCGTTTTAAATTTTTAACCTTGCACCTTTTTATTAGCAAATATTTTTGTGTTTCTATATCCTATAAGTTCTCCCATTTATTTGTATGGTAGCCCTGTCATGTAATGTCGTCATGTTAATGTTGTATTTAACATTGCCATAACAAGGTTTGACATTCCACAAAAACCCACAATTTTTTGTGATTAAATGCCCTGTACCAAGTCAGGAAAATGACCATTGTTATATTGTAGTTCGTTTCTGTGTGTGTTACATTTTAATGTTGTGTTTCTGTTTCTCTTATGTTTGATGTGTTTCCCTTAGTTTAAGTTTGCAGTCCGGATTTTTTTTCTCAATCGGTTTATGAATTTCGAATAGCAGTATACTACTGTTGCCTTTATTCACTACCATGTTCTTTTTAATAACTCACCTCCTCATTGTTGCGTTTCCATCGCAAAATTTCTAGTAGTGCGTTGGTGTGCTCAACTGGTAACAGTGTCCTTTTTTTCAACTGCCTAATTTTATTAAGTATTTCTTTTGAATATTCTTCACTGATGCATTTAGCGAAATATTGAGTTGCGTTCGGAATATCTCCCCACATAGTAGAAAAAATGCAATCATCATAGTCATTTTCTTGTGTACTGTGGGATATTTCATTCCTTCTTTTTCGTATGACCATCAGACATTGATTCTTTTGCGGATCCAGTGTTAAACAGTTGTTTAAAAGCGTAATTATCAATGTAAGATCGATGTCTTTCAGCTTAATATTCGGATTAGCCTTAAATTCACAATGACAGCATTTTTTAGCATTGTTTTTGCAATTTTTTCCATTACTTACAAATAGCATGTTAAACTGCATATCTCGGATGATTTGCTGTCTAGGAAATTTGAAACACTTGCAACATCCATCTTTCCGAATATGGTGTAGATGGAAGATCAAGGTTTTATTTTTTTCAATGAATGTCTCAAGGTCGTCGGGCTGATATTCATTCTGAAGAAATGTTCTTACCACATTTACCGCAATTTCAGTAAGAAGAAGGTAAATCCGCATGAAGTTCGGAGGCATATCTAACCTGTAAAACTAAAAAACGAAAGTATATTAAATAATTTAGCTATACCAGTATCATAAAGGAAGTAAACAAACCCAAAAGGTGAGTAAACAATTTAGTTTTAAAGACGCGCTTCTTATCTCACCAGAAGTGCTCAAATCAAATCAAAGCCACCTTAAAAAAGTAAACGAGAATTAGAAGTCTTTATATTCCTTGGGCGTAGAAATATATTTCTTTCCATTAACTATATTGTTTTCTGACCTCTTCTGAACCATATGTTAAACATATGATCACTGGTCGTGTTGAATTCTAATTACACGGTCAATGGGCATGGTGTATTTAAAAAAAAAAAAAAAAGTGTTTCTAAATATTTAAAAAAAACTGTAGTAGCCCCCCCCCCCCCCCCCCCCGACACCAAATACTACTTCAATGTCTCATATTTCACATTATAACACCTTAAAAATGCTCGTTATTTACCATCAGTATATAGGAAAAATTCAACAGTTCAACAGTATATAACTGACATAAAACAATATAGAAGAAGTCAGTTAATGACATAAAGTGCTTAAACTTAGCTCGCTGTAGACCCATATGGTCCCATTTACAACGTATATAGCTACCAAAAAATGGATTATCATTGGTCATCTCAACTCGGGGGCTTTTCTCGCTTTCGCCGTACCAGCTCATGCGAGAAAATCGGTCTCGTTGAGATGATCGATGATTATCTATAAAAATAGATGATTTAGTTATATATCTTTATGAGACTGGTAATGACCATTTTCTGCAATGATTTTATGTTAAAGCACCTATAACGATATACTCTAAGAAACAATGTGAAGAATCATATCAGATTATACTAAACCGAAAGTGAGATTTTGTAAACGGAAATAACATTTTACATTTATTTACAATTTCTGGGTCAAGACCAATACTGCAGGTGAAGTTTATATTCACAAAGGGTATCCCTAGCCAAGAAATCACTTCTTCTGTGTTGACAATAATTATCATTGATAAGGTCATAATTATAAAAAAACTTTTATTTTTTTTAAAATACTTAAGCTTTCCCCCCTCAGGAATATATTACCTTAGATGTATTTGATACATATTTAAAAAAGATATGGTTCTCATGGCTCTTCAAGCTTGATCTTAATACGAGCGTCACTGATGAGTCAAAACTTTCAAAATTGCAATCCTGTTATCTATAATTACGTGACCTGCCTTATTTGAAATAAAAGTAAAGAGAAACCATAAACCAGATTTAAATATTTTTCAAACATAATTAGACTTTAGTTCAAAGTTTACAGAACAAAACAAGTATTCAATACCCAATTTATTTCAACTAATATATCACGTAACAAATACAAGACATCGCAAGATCACCATTAAAGTCAATGGAAATGTTACAATCAATACTTCATGTCTGACATTGTAGAACTTGAAAACATTTTTACACAATACTCTAGCATTTTTAATAAATGATATATTTACATTTAATGTTATCTTACGAGGTCGGCTCAAATGGAGGTTTTACTTTCGCCTTTATTATAGAAGATTTTAACACCATATTTTTTTGATATGTCAAAACGGAAGGCCCTCAAATAAAGGTAAATGAACCAGAACACATGAAATAAACATAAAAAAGAAATATCAGTCTGACCAATAATGAGAACAGTAGGGACCCTCAACTGTATGAACACAGAAACAAATTCTGTGTTAATTTTTTTCCCAAAAGATGTAAAAAAAAATTATCCAGGTCGTAATCGACCAAAAAGAAATATTCATGATAAACATGAATAAAACATCGGAACCAATGAACAAACGCATGTTATTTTACTTGCACGAGATACATTTAGTTACAATTAATACATTTCATTTGCTGTTCAAGTTTATATGACGCATTAACTCCCTTGTCAAGATCAATTCCAATTTTAGAATAGAATATTCTACATAATACCGATGTTTGACTCAGGATATATAATTTTCCACAAGTTACATAATCTGTTGTACAAATGTAGGACATATTAGTACCTTTTCATGTAATAGAAAGTAACACAAGTTAAAGAAAAGTCTCATTCGTAACTATGACGGGAACCAGTATATGTTTTATGTTTAAAAATAAATCATTGAAAACAGGTATTTTGCCAACTGAGAAAAATTATAAAAAAAACACCTCCTATTGGAAGGAGCTCGTCCACATTCTGATCCTAGGGATAAATATTTGAATATAGTATAAATGTAAGGTCAACAATTGTTGAGTATATTCACGTAAACCCTTAAAACGTATTAAATGTTCAGCTCGTTGAGGAAGAATAGAATATCAAAATATTTTTGGCGTACAAATTTAAAATTAGATGGGAACTATAATTAAATTGATATACCCGTTAATTATTAATTCAGTGTTGTTCCAATTTATGACACTTTCTAGTTAATAGTTTTACACTGACATTACCGTTAAATGACTGCAAATGTTTAAATATATTCTTTTTTAGAGGTAACTGACATCTTCATACTTGTCTGTTCAGCTGTCAAAATTTAAATCTAATTAAAAATCTGTATTTTTCTCCATAATCACACATGCAGATTTGTTTTAAAAAAGCATCCCTTTAAATTCCTTTTTATATATATTTTAGAAGAAAAAAGGACTGTATCATTTATTTTACTGTCATTGTTATTTGACCAACTTTCCAGATATATTGTTTACTTTTGTTCACGTATTAATGCTTATTTCCAAAATATATCAATGGTTTTTAATTGTTTTGAAGTGTAAACAAAACTTCATCAAGAATACCAGGCTATAATCCTTTACCATAAGTCACACTGGAGACACAGTTTGGTTTTATAAATATTTTGATATTAGCGTCACTGATGAGTCTTATGTAGACGAAACGCGCGTCTGGCGTACTAAATTATAATCCTGGTACCTTTGATAACTATTGACTGACCAAATCAAACACGAATTTGAAGAGCATTTACATATTAGCTTTATTATCATAATATACTGTAGACGTTTGCTACCTAATCGATATACAATAAGGGATTTAAAAGTTAAATATCACATTCATATGGGGAAGATTTAACCTATGTAAAAGTCTAGGGTAATTATTGAATAAAAATGAAATGTAAAATAAAAAATAATAATCGTTTAAAGTTTATGAAGAACAAAAAAAAAGGAACATCGACGTATAAAAACGGTAAAATTTACATATCTTCTGAACAGGAAGTTAAAACTTTCTTATTATATTATGTTTACTTAACCAATATACAGATTCAATGACATCAATATTTTATTATGTGAAGCATTCTGATATGCTTCTGATATACATACACGAGAACTTAACACAATACTTACAAAATATGTAAAAGTCTAGGGTAATTATTGAATAAAAATGAAATGTAAAATAAAAAATAAAAACTTTTTATTTCAACACTTTAGAAACATTATTTTCCGTTTAAAAAGTTATTATCACTTCAAGTCTAACTTATCTTTGGCGCTTATTTAGTATTTTTCAATTTGGTGCATAGCTTATATACATTTATAATTTGTAAATAAGATGATACATAGTGTACTGTATATGTAAACCAATGATAATGATATAATTAGGATTTAATTGATTCAAATTTTCTTTAATATAGGTTGCTTTCGTTTCCTGTGTTGATTTATTATACAAAAAAGTATTACAAATTTATTGCATGAAGACAAGGGCTCGGTGGCCGAGTGGCCTAAGTAGTTACTACTGTAATCACTAGCCAGTCAACACTGAGGTTGTGAGATTGAACCCCGCTAGTGCGGATGAACTCGACTCCAATCTTATTTCACTAGGATTGTCAGTTTTCCTATCGACGGACGGTGAATTTCTCGGGACATGCCGGCTCCCTCCACCAGTAAAAAACTGACCGCCACGAATAGCCTTACTGTGGTTCTCAAGTTGCGTTAAAACACCAAAAATCAAAACTTATGCTGTAAGACCGCAGTTAAGAGTCCACATCCATAAACCGTGTTTGTTCCTTGGCCATCAACACCTTCGATTGTCGTTTAAAATTTAAAATGTGTGTCTTAAAATCAAAAGAATTAAGGTATGCTATAGTTTATGATTACAACAAAATCCAGATTATTTGGCGTGTGATAAAAATGAAAAAATCTTAATAAAGACAACTACATGTATTAATAATTCTCTTATTCTTACACAATTTATCTCTTTCGTGACATGATGATAATATCCTGTTATACCATGTAATACGATATGTCTTTTCTCTCGACAGTTAAATTTTAATTATTTAACTGTCTCGAGTGTTGAATATCGTATTACACCCAATATAGTGGTAAAATCTATAATTATGCAAGATTGTTTTTATGTTTTAAGTGTATCTGAAAAAAAACCCAGATTTATCCAATTCCAAATGCCAATATGTGAAACAATTGAAAAATTAATTAATAATAAGCTGATCAAAAAATATTTGTATGGGCTCTGCACGAGAACAATTAACAAATTTTATGATTTGGCAGTTTGCAATATGTTAGGATAAGTAAGATGACTAACTACATTGAGCAATTTGAAAAAAAATAATAATCGTTTAAAGTTTATGAAGAACAAAAAAAAAGGAACATCGACGTATAAAAACGGTAAAATTTACATATCTTCTGAACAGGAAGTTAAAACTTTCTTATTATATTATGTTTACTTAACCAATATACAGATTCAATGACATCAATATTTTATTATGTGAAGCATTCTGATATGCTTCTGATATACATACACGAGAACTTAACACAATACTTACAAAATAATCGCAATAAATTACCATAATATGAATTAAGGTTAATATACATACATTTAAAACGATGTATTCTCTGTTAAGCCATTCAATATGTCGTCAGACAAAATTCAGAACAAATACACAATAAATTACATGTAGTTCTAATATTTGTTAAATCATTTCATTATTGACTTAACAATTATATAAAGTACATCGTTAAATATACATTTAAATCACTTAGGTAAGGTTGTAATCAATACGTCGTGGTTGACATGCTTATCAATTATTGCAATGGTAACAGATCTCTTTTGTATGGCATATTTTCTATAGTTAAGTCTATTGTATATTTTGTTTTAGTCAATACCGGACGTTTTTCTAGACTTTGATAATATATACCGTTTAACACGTTTCCGACAATTTATGATTTTGAACATATGATATTGCAATTTTTACGTAATGTTCATAAAAAAAAGTACAAAGATAACACATGAAAGCATAATATGTTACTAGTTATAACATAAGAAATTAACTATTATTTTAGAATCTTCTAACCTGTGACTAGTAACTAACCTGGAACTACCTGTTATACAAAAAAAATCCCAAAAAATAAACAGAAAACCATAAATATAAAATAGCCAGTGACATATTTGGAACACAATCACATTATGTTAATGAAAGCACAATATACATCTTGTATCAAAGAAACCATGTCAGCCTCATGGAACATGATGAAATGTTTCAATGTTAGAACCAAGATATCTTATGCAGAGGTCAGACTTTTGTATACTAAGTATCAAGGTCCATTGCGATGAAGTCCAATAGTATCTTTTGACTTGGAACTGAAAAAACTTATTTCGGCGTCTTGGGGGTCGGCCATTCTGTGCTTACATAAGCTTTCTGTAATATGTGACCCGCCATGACATTTGCAGGCTTATGGAGGTAGAACGTCATTGTTAAAAAAAATTATAAACATGATAAATATCGAGATTCAATGAAATACGTATTTGTGAAGAAGAGATAAACACTTTCCTTGGCTTCGTTTTTGCTGACGCCGAACTATACATCATGTATAAGTTTTGAAGAAGTTTTACTTTATCGTTTGAAGTGACAAATATTTGAATCTACATTTTAAATTGATACAAATTTTTTTTTCAAATTTCTGCTCTATAGATTTCCTTTCATAAATGAAATCTGAAATATATCCCTAACAAATGCACCGTATAAAATGCATATAAGAGAACACCTTCCTTATAAACTGTTACGCGTCACACTAAGTATAGAGACATGCATAATAAATCTAAATTAAAAAAAGGAATTATTAAAGCTTACTTTGACAAATTTTAAACTAACTTCATTTCAACAAGTTTAAATTACATGTTCTAAAATAGAGTTACAAAAAAAATGCTCTGCTTTATAAATTTTTTTTCATAAATGGAGTCTGAAATATATCCAAAAACAAATGCACCGTATCAAATGCATGTATGAGAACACCTACTTATAAACTGTTACGCGTCGCACACTATGTTTAGAGACATGCATGATAAATCTAAATTAAAAGACGAATTTAAAACAAAAATTCTTAAAGCTTACTTTGACAAATTTTAAAACCAACTTCATTTCAACAAGTTGAAATTACATGTTCTAAAATAGAGCTAAATATTGTTTGTTTTGTAGTAAATTTAAGTCTTTGAAATTTTATTCAAATACGTTATTGAACATTACTAAGAGCCAATAAATACAATAATTTTGTATTTTATAAATTAGTGCCTTCAATAACTAAAGGCCGTCATAGAACAGTCTCATTTTCATACCGATATTCGAAATGACTCGTTTCATTGCTATTACAACAAATATGTCATAATAACATGGCAGAGAGTTCTGTTTCGGAATATTCTAGAAAAATATACAAAAAGCAAATTTTAGACAATGTATCCTTCTAAGCCTGGAAGTGGTTAGTCACATATAGTTAACGGCGTTTTTCTCACAATGACGTTCTACCTCCATCAGCCTGGATATGTCGTGGCTGTTCACATATGTTCAATACTTTTTGGTCCAGCTATTAAATTTACCATTTGGATAAAAGTAAGGAAATCAGAAGCCAAATTATTTTTATGATGAACTTTGATGGAGTGTGACTGTTAGTGGCTTCGGCAAAATCTTATATTATAGAGGTCTGCTCTGTGATTTTGCTCCATGTTTCGGTGCATCGAACCACAGCCGTGACTTTTTTCTGACCATGATAGTAACTTAAAAGGAAATGAAATCACTGTCCAGCGGTACAAAAATATATTTTGAGTAATTTTTTACTATTTATGAAATCAAAAGCACATGTCTCAAATATGTAACATTACTATCAACATTAACATTACAAAAAAAACATGATAATAGTTTACTGTTTATAAAGGAGAGAAAATAGTAGGAATATCGTCGCCAAAAACGGGCAAATGCGAGTAACTAAAGACACACACCAGTATCTTCTGAACAGGAAGATAATTTTATATTTATATTTTGCTTATCAAACCACAGACAGATTTTATTAATCGAATATTGATCATGTGTAGCATTTTGAATTTTTTCTGATATACAAACACTAAAAATTAACTAAATTATGTATAAAAAGATCTCTATAAATTACCATGATATGATTAAAGGTTAACATACATACACTTAAAACGAATTAATTCTCTTTTAAGCCATCAAAAATGTCGGCTGACAAAACACATACGCATTAACTTAGTTCTCAAATTTCTTTAGAATATTTCTATGTACCTTCCAATCAATAAGTACATTGCATAATCACCAAGGACCACCTTAATTTAATTTATCTTCAATACGTCCTTGTTGACGTAGTGGAAATAGATTTAAAAACGAAAGATCATTTCGAGGTCAACGATTTATCTTGTTAACATCAATGAATGTCGATAAAGGTCAAGGTCGTTTTTTTCTATAGACTTAACCACTATATAAATATTAGAAAAGTCACAAAAACTAGGACTTTAAATGCCTATATACACGTTACTCTAAAAGTATTTACACAAATAATTACCGGTCCAATACGTCAGGTTTTATGATATTTAACCTTAATTACTCTAATACTATAAGATCTGGTCATGAAAAACAAACTAACAAAGTCCTCACTTTAAATTTTATAATATAAATCACACTATGATTGAGTCAGAATTTCACGTGTGTCTAGAGAACGAAACATCCAAAGAAAAATCCCAAACCTATTACTCAATTTATTTCACTTGACTGGGCGGAGTTTAACCGGTTCACTCATAATAAATCAGTCTCCAAATAGACTGTTCTAATGCAAAATAAAACGTAGGCTCCGCCCGATCAGTTGAAATAACATTGGCAGTACCCCTCTCTAAAAATCAGAACCAGAAACAACTGACTAACAATAAAAATGTTCTCAATACAAATAAATAAGATCTGACAAATGTGATTTGACAATATAGTATCTATATGTCATTTTGTTTTATTTGTTGACGTAGCTGTTATTTTTTTAGTAATAAATACTATAAAAAAATATTAACTGCTGTTTTCTAATTGTTGACATTTTAACGTTCTACGTCCTTTGTTTTAGTCACACATTGTTGACAATATCATGGAATTCTATGCAACTGTCATACAATTAAGAGGTTAATCTAACTACTTAACCAGATGTTATCCACCATTTTTTACAAAAGGTAATGACTATACGGTACTTAGTCAGGAATATGAAAGTTATTTTCAATTCGTTTGGTGTATTGAGCTTTTGATTTTGCCATTTGAGACATTATGGGGTTCCTCCTCGTAGACATTTTCATAGATGTATTTCAGAATTAAGAATAGACAGGCATAAGAAGTTTGACAGCTGTCGTTAATATGTTGACAGTTTTCAAAATTGTTATTTTGGAAGCTAAATTTCTATTCCTTCGGTTCATATTTCAGTTTAGACTTAACGTTTTTGCTTCGGAAAATTACACCGTAGTTAAATGACAATTCATTTAGCTTGATAATATACTTTTTCTTACCTCCAATACATTTCTACGAATATGATTGGTTAAGAGTAACCACGTGGTGACCGTGTATATTCCATATTAGGTTAGTAAGGATCCATATTAGGTTATTAGTGGAGTTGGATCTCTTTATACAAACAACACGGTTGTGAGAAAAAAATCTTATAGGTTTCAACAGACGATTAAATGGATAATAATTCCTTACAACACATTTAAAGCTAACAAGTTTTTATTGTTGGTATTTGATTTTGAATACACCTATGGAAGTTGGTTCATAAGACGTGATCACTTTTATACATTTGTAGGCCACTAGTCTAAATATCAAATGTTAAGAAAGTCGGTAAGATAAATTCGTTACATAGTGTACTAGTCACCCCATATGGAATTTACTGACCCCATATATATCGTATTAGGTCACTAGCGCACTATGCAACTAATAGTATCTATCTTCATTAACTTTGTCATTGTCAATATTAAACTTAAATATAACGAGGGTCTGGATGACCGGGATTACAGAATACAATATACTTGGCGAAATGTGCAGGTTAAGGGGCGAGAAAATATGAGCCAAAATAGAATAGAGAATATTGGTGTTAAATTTGATTTATATAGAATTATGGACACACTAGATACAGAATAGAAAAAATGGTATTCGACATAAAGAATAGAGAAATGAACAACCCCTTCCGAGACCCTCTTTGATTCGTTTATGTAATTAATATCTGACTTAATTTCAGAAATTCATGAAACGTTAAATTAAAAGTCTAAATAAAAAACTTCTATATGGAAAAGAAACCTTGTGTCTCATTGTTTTTTTAATATAAAAAAAAGTTTAAACTAATCATCATTTAAAAAAAATATTGTGTGAATAATTTATTGTTATATTCTGTGTTGTGAGTTTTAAAAAGATATTTATTTTTTTGTGTGCATACACAATATTGATGTTAATAATCTGCTTCTTTGGGATAAAGCAAAAGGAAATATTGTTAACAAAACTGATAAGTAATGCGTCCTGGTGTATTGTTTAGATCAAGGTAAAAGCTATAGAAATTTCATATATCTGATATGGAAAAACTATTATCTCATTTGAATAAGATTCTTCTGTTTTATATTTCTGATGATTTTTTTTTTATCGATAAACATTTTTATTCAATGATGAATTAAATATAATTTGATAGCTCTAATGATATACTTTCATCAAATAAAAAATAAAGTGCGTGATTACATGACAAGTTTTTGTCTTGCTACAGCAAAAATTGTACCACCTAGAAGCACTTTTGACAGTTTTGTGTCATTAAAATGTTCATCTATCTCTTTATATCTCAATCATACTAATATTTAAAAGGAACTAAATTTAAACCTTGGAAACACAACTCTTTAATCTTAA
Organism: Mytilus edulis; assembly: GCA_019925275.1. Classification (NCBI taxonomy): domain Eukaryota; kingdom Metazoa; phylum Mollusca; class Bivalvia; order Mytilida; family Mytilidae; genus Mytilus; species Mytilus edulis. Next base: position 55,178,708 of record CM034360.1, on the reverse strand, counting down.
GCAATGTATTGAATCTTCATTTATTTAAAAAAAAATCAAGTTATTTTTTTTGTTTCTTTTATTGCATTCTGATTTAGAACTAGTGTGCTTCGTAATTAAGATCACAACAAAGGAAAATTGGCAAATTACAATCAAGTGCTTTATCTACTGACTCACTAAATAATTCTCATATATTAAAATTGGAGGCCGGTATGAAATACCAACTAAATTTTTTTCATAACTGCAATTCCTCACGTCAACCCAAAGTAATTCAAGATTGCTTATAGATATGTCATTCCGTATAATAAAATGTAGACTTTTTTTTCACATAAAGGTCACACCTACGCCATGTCTATTTCTATCTAACCTAATAGGTTTATGTAACCCATTTAATTTAATATTTATGTAAATGATCCGATTCCTTGAAATAAAGCAAAAGCAAATATTGTAAACGAAACTGATAAGTAATGCGTATTGGTGTACCGTTCAGATCAAGGTACAGGCTATTAAACATTTATATTTCTGATAAGGGAAAACTATTATCATTTGAATAAGATTCCTCTGGTTTATATATTTGATGATTTCTTTTGATTTTTTTTAATGAATTAAATATAACAAGAATTAATATTTGTAACGATCTTCTGTTTTAAGCCCTTTTCAAATGGTATGTTATAGGTTTTTCACTAATGTAACACCCCTGTGACCTGAAAGGCATGTAAGGGGAGTGTTTGGTGTCAGCAAACCTGCCATATTCTGTATGCCCCAAATCAGGATCCTGACGTTCAGATGTTGTCGTTTGATTTTCTTTTATTGCATTCTGATTTAGAACTAGTGTGCTGCGTACTGTAACATCCATTGGATATAATCGAGATGATTGACAAAGTGGTTCATTTGAAAGAAAACGTAAAATTATAATAGGGCTCTTCACGGTTAGTTCGGCCATATTGGATAGGGGGCAGATTTTCATAATAGAGGTAAAAATGGTGTGAAAAATACGGGAAAACATCATTAAAACAGAGCTGTTGCTTGGAAACACACATAGGATTTCCCACACTTTCATACCATTTCCACCTCCTTCCAAAAAATCTGCCCCCTATCCAATATGGCCGAACTAACCGTGAAGAGCCCTATTGTGTAGTCTTGGCATTTCATTTTGAAGTTTTGAAATATTTCAGCAAAGATGATTTTATTGGTGACATGTGTGGCTTTATTGACATCTTTTGGACTAGGTAATGTAAAATTGATGATTTCATAAACATTTGATCATGGAATACATTTTATATACATCGAAGTTATTGAAACATTTTCAATTTTAAGATGTTTGTAAAGTATTTGTTTTATAACATTGCATACTGTAAACTGAAAATAGTGAATCACAAATAATATAGGAATATTTCTGTCAATAAGTTGTGATGTCAGTTTGCACTTTTAATCCTCGTTTGCCTGTCTAACTAAACTGATAATTTCATTACGAATTTCTCTAAATTTTATCAAGTGATCTGGATTACTTGAAGTTTTCGCTTTTTGGTGGATTCTATTACGATGTTTTAACTTGTTTATGATCAAGTTATTCATAAATGGTTTATCATTTGGTCTTACTGTAATAGTTTTAGTAGGTATATATCTATTGACAGTACTTTAAAATGTTTTAGCAAAGTTCATATAAACATCATCTATATCATTTGAATTAAAAACAACATCATTCCAGTCAGAACACATTGGTTTTAAAGACCTTCATAATCTGCACGAGAAAAATCACGAATTTTCACGCCATGTCTATTTTTTTCTAACCTAATAGGTTTATGTAACCCATTTAATTTAATATTTATGTAAATGATCCGATTCCTTGAAATAAAGCAAAAGAAAATATTGTAAACGAAACTGATAAGTAATGCGTTGTGTTGTACCGTTCAGATCAAGTTACAGGCTATTAAACATTTATATTTCTGATAAGGGAAAACTACTATCATTTGAATAAGATTCCTCTGGTTTATATATTTTATGATTTCTTTTGTTTTTTTTTAATGATAACAAATATTTTTATTCAATGATGAATTAGATATAACAGCACGAATCAATATTTGTAACTATCTGCTATTTTAAGCCCTTTTTAAATGATATGTTATAGTTTTTTTTTATTCATGTAACACTCCTGTCCCATGTAAGTGAAGTGTTTGGTGCCAGCAAACCCGCCATATTCTGTATGTGCCTGTCCAAAATCAGGATCCTGAAGTTCAGATGTTGTCGTTTGTTGCAGTATTTCAGATATTTTTACATTTGTCATGCATGGCCTTTTATACATGCAATATAATATTTGATAAATGTTGACGTTTTAATTGTGACATAAAATCGTTTAAGTTATATGAAACCTCAAATCAAAAAAAAAAATGCTTATGTTTTTTATAACTAAATGGAAAGTTTTCCTTTTAAAACTTATGTACATAAACTTTTTTCTGAAGAAAATTCTTTAATTTGTTCATATTTAGAAGAAGTTTACTTTATTTGAATTGATTGCTTCCAGGAAGCAATTCGCCGATATATTTTCCGTATTCAAAGTGACCTCAGCGTGACCCTTTCGTAAAAATCCGGTGATCGCAATACGTATGGATCTGTCCTTAAAATAAACTAGTATCTGATAGTTCATGTTTAGCACGTTCTCAATATCCACGTTTAATTGTTGATTGTTTACTACAAGGTGTCAATCGGTAAACTTCGGTTTCTAAACACGACATTTAAGTAGCTGCCATATTTTCACTTCATAACAGACAGAGAGAGAAACAAAGTGACGATTATACGATATGGTTAGTTTATGATATATATATGCATTGGTTCAAGAATTGGATAAACATTATTTTTCACCGGTCACTCGTTTCAAATGACTTTAACTTCTACGTCATTTGGTCTCTTGGGAGAGTTGTCTCATTTGCAATCAGACCACATTTTTTAAAATTTTAACATTAACTACAATGTTAGTACTAAAATTGAGCCAATTCTAACAGATATAGGAAGATATGGTATGAGTGCCAATGAGACAACTCTCCATCCAAATAATAATTTATAAAAGTTAACCATTATAGGTCAATGAACGGCCGTAATTCGTTTAAATAACGATATGTTGTCAACTAAGAACAGTAGGATTTTATTTATAATGTTGATCGTGATTTGACATTAAAAAAAGGAAGGAATGCGATAAAACAGCAAAATGTCTTTTGATTGAAATTTGAAAGTAAAGTCTTCATTATAGACTATAAAAGATCTTTCATCAACACCGAATCGTAAAAAAAGCAAAAGCAAGCGGTAACGGATGGCACGATGGTCCGCCCGTTGCTACTTTCACGGGAGCCATTTTAATATCCCAAAGTCAAAATGCAGACCAACATGGTAGTTAAGAATCAAACAAACAGGCATTAAATTTAGACCATATTGAAAGTCTTGAACTTTTGGCTCTCTCCATGATTATGACGAATATTTTCAAAATTCCAAAGACAGATAGTACGTTGGCTTATGAAATGTAATACATTCATATAGTCATATAGTTTTATCAGTTTTGGTGTACAGTACCATGTCCCAAATGAAAAATACACTTTAAACATTTTCCTATTGGGTGCAATGTTATACTGTTCAAAAGTTTCCATGACAATGGCGGCCATGTTGACGATTCTATATACTGTCTTGTAATCAAGGCTAAGCAGGCAACATGTCCAAAAAGTTTCATTGGATTGGGTCTTGAAATAAAAGATTTAAAAGATTTAAAAATTTCACATTTTTGCTGTTTCCATGGAAACGGTGGTTATGACGCTAATTCACAAGTCAGGGGCACAATAACACATGGTGGTTCACATTATTGTATATATCAACATTGGTCCATGCATTTCCGAAAATTAGCCTGAACAAACGGCGTGAAAAAACATAGAAGTACGAAAATAAGAAATGAACAATAAGAGGATATCATCCAAATTTCGAATTATCTATACCAATATCGTTTTCATTCTTTTCCTTAAAACGAACATATTGTCATATTTTATGAGATGTTAATTTGATTAATCCTTTGATAACTCATTAGATAAAACGCAGTTAATAGTTATTTTTTATCAATATAAGTAATACAAAAATGATATTCCTCATTCAGAGAATCAGGATTCAATAGGTTTTTTTTTCAAAACAGTATTACTTCAGAAAAGAAATGTATGTTAATACATACAGTTAAACAACATGCGAAAAGTAGATGACCATATATCCATGGTTTATGTGGAACGTAAATGAGAATATAACAAATTAAAATATGGACCAACCACTTATAAGTGATGTGTCCTTCAGCTGACAAGGAAAGATATTTTATCAAAATAGTTATCAAAGGTACCAGGATTATAGTTTAATACGCCAGACGCGCGTTGCGTCTACATCAGACTCATCAGTGACGGTAGCGTTACCAGCAGCTTTTAATCTACATCGAAAAACCAAAGGTGCCAAGATATTCTAATTCAATAATTCAAAATCTAAGAAAAATTGACAAGGTGTTAGATGGACCTTCCTTATCTTTCATACTTTACAAAATATAACCTAGATCTAGCTAAATCATACAACCAATGGTACCATCTAGAAGAAGAACCGTTATTTATACACATTGTTATTTATGCATGTAAAATACAACAAAACCAGCCCACCAAAAACAAATATTAAGGAACTTAATTCAAACCTTGGATTAACAACTCCCCTCTTAAAATCGTTAGGAATGTAATCACCATTTTTCTCAATAATCAATCATTTATATTTTCTTCGTTTCTTTTATTGCATTTTAATTTTAATTTAAAGGAATGAGCTGCGAACTTTAACATCCATTGGATAGAATCCACATTATCGACAGGGTGATTTATTCAAATGAAAACATATTTTTCTCATTAAGTTTTGTTTTTTCGAAGTGGTTAAATTCTTCAGCAAAGATGATTTTAATATGGACGTTCGTGGCTATATTGACTTCAGTTGGACTAGGTAAGGTTTATTTAATGATTATATAATTCCCATAAGGAAATACATGCTATATGTTTAAATATCAATTTGCACATGTTGAAAATTTCCATAAAAGTTGTTAATTTGCTTAATACTTTGTCTCGCCTACTATTGGGACTCTCAGAGTAAAAATGAAATGCTAACTGTCAAACATAGTCCGGATATCAGTAAAAATTAGATGCTATTTTTTTTTAATCTTAAAAAGAAATTCTGTTTCATTACATTGCATGAAGATAAAACAAAGTGAGTTTATGTATAAAACAAGAAAGGAAGTTCTACGTAATTGAAAACTGCAATAACTAATAAGTTCTTCAGTAAAATACTGAAAAGGAAATATATTTATTTTCAAACTTTTCCTCTATCATCAATCATTTTTTAAAATAATAAAATATACTCTAATAAGGTTTTCCCAATGTTTCACACAACTCTAAGAAGGTTTTTTTTATGAAGTTATTGATGTCTCAAATATTTTAAACACAGAATAGAATAGAATAGAATAGATAAATTTAATAACCATATAGTCGTAAAATATCAGATCAATAACAAATCTCCATACTTATAGTATACATATTTATTTTTCACTTCATTTCAATCGCATTTCGTACAAATTCGTTGATGAACTTCTAATTTGAAATATCTTCCAGTTGAAGTTTGAGACAAAATCCTGAATTTTGTAATAGGTTTAATCAGATCAAAGTTGCTTAAGCCCCAGTCCCACTAGACCACCAATGCACCATGCTCACCGCGATCTAAAAAGTAATTCTGATCGTGGTGAGCTCGCAGTATGAGCGGCATGAAAATGAAATTTTTTCGTTTCAATCACGTTGCTACCACGTTCCCATTACGCTTCTACAGCAATCCCGCTACGATTATACAATGTTCTCACCACGCTTCAATATGATTATCACGATCTTTCTATGCTCATCACGCCCTCACTACGCCCATACTACAACTTATCCGATTGCAACACGATCTTACAATGCTTACAAGAATTCAAAATTACATACAGACAATCAAACTCTTGATAGCTTTTATGAATTCTATATTACAACGACATTGAGCATGATGATCGTAGTCGGGTCGTTAGCATTCGGCAATCCTCGGTAGAATCCGCTACTCTCCTTCTATCCATGAGGGTACGGAATCGGCCGAGTTGAGACGAATGGGGTCGTTAGAACAGCGTGATGAGGACGCAATGAGCGTGCTACAATCGTACTAGGAATTGAACAGCGTGGTATGAGCGTTGTATAAACGAGGTATAGTCGTATTTGAAGCATGTTCGGGTTGCGGTAATAACGTGATGGTCGTAGTGAGGTCGTGGTAAAGTCGCTGTTAGATCGTAGCAAAGCCTCCTTAACTAAATTCACGCTTTCGCTACGCTGGCTTTACGATGGTACAGCGACCTTTGCGATCTTACCAAGACATTACTACGCTCTCACTACGATTCTACTACGACCTGATATTGCAACGACCGCAACACGATTGTTTTGAACATGTTCAAAGTTGTCCACGCTCATCACGATCATGAATCAGAATCAGAATATGTCTTTAAGAAATTATCGAAACATGAACATTTGATTATT
>CM034360.1:55064442-55172039 GCA_019925275.1 Mytilus edulis | reverse complement strand
ACAGCAGAAACTGGAGTTGTCATGGATTGGACGGACACCTCACCAATATATATACAAGCTGTAGGGATCATGACCGGATGGGGATCTGAAGGAATGTGGATTGTAGAGCACTCTTGTGAGTAATTAAAAAGAATTAGCTGGAATGGGATCAATGCAAGATATTCTTTTAAAATAATAATAGATATAATGAAGACGGTTACTGATGAGTTTTTGATGCCCTGAACCAAGTCAGGAAAATGGCCATTGTTACATTATAGTTCGTTTCTCTGTGTGTTACGTTTCGATGTTGTGTCTCTGTTGTGTCGTAGTTCTCTTATATTTGATAGGTTTCCCTCAGTTTTAGTTTGTAACCCCGATTTTGGTTTTTTTCTCAATCGATTTATGATTTTTGAATAGTGGTTTACTACTGTTGCCTTTATTTGAGACAAAACGGGCATCTGGCGTACACACTTTTAATCCTGATATCTACATGCATGATGAGTTTATTTGTGATAAAGTAAAAATAAACAAAATATGAAGGAATTCAAACAAATTGTTATTTCTATTCTTCATTGCGTTTAAGTCAAGTTATACTTGTATTTATTGATACAATATGAAGTCTTAATTTTAATTATGAAACATTATTGAAAGTTAACTATATTAAGCCTCAATATTGCTGATGAAAAAAATATTGAACCTTTTGCTATTTAATTGTGAAACACTCAAGCAAACATATCATACTAAATAAAAATAAAATGCAAGTTCAGAATTCTGATAGCAAATATATAACCCTTGGTATCTCTGGTTTTCCTTTTTGTCGATGAGAGAAGACGATAAGGAAAATTCAATAAAAAATGACACTTTTTATTTATTTTTATTTATTATGAAAGTCTTATTGGAACTTTAAAAACGTTGTTCTCAATTAAATTTAAATAATGCTTTATCTTTTTTCAGCGTTATTCACGGGTTATTACTGCGGTGTAACAGGATCCTATGGTAATATGACATTACTTTTCACCAGAATCAAAAGCAGTGTAATTGAGTGCGCAGTAGAATGTGCATTAAGTGAGGCCTGCCTTGGAATTAACTTTCATCAAAATACCAAAGAATGTCAATTTCTTGCCGGTGGACAACTAGTCGTCAAGTCTGTTGCGCATGACTGGCAGTTTTATACAAAATGCTTGAGAGAAAAGACAATGTGTTTAGGGTGCATTGTGTGAGTGATGTTCATTTGTAATTCCTTTTTCCACGTGTTATTATGTAACGTAAAGTAAATTTCAAAATTGCAATCAACTGTAAAAATAACAATGTTAAGTTGTTAACACTTGTATATCAGCTTTCCTGATATAAATATGGTTTTAAAATACTGAGGCCATTTCAAGGGAGAAAAGATCACTAATGGTAGACCATGTTTTAACACGTGTCAAGCGTTTTAAATTGAATTAAGTCTACTTATGTGCACGTACGTGTAGCGTTACCTACTTTGTAGGAATACAACGGTTATCATGGTTATAGAGTTTGTCAATAAATATGGAAAGTAAAAACTATGTTTTTTGTTAAATTATAAAAAAAATCGGGAAAAATTTTAGTGAACGAGTTGTACTGAAAAAAGTAAAATCACAAAAAAAACTGAGCTCCGAGAAAAAATCAAAACGGAAAGTCTAATTAAATGGCAAAATCAAAAGCTCAAATACAACAAACGAATGGAAAACAACTGTCATATTCCTGACATGGTACATGTATTTTCTTACGTAGAAAATGTTGGATAAAACCTGGTTTTATAGCTAGCTAAATCTGTCGATGGTATGGCAGTAGCATCAAATTTCATCAGATTGACAACGATGTGTAAACAGAACAAACAGACATAATAGTTAAAATGCCAAAATAGGGGGTAGAGCAGTCAACATTGTATCATAATTTTAACAAACAATTATGTAGGAAGAAGCACAAAAAGGCATTAGCAAAAATGAAAGACAATTATACAAACATTAAAAATAGCACAATAATAGGATATAAAGAAACACAAAAAAGGCATATAGACAAAGCACATAAGCAAAAATGGAAATCCAGTAAAAAAACCATTTTAAAATTTTATTACCGGCTTTCTCATCAGAAATCGATAAAAAAAACCACATATTTTATTGGGGGAAAATGCGATTAGCTGGCTAAGTCCAAACTCTGTACTGAGACTTCTAATACTACTTTAACACGAAAAAGTGTTATACTGTGATCAAACTAAACTCCTTCTTGTAAACCATTTTTTTGTAGATTTAATTTATTTATTTTAATAACTTCGCAAACAAGTTAGATGTAATTTTATCCATTTAGCCAAGGTAGTGTGCATCCGATACGATTAGACATCCCCTAGAAGTAGAGCAAGATATATTAACCATGTCATTGTGTATAGTATAAGGAAGATATGGTGTGAGTACCAATGAGACCACTCTCCATCCAAATAACAATTTATAAAAGTAAACCATTATAGGTCAATATACTTATTTATCTTACCTCCAATACATTTCGAGGAATATGATTGGTTAAAAGCAACCACGTGGAGACCGTATATAATCCATATTAGGTTTGTAGGGTTCGATATATATTAGGTTAGAATGCGGGACTTATTTCAATGAACTCGTGACAAAACAATACTGATAATTAACTCATGCGCTACGTGCATTCGTAAGCGCATTTGTGAATTAATGAGTTGTTTAGTCACTGGTTGAATATTTTTCTCTATTTGAATTATTCGATTAGTTATTCTATAAATACTTTTTTTTTTATTTAAGAAGAGGTATTTAAATGCTTGCTTACGTCATATTGCAATTATAGGTAATATTGACTGGTGCTTGTGGGGGAAAAAAGAAACTAGGAAGCGTGTTGCTTTTGACAATTATCAGAGTAGGCTCCTTATGTGACATGATTAAACCAACTTTACTAAAATTGTCTGTTTATAAATTTTGAAATTATTATGAAACTAAGGGTTCAACTCCCTCAGGAAAAGTTGGCTTTAGATGAATTTGGCTATCTATTTTAGGTATTTTTAACATATAGCTCTTCAACGATTTTCGGTACTTATACATCTTCGGATTGCAAATGTTTGGCTTTGAGCGTTCCTGATGAAGGTAAATCCAGAAAAGTGCTTCGGACGCAATAAAATATTAAACGTGTTGTTTTATATTTTTACATCACTGGGTCGATACCTCTGCTGGTGGACTATTAGTCCCCGAGGGTATCATCAGCTCAGTAGTCAGTGCTTCGGTACTGAACATGATTAAACTAACTTTACTAAAATTGTCCGTTTATAAATTTTGAAATTATTATGAAACTAAGGTTTCAACTCCCTCAGGCAAAGTTGGCTTTAGATGAATTTGGCTATTTATTTTAGGTATTTTTAACATATAGCTCTTCAACGATTTTCGGTACTTATACATCTTCGGATTGCAAATGTTTGGCTTTGAGCGTTCCTGATGAAGGTAAATCCAGAAAAGCGCTTCGGACGCAATAAATTATTAAACGTGTTGTTTTATATTTTTACATCACTGGGTCGATACCTCTGCTGGTGGACTATCAGTCCCGAGGGTATCATCAGCTCAGTAGTCAGTGCTTCGGTACTGACAAAGATTAAACTAACTTTACTAAAATTGTCCGTTTATAAATTTTGAAATTATTATGAAACTAAGGTTTCAACTCCCTCAGGCAAAGTTGGCTTTAGATGAATTTGGCTATTTATTTTAGGTATTTTTAACATATAGCTCTTCAACGATTTTCGGTACTTATACATCTTGGATTGCAAATGTTTGGCTTTGAGCGTTCCTGATGAAGGTAAATCCAGAAAAGCGCTTCGGACGCAATAAATTATTAAACGTGTTGTTTTATATTTTTTACATCACTGGGTCGATACCTCTGCTGGTTGACTATCAGTCCCCGAGGGTATCATCAGCTCAGTAGTCAGTGCTTCGGTAACTGAACATGATTAAACTAACTTTACTAAAATTGTCCGTTTATAAATTTTGAAATTATTATGAAACTAAGGTTTCAACTCCCTCAGGCAAAGTTGGCTTTAGATGAATTTGGCTATTTATTTTAGGTATTTTTAACATATAGCTCTTCAACGATTTTCGGTACTTATACATCTTGGATTGCAAATGTTTGGCTTTGAGCGTTCCTGATGAAGGTAGATCCAGAAAAGCGCTTCGGACGCAATAAATTATTAAACGTGTTGTTTTATATTTTTACATCACTGGGTCGATACCTCTGCTGGTGGACTATCAGTCCCAGGGTATCATCAGCTCAGTAGTCAGTGCTTCGGTACTGACATGATTAAACTAACTTTACTAAAATTGTCCGTTTATAAATTTTGAAATTATTATGAAACTAAGGTTTCAACTCCCTCAGGCAAAGTTGGCTTTAGATGAATTTGGCTATTTATTTTAGGTATTTTTAACATATAGCTCTTCAACGATTTTCGGTACTTATACATCTTCGGATTGCAAATGTTGGCTTTGAGCGTTCCTGATGAAGGTAAATCCAGAAAAGCGCTTCGGACGCAATAAATATTAAACGTGTTGTTTTATATTTTTACATCACTGGGTCGATACCTCTGCTGTGGATATTAGTCCCGAGGGTATCAAACAGCTCAGTAGTCAGTGCTTCGTACTGAAATGATTAAACTAACTTTAACTAAAATTTTCCGTTTATAAATTTTGAAATTATATGAAACTAAGGTTTCAACTCCCTCAGCAGGTTGGCTTAGATCATATTGGCTATTTATTTTAGGTATATTTAACATATAGCTCTTCAACGATTTTTCGGTACTATACATCTTCGGATTGCAATGTTGGCTTTGAGCGTCCTGATGAAGGTAATCCAGAAAAGGCTCTCGACGCAAAAAATTATTAAACGTTGTTGTTTTAATATTTTTACATACTGGTCGATACCTCTGCTGTGGACTATTCAGTACCGAGGGTATCATCAGCATCAGTAATCAGTGCTTCGGTACTGACATGAATTAAACTAACTTTACTAAAATTTTTTTTTTTTTTTTTTTTTTTTTTTTTTTTTTTTTTTTTTTTTTTTTTTTTTTTTTTTTTTTTTTTTTTTTTTTTTTTTTTTTTTTTTTTTTTTTTTTTTTTTTTTTTTTTTTTTTTTTTTTTTTTTTTTTTTTTTTTTTTTTTTTTTTTTTTTTTCGGACGCAATAAATTATTAAACGTGTTGTTTTATATTTTTTACATCACTGGGTCGATACCTCTGCTGGTGGACTATAGTCCCCGAGGGTATCATCAGCTCAGTAGTCAGTGCTTCGGTACTGACATGATTAAACTAACTTTACTAAAATTGTCCGTTTATAAATTTTGAAATTATTATGAAACTAAGGTTTCAACTCCCTCAGGCAAAGTTGGCTTTAGATGAATTTAGCTATTTATTTTAGGTATTTTTAACATATAGCTCTTCAACGATTTTCGGTACTTATACATCTTCGGATTGCAAATGTATGGCTTTGAGCGTTCCTGATGAAGGTAAATCCAGAAAAGCGCTTCGGACGCAATAAATTATTAAACGTGTTGTTTTATATATTTTTACTAGAGAGAAAAAATACGTTAATTATGATCGTTTTAAAAGGAGGAGGTACAATAAAGGTTGTATGTGTTGTCATACTTGAACTGTTACAAAAGTATGTGATATCTAAGTACAAATAACTGACATATAAAAAAGGGCAGCATGTGGTAGTTTTGATACCACTATCATGGTTTTACCACTGCTTGTAAAATGCCTGAATCTGGGGATACATTCTGCCGAAAACTCAGTGATTTGAAGTAGACCTGATATGACATTATTTTTAGATCAAATTTGAAGTCTATTATTGTGTTATTGTGCTAAAACTAAGGTTTCTCCTTTTTTGGCTGACCGGGGCCCACAGGGCCTCATGTGAGCTTATGCCATCACTTGGCGTCCGTCGTCGTCTATCGTCGTCTGTCGTCGTAAACTATTTTAAAAATCTTCTCTTCTGAAACTACATGGCCAAATACCTTCAAACTTTAACTAAATGTTCCTTAGGGTATCTAGTTTATTACAAGTTTCCGAAGTTTTGATCCATCAATAAACATGGCCGCCATGGCTTAAAATAAAACATAGGGGCTATATGCAATTTTTGGCTTATATCTCAGAATCTAAAGCATGTAGAGCAAATCTGACAGCGGTAAAAATGTTGATCAGGTCAATCTGTCTTAAAAATTTAGACGCACCAGACTACTCGTTGTTGGGTTGCTGCCCCTTAATTGGTAGTTTTAAGGCAATTTTTCAGTTTTTGGTTATTATCATAAATATTATAATAGATAGAGAAAAACTGTAAACAGCAAAATTCCCCATAAAGAGTTATTGCCTTTTAGGACAATTTTGCACAATTTGTTTATGTTTTCTAACTTTAAAAAATCAAGTATACATTTTGTATTTTGTTTCCTTGAACGTCATGAAACATAGCTACTATGACTAAAATGAAACATATAGGTAAAATGCATTCAATTTACTTTTGAAGTATGTATGACAGATACAAAGTACATTTAAATGGCATTTTTAAGCAACTCATTAATATATATTTAAAAGCAAAAATAATTATTGATGAAAGATTGGAGCCAATGATGACAGGTGAGCGATTCAGGCTATTGAGAGCCTCTTATTTATTTTCCAGTAGTATACCGCTGTTCAAAATTCATAAATCGATTGAGAAAACAACAAATCAGGGTTACAAACTAAAACTGAGGGAAACAACATAACTGATTTTGATAGTTATTTCATTGGCCTCTTTGTTTGTATGCTCTTCTACGTTTCAAAGTTTTAGCTTTATAATATTTTTGACTCCATCACATATGATGATGGTAATTCTATAAACAAATGTCGTTTGCATAGAAATCGTAATCAAAGAACACAAAGAACACATGTCGCTTGCAAAGAAATTGTATCAAAGAAAACACAAGTTGTGTGCACTAAAAAAGTTAATTCAAAAGAACACCTGTCTTGTGCATAGCACACGTAAATAAAAGCCTTCTCATGTGCATATAAAAAAAAAAAAAAGAAAAACACAATTTTGTGCATAGCAAATGTAATAAAAGAATACATGTCGTATGCAAATTCTTATTCAAAGAACACATGTCGTGTGCATAGAATTTATGGTCAAAGGACAGATATGATGTGCATAAAAATCTGATTCAAAGAACACAAGTCGCGTGCATCGAAATCTTAATAAAAAACAAACTTGTGTGCATACATTTTCATATTACGGATAACAAATCTTGTGCAAGGTATTCGTAATTAAAGAATTACATGTGTGCACAGATATTGTTTCATAGAACACATGTCATGTGCATAGAAAACATAATCAAAGAACATGATGTGTGCATACAAAACATATCAAAGAACACATTAAGTGTGCATACAACTCGTAATCAGAGAACACTTGTGGTTTAGAAATGGTTCCACAATACCAACAAAAATGATAAATAAAGAGAAAAAATGATTTGACTATAAACAGGTAGCCATAAGTTTCTACCAAAATTAAAAGAGGAAAAAGAAAGTAAAAACAAGCAATTATAGCCTTTTAACTTTAAAACTCTTAGTTCATTCCTAAAATGCAATGCCTTGATCATATAACTTTTGGTATGTGCGTTTGGCTTTGCAAAAGCAAAGTAAAGAATGCAGCTAAGTCCCCGTTAGAATAATTTATGTTTTATTTCGTGTATTTCTATGATAACAAAGAAAACAAGAAGAAAGAAAAAAGAAAGACAAAACGAAATATATATATATATATATACATTAAGTCTATTAGATGTGTTAACCTTTTCTTTTCATGTACACGCCTCTTGAAAAGCAAAGAGCGAAAATTGAAGTTGATCAAATGGAATTCGTTTCATTGAAAATCTTATTTTTTTCTTCTTTGATTTCAGGCCAGTAAGCAGAATTAGAACAAGGGTGAACAAGCTGAAATGTTTCGCTCGATTTAAGTTTTCTAATATTTTTGATTTCGGAGCCGTATATAACTGACTACTAGTATATAGAATTGATAGTACTGATTGATTACACCAACTTAATTTGAACTGTGGTTGATAGTTAAATACTACATCTCCTTATTTCAAATGTAATTAATAGTTTGTAAATATTTAGGTTTTACTTCAAGTACAATGTATCACATTGAATTAACATTTAAAACAATTAAATAGGATCAAGGCTGGATCAGACCTTTATAACGGGCAGAGATGTACACCTTCCAATCATTCTTCACAAACTAGAGTTGTCCTCTTGCTTATTGTACCTGTAAAACAGACCAAACCAAAAAACTAAATATTTAAGACTTGAATGCTGCTTTTTGTAAATTTATTGGGGTGTAAAAGCGTTGACCGAAGTACATTTTGTATGAAGCGCGGAAGCGCTTCATACTAAAAATGTGCGCACGGTCAACGCTTTTACAACCCTATAAAGTTACAAAAAGAAGCATTCAATACTTATAATTACATTTTTTTTAGCAAGAATCATGAAAACACGATTTTTATCAAGTTTTCATTTAATTTACCTGTGCACTTTATTGTGGGACCTCGTGTCATCATGAATGAAAAATGTTATTGTCTAATACAATTGTTTCAGGAATAGCACGTGTTGTGCAGTTAGCCAATCAGAATAACGTATTACAATGAACATACATCAAATGTAATTATTAACTTATAAACCCTGAAAATGATACCGGTGCATTGTAAATACGCCTCACAATCATTCCATGCAACAAATGTAATCAATCTTTGGCTATAGTATCTCATGATAGGGTACGGGCTTAGCTAGAAAACTTAACCTTCATCAATGATCAATTAAATAGGTGCAACTGTAAGAAAACCATGTCTGCCGGACATGTCGACCTTGCAAAAGTACCCATATACTAAATATGGTTATCATGCATTCTTATAATAAGGAAGATATTCACTTTTTCCCAACCAGTCGTTTAATCGTGAGAATTATGTCAAGCACAATATAACGGACATATAACGGACGGAAGCATTCAGGACATCTATCCAATAAATCTGAAAGCTTTTTCAAACAGATTACACCGTCACAGTCGTATTATTCTGAAATTTCTTTTGTCGCAGGCTAGATAAAAAAAAATGATTAACAAGGGCATGGTTTAGATAAGAGAAAAACTAGTCCAAACCCGCCTCCAGTCTTGTACCTGCCTTTAATCAGTAACCCCGGCCGTTGTGGTCTTACGTCAAATCTTAATGTTTGTTATTTAGATACATGTAATTGGGTATTGTTTGCACATCTTATACTCTAAAATTGATTATTTCCGTATAATTTTTTTCCAACTTCATTTTTAATTTACTAGTACTTGGTACGAATGGTAGCTTGACATATTGTATAAATATCTGTCTATTGATAAATATAAAAAAAAGAAGAAAGTGGTATGATTGCCCATAAGACAGGCTGTCAGCTCTTCATAAGAGAACAAATGGCACAGAAATTAACAACTATCAACAACGAGTAAAGCCCGTACTGCATAGTCAGCTATAAAAGGTCCCAAAATGATCAATGTAAAACAAACTAAACGTTTGAAGTATTCGTACTGATCACAGCTTAACACAACTCACTCACTTTTTGGACAATCATCATGGAAATCCCCGATGAATTGAATGCTTTGTTAGCAGCCATGAAGTTGACTGGTAAAGAACCTGCCTGGAAGTTCTCGGCAAGTACTAACCAGGTGACAGTACAGCTGACGTGGACCAAGGCTAAGGAACAAGAGGTATCCTCCAGTAAAGCCAAGCCGGCCCTGAAAAAAAGTAAACCCCCATCAACCAGAAGAAGGGACGCTAGGCGTTACGACCAGTGGGTGCAGGCCAAAAGCTCTGCTGCAACATCGGCTGAGGTCATACCACACACCACCAAGGTAGACCAGAACCAACAGACAGAACCCAAAACAGCACGAGAGGGAAGCAGGGAGATAGTACCAACAAAAAATCAAGAGGAATCTGAGTGAAATCATCAAGACGGACACTGTCATCAGTCCGTACAACCCCAGGAAGGCATGCCATCGCCAATACTACCTCCAGCCAACTAAAGACAGAGGCAAGCGATGCCGGATCGACAATGACGAGGGATTCGACCTAGCTGATCCCGAGTTGCTCCGGACACCACCTCACACATCGCCACTATCGATGCCATCTCCTGAGGCAGTTACAACAGCACTTATGATCTTGGAACGGCCAGATACTCCTTATCACACTCCTAGATACAAAGTAAAAGCTAAACGGTCAACTGAATCAGAACCAGACAATAAGTAGAAAGTCCGCAATATCCAGACAGGATAGTCGGACGGAAAAACCCACATATCATCATCAATGTAAAACAAATGAAACGAGAACACTAATGGTCTAATTCATGAACAAAACAATGAACGAAAGTAAATACGTAAAACAGCATCGAACGACAACCAATGAATTATAGGCTCCTGACTTGGGACGGGCATCTACATACAAAATGGTGCGTGGTTAACATGTTACCGGAGTCCCGATCCTCCCTTAACCTAGGTCAGGAGTGTAACAGTACAACATAAGAAAGAACTTTAAAAAATCAGTTGAAAAAGGTCTAGCTCATAAGATGGATACAAATAGAAATACATCTAACTAAAACACAGAGTTGACGTGGACGGGTAATTGTACATCCCAAAGACAAACAGACACTAATAATCACTGAACAAGTACACATTTGTGTTTTCGGACCAGCTGAAGCACGCCTCTGGGTGCGAGATTTTCTCGCTGTGTTGAAGACCAATTGGTGGCCTTTTGCTGTTTTCTGCTCTTTGGTTAGGTTGTTGTCTCTTTGACATATTCTCCGTTTCCATTCTCATTTTACTAGTACAGATCTGTGAGTACTCATTAGATTACTGATAGCTTTTTCAAAGCCAATAACAACTAATAAAAAACACTCATGAAACCTTAGACTAAATAATCTATCCGTACGCACCCAACATCCAATGGATTTAGTGTAAAGACGGCAAACACAGACGGAGAAAATCATGACCTTGTGCAATGCCAAGATATGGGTAACGACAGATTGTAGATCAAAGTGTAAATGTATGTAACAATAATATTATGTATGTTTTTAATTTATCAAAACCAAAATTAATACCAATAAAAACTATATTCAAGGCTCTTATTATAGTGTTGAATTGGTTACCTTTTAGCATAAGTTTATTTAAAGGGTCGATATCGGTAAACGACAACAGGATATGCTAGCCTGTTAAAAAAACTTCTACAGGTACAAAGACTGTGTCGATGAGCTTCTACATGTCTCACTGACGTACATGTATACCCCACGTGATATACCCATGTCTCCATTTATTCATATTTACTTTATACAAATATGGTAACAATAATTATGAAACTATGGTGTACATCTTATTTTTAGTTTTTTAAGGAGCTCTTTATTTATTTCTATTTAAAAATTTACTCGTTGTCGTTGTAAGGAGTTGGGGAGTTACTTGTTAATTGCCCATCATAAATGAAGTTTTGTTTAAATATTATGTTTTAAATCGGTTTTATTTTTGTCAATTCATGTGCTTATTTTCAAACTATTATGATTTTATATATAATACTTTGTAACGGTACAATTTATAATTTTTCATGTTTGTTATGCGTTTACTTTTCTACATTGGCTAGAGGTATAGGGGGGGGGGGGGTTGAGATCTCACAAACATGTTTAACCCCGCCGCATTTTTGCGCCTGTCCCGCCAAGTCAGGAGCCTCTGGCCTTTGTTAGTCTTGTATTATTTTAATTTTAGTTTCTTGTGTAAAATTTGGAAATTAGTACGGCGTTCATTATCACTTCAACTAGTATATATTTGTTTAGGGGCCAGTTGAAGGACGCCTCCGGGTGCGGGAATTTCTCGCTACATTGAAGACCTGTTGGTGACCTTCTGCTGTTGTTTTTTTCTATGGTCGGGTTGTTGTCTCTTTGGAACATTCCCCATTTCCATTCTCAATTTTATTCTACTGCTAAAAGTAATTCACACATAAGATATTGAAACGTTAACCTATACCGTTGTTATGTTATTCAACGTATGAAGACAGACTTAGTTATATCATGGTTTTTTTTAGCAACTGTGCTATTTGAAATTGACTTTAATAAGATTTATTCCAATGAAGAATAAATTCGGTTATCGGAGGAAATTTGACTTAAGTTTTGGGAGTTGTCCCGCTTTGTACACGTTATGGAATTAATATATTATAGGTTGATTATTTAAACCTTGATAACTGTGACGTCATTCATTCTTTCTTTCCCACGCCACGTAGAAAATTAGGTTCCGTATAAATTAACAAATTTTGTTTCAAAAGATGCGACACAACATCTACAAATATAGTATGCTTCTTATAATGGAATTATGTATCCGCTGAGCTTCTGTTTCCCAGGGCCAGCATCCGATATACTGTGGAAGCAATAATGTTAACAAGGATATTATGTTGATATATAAGGAAATGACATTATAAGGAATAGCAATAAGGTGGAAATAAGAAATAAGGAATGGACAGTAAGGTTAAATTATATTATATACATGTACTAGGGACTTGCCAATTATGTTTCTCGGCAGTCCCATTCTTTGTCAAGCCGTGGCCGTACAATTTTGTACTTTTGTCAAATAAAATATTTCTTACTTTACATTTGTATGTCATTTGTCCCAACGTTGTCTCAGATAACCACAAATATACCATAGTTTTATGATGTCAGAACAATTTTAGATTCTTTTTTATATATCTGTTTGGTCCTGAAAAAAGCCTTTTCAGCAAAAGCTGTTTTGTAACTCAACATCGGCTTTTATCTTCTGTGGTTGCAAGATCCATTTTCTTCTCCCGACATGTGTTCTAGCTGCTCTACAAGATTCTTTTCAATTTTCAATTGTGAACTCCCGACATCTTTTGTGTCTTTCCTTCCCTCTATTAACGAGACTTCAAGCTTGAAAAATAAATATTGTTTTTATTTTACAGGTTAAATTAATGTTACTTATCATTTGTCCTAATAAACTTAATTTAAATGTAGTATGTTTGTGGAGACATGTCAAAAATGTTCATACCCAACTATATCAGTCATATTCAGGACCGGTAACTCTGTCGATAGATATTATCGGGTATCCAATATTGTTAAAACCAGATCAATCGTATTATACGTCTCTGTTGGAATGTATACAATAACTCTTCTTTTTTTTTACACAATTTAAACTTATATCGATTCATTGCCTGGATTTGGCTTTAAATATTGAATTAAAAAATGAATAACAATAAAATCATGTTTAATAATCGAAATTCATTTAAATTTAAATTTGAATCAGAATATTTCTTTGAAATAATTATGATCAATTATAGAAACATATAAATATTTGAATGCCTTTTAAACAAAAAATATTTTTTGAAAGAAATTTTCATAATATTCATATTTTCCTTAAGTTCATTATGAAACATACGTCTTCTGATTTGACACGAGAAGGAGAAGATGTTTATTTGTACATTTATGAAAACTTTTGTATATCACAAAATTTAAACTCTGGTAATACATGTATACACACTGACAGGATGTTAGATGTCACCTGGTTGCTTTTGGTTTGCACGTCTACCTGACAATATATTATGATGTAACATTACAACCCAAGTTAGATTTCACCTGTTCGGTCAAGGAATGAAATTATAAAGGTAGAATATTTATCTATTATAATTGGACATTGTTTTTTTTTCTCTTAGGATGAAAGCATTTATTTTTTGTTCTAAAAGGAATGTATAAATATATTTCTAAAGAAAGATAAAATATACAGGAAAATTGAAAAACACCTTTAAAAAAAGAAGAGATTTTTTTTATTATAGATATTGTAAACTATTTTCTGGTAACAGTATCCCCTTGATGAATATCTGTCAAAATAAATGTTCCCGTGTCACACTTAAAATATTTTTATTTTATTAAGAAATTTTGAAATCTTGGATATCGAAATATCACTAAAGGAAAATAACAGAAACATAAGAGATTTTTTTTGATGAAAAATTAAATATAATGTAGGAACGTTCATTGATCATTGATTTGATGCAACATTTCCATATGATACATCAGCCGCCATTTTGAAAAATATCGGAAAATTCCCTTTTTTAAATCGATGTTTGACCGAATTTGTCCTGAAATTAAACTGTTTTAAGTAGTATTTTTCGACAGCTATATGTTTGAATATACTTAATCGATTTGCAAAGTTTGTGTTTTATTTACGGAATTTCTTTATTTGTTTTAAAAGTAGACATGGGTATCGGTAATTTAGCATTGAGTCAACGGAGAAATGACGAGAAAAAGTGCATGTTTTACGATTCCGATTTGACCGAAATTAATCAAAAATTAAACTGTTAGGACCAACATTGTTTGATAGAAATATGTTTGAATATCAAGGATTGATTTGCAAAAGTAAGAAAACGCATCAGGTTTATGAGAAAATTAAACTTTATTGAGGCATATATGCATTTTATAGGGGGAAATATAATACAAAATGGCGGCTATTATACGTCACAAAAGTCACGTGATGTCTAACTTAGTTGGATATGACGTAGCTTGGAAATAAATAAGATTAGACTGCAGTTGACGACTTGACATGAGTTTTCTTACTTTAAAAAAATGTCACGGAAGAACGTTATAATTAGGTAGGGTCGAGTTACCACAAACGAAACTTAATCTTTATGCCAATTTACGTAGCATTTTCTTAATCTACTTAGAAATATAATTAAAATATTAATTATGGTTTTGGCTTTTGATATAAACTAAACGGAAGATGATTTATTTAAAATCTTGAAAGATAAGTATAAACATACTTAACGTAATACTGTTGATTGATAAAACAATAACACATGCACTCTTATTAGCAGCAAAACAAATTCATTTTCAATTAGGAACCATCTATGCAGTGTATGCCTAAAACTCTCCAATGCAGCATAATTATAGTCAGAAAAATAACATTCTTTAAAACGTCATACTTAATACTGTCCTTGTGAAATTATTTTCTCGTGTGCTACAATCTTTGAAAGTCTGTAATCATCAATGTCAAGAATTGGATCTTTTCACACATTTCATTCAAATCTTCTCATATTTCTGTCAGGGTAATGTCTTATTCTTCATTGCATACATACATAATAGCGATCATATTATTCTTTTTGTTTTGAATATTTCGTTGAAAACAATATTTGACGCTCCATTACTGTCGATGAATCTTGTTTAACTGATATTCGCGCCTTTCAAAAAGTCCGTGATTTTTAGAAAGTGGCGGGGTTTGTATGGCCTTAACCAAGGGAATATTTTTACTGAAAGGTTAAAACAGATATTTTTTTATTTTTGGACAATTTTGCGGTGTTTCGTAAATTATACCATAGTTTTTGTTGAAACACCTAAGGTCTTCGGTCTTCTGAGGTTAAGGCCGGGGCTTTCAACAAAAGCTATGGTATAATTTACGAAACACCGCAAAACTATCCAAAAGATATGAAATTTTATAATATAATTGTTTCATGTTTATTTAATCATGCATCCTTCCATATTACTATTCTTCTCCTTCTCTTGAATGTTCACCCTATTTGCAGGATCACCTCTTTAGAAATATATGCGTTTCTTTTTTAAATAATTAATTTTAACTTTGTTACTATAGTAGATGTCTATAAGATAAAACGAAGGAAAATTTTATGTGCACACTTAAAACACACTTATCTTTTTTTTTAATTTTAAGAATTTAATTAATCAATATATTGTCATGATTATAACAACACCGTTGAGTACTCCAGACTTTTTGTTGTCATTAAAGAGTTGAGTCTAAACCATTACTCGCTATACGATCTACTTAACTGTAAAAACAACTTTCTAATATAAGTATGGTAATATTTTAAACAATATCAAAAACTGATTTATATCTTGAAAAAAAACCCAGAAAGAAACCTGAAAAATCTGAGAAAATGGCTCTCAATCCCGTTTTTCAAGGTTAGTACTAAGTGCAATGATCCATTAATACATAAATAATTTTAATGTTTTCAATACAAGTTTCGTGAACTTGTTCATTTTCTAAAATATTTTTGTTTTGCAAAATCAATCTTTTAAGCAGTTTTGGTGGAATTATTGCACGCTAAAGTATTCGAAACAAAATTAATTAGGTAAAAAAATCAAATTACTGATTTACGCAAAAATATAAAATACATGTATAATGAAAAAGTAATGAAGAAACTGAATATTGTAGAAGTATTTTGTTATTGATCACATATCAGCTATAAGTTACTTACAATTTTCTTATTTTTGTGTGTTTCAGATGACTTTTACACGTGTTGTTATGATGAAGAAGAATCACAGTTAATGGTTTTGAAGGATAAGCAAGCTTTATGTGAAGATTTAAAGTATATACTGTCCGTTCCTGATCTATGCGATGTCACGTTCCTTGTTGGTCCCGATCAATATCCAATCCACGGACTGAGAGCAATATTAGCTTCCAGAAGCAGGTAACAGAACATTAATTTATTAAAATTGATAAAGCATCATATTACTAATGTTAAACTTTTTAATAAAAAAAAAAGACAATCATTTTAAATTTTCGGTTTTAAAATGTTTTAAGTTATAATTCTAATATTAGAATCATTTGGTAAGTTTTCTGTGTTTTAGTATTGTAAATTACAAATGTTAGACATAACCATGATACATGCAAAAAATCATTTGATTTTTTAGCAAATTTGCATTAATAAACATTTGAATGTTTGTTCCATTGCAGACTGTTTTACATGATGATCCTTGCTAAAGAAAAGGAAATTAAAATACAAGCTTCACAGAAGAAAATCGGATTTTTGAAGAAACTGAAAGAAATTCGTAAGCTTCTGACCTCTAAACCATCATACCAAACTTCGGTATCATCCATTTCAAGAAAGTTGACTATTGTTCTAGAAGAATTTGAACCACGTGTATTTGAGAGACTGGTACGTTATATTCACTGTGGCATGGTATCAGTCGACGTGTTTTCTGTTGTTGGTAAGATATATTTTCTTTTCACTTTTACAGTCATCTTTTTTTTTTATGTTAATGTGTTTCTATTATTTGAAATTATGCGTTTTTATGCTAATATACTATTATAATATTTGTTTTATGTAATGGGAGACTTTTTAAAACCTGCGCACTTGTTTTGCATGCACATGATTTTTAAATATTATATAATAACATTACCCCCATTTAATTATTTTTAGGACTGCTGAACGCCGCCGAAAAGTTCGAGTTGGAATGCCTGAAGAATGCATGCTGGGAGTTTGCTGTTAGTTGTATCCGTCCTGATCTTGTCCACGATCTAATTGCTTCAGCGAATGAGTACTCCAATTGTAAATTGACCAATGATCTATTCAAAGAGGTAAACTATAAAAATGATATTAAATTGATGATCATTTAAATTCTGTTAGTCTTGATATACCCGTTGTTCGTCTCTCTTTTATTGATTGGTTGATAAACGTCCATTGGCAAATATTTCATTCATGTTCAGAACGATTTTCTCTTTTTATTTGTACATTATCATTTTAAAATGTATATGCTATAGAATTGAGAATAGAAATTGGGAATGTGTCAAAGCGACAACAGTCCGACCATAGAGCAGACAACAACCGAAGGCTATCTATAAATAACTAGTAACAAATCTGACAAAAATACCCTGTCCAAACTTCGATCACACGTAAGTTTTTTTAAGACTAGGCTTTAAATTTCCTCTCAAAAATAAAAATAAATATAATTTGTCATATATGACTAAAGTTTTTTTTATTCTTTGTTTGTTTTGTAAGCCAAATTTATTCAATTTTGTTTATCTGTTTATTTCAGATTCAAGAAATATCACTGAATCACCCTGAGTTGCTATTCTGTACACCAAGATCACGATCAAACAGCTTCCGGGACGGTAATGACTGCAGACCGAAAAGTATAACTACCAACGGACTATTAATGAGATCTGTCTTGTAAATCTAAGACAATGTATTTTGTAATTGTATATAATTATTTGATATTGTTATATGGTGAATCATATAATGGTTGATAAGTGCTAAATCTATAACAATAAACTTTTTAAACCAAGTTAGTTTTAGTCTTCTTATGTAGTTTCAAGAATGCTATCGGCTATTTCTTCATTTGATAGTATTTCAGATTAAAATCTGTATGCTAAGACAAATGCTTAGTTGCAAATAAATACAATTAACTGTATGTGCTTGTCCCAAACAGGAGCCTTCAATTCAGTGATTGTCAATGGTTCATGTCTGTCATATTTCTTTTTCGTAAATTATATTTTTATATTTGCTTGTTTAAATTGTTTAACATTTTCCTTGTCAGCCGATTATACTGTATGGGTATTTCTCATTGTTGAAGGCCGTCTTATTATTGCTTCTATCCACTTCATTTGAACTCTGGTGAATAGTTCATTCACAGGTAATCATACAACATGTGCTTATTTTAAAATTAGATCATAAACGTAAAACAGGCATTTAA
This sequence comes from Mytilus edulis, assembly GCA_019925275.1. Classification (NCBI taxonomy): domain Eukaryota; kingdom Metazoa; phylum Mollusca; class Bivalvia; order Mytilida; family Mytilidae; genus Mytilus; species Mytilus edulis. The sequence goes on along the minus strand of CM034360.1, from coordinate 55,153,532 downwards.
GCATGAAATACAACCATGGAATTAAACACATTTACGAATTTAAAACACCAATGCAATTTGAGCATTCAACATAACCATGCAATTACACACTATAACACAATTATGCAAACACAAGTATGGAATTAAATACAACCATGCAATTCATCACAGTCATTAAATTATGACAAGTACTCTCACTAGATCAATCTGAGTACTTTGTGTCTTTTGTGTTTGTGCCTAATATACAAGATACGTCCTATACAGTCGCTTGGTTTGTGTTCGTTCTTAGTTTGTGGTGTTATACAACTATCACTGGTTAGGGTAGGGTAGTGTTCAATACATGCAAATATGTTTTTATCCCCCCCCCCCCTAAAAAAAATAATAGAAAAGAACTTCTCTGAACTGGTAAATTTTATCAGAGCATTTAATATTGTTTGTCGAGCAAGGTTATATGAAATATCATTAATATGTAAAATATACAATAAATGTGAATGTTTAAATGGTAATATTTTGAATCGTTGTAAAAATGTAAAGTCTTGTGTGATAGAGATAGATGTAAATACTTGTTTATTTGTCTAGAAAAAATAAGCGTAGATATGGATGGGAGTAATCATTTCTGTATTCTGTATTTTTATTTTTTTTTTCATTATTCTTCATCTTTAGATATAATGGCTTTTCTCTAATTACTTGATAACTGTAGTCCGGACGTTCTTATATTTTCTGTTAAATAATATCAGATTATTACATGGCATTTTTCATATCGCATGTATTATCAGCCCTAGGTTCAATATCAGCCCAAGAGCCGCATGGCTCGAGGGCTGATATTGACCGAGGGCTGATAATACATGCGATATGAAAAATGACATGTTATGATCTTTTTATCATATGCTTAAACAGTAGAGAAAAATAACAGATTCAGTATATTGATCCTTTTACGTGGTTCCCGAAAAGAAGTTCAAAGAGTGAAAAGTTCACGGACGTCGGATCCCAAATCTATGCATTTGATATAAAATCTTTCTATCATATGCCTCAACAGAGAAAAAACACATTTTAATATGGACGAATCGACAAAAAAATAATTCAACATTATGAACATTGTTTGGAAAAGTCAACTTTTTTTAAAGAAACTTTCTAAATTATGTTTGAAACTTTAAAAAAATGCATTTATTTAATTATTTTTTTTATTTTTTTTTATTTTTTATTTTTTTTATTATTGTACACAATATACTTTCCAGTATCCAAATAATTGTTTAGTACACTACTTTGTAATGTTTTTCACTGAAAAGTAGCATTCATGTGTAATTTCCGGAATTTGCCGAGTATCACCGGAATGCCATGCGATAACGTTCCGGAAAGGCATGTGATAACAATCGAAGCATGTGATAAACTTTTCATATCAGCCCGCTAAGCACCAATTCGAAAAATATGAAATATACGTTAATTTAATGCTATTATCATACGGTAAAAATCATATGTTATTTAGTCTAAGTATATGATAATATATTTTATCCAATTCTTTATATTTTAGCAGCCCATTATTCTGTTTTCTCCTATTTCACCTCATTATTCTCTATTCTGTAAATCCCAACTACATCCTCATATAGGAAAATATATCAGGTCACTACTTAATACATAGGTCTGAATGAATGTATTGTTTTAACACCCAGCGGCAAATATTACATGCATATCAGGACACAAAGATATGATTGACTGAATTTGATATCCTTTGTGTTCTTTACACACTATACCTGCGTTTTAGCGTGCTCATTCACATGTTTACTGCCAGAAACATACATTCAAACCAATTATCGTTTGTACTTTCTCCTACATGTCGCGTGCTGAGCGAAAAAATATCGGGGGAATGGTTTCCACTTCTCTCTCTTTCCTCGTTCTGTTCAAATAGCCAGTTCTACAGTTTTCCTACATCTGATTTCGTTTTCGAACGGGGACTCTTTGATATGAAAAGATCAATTGCCATCTATCTACCACTGAGGATTTCCGGATAATAACACACTAGAACTTCCGAAAGGGGTGCGATACGGGGTATATTTATATATGCGACACGGGTTTAGTTATGCTGTATTCGTCACAGGATAGATATATACAAAATGTCTGTATTTAGTAATATTGGCTACATGTATATAATACTTGCATTAACTCGTCTGAGTATTTTCATTCCACTACCTTCCGTAAAGGCACTGTTTATTTATTAGTAACAAAAGACATAAGGCCTTTTATAACTGACTATGCAGTATGGTGACCTATAATTTATGTGCCATTTGGTCTCTTGTGGAGAGTTGTCTCATTTGGCAATCATACCACATCTTCTTGCTTATAAAAAAGGTCAATGTGGTAAGTTTTTATCATTTACACTTCCCACTGGTGGCAAGGAACAAATATTATTGACCACCGTAGTACTTCAGTCATACAATCTAAAGCAAAATTTAGTATTCTTTGAACTTGAGGAAGCTAGTGAAAACAATGAAGGAGCTAAGGGGGGTGCAACGGGAGAAAGGGGGGGTGCAACGGGATCAACATATAATGAAAACTGTGTAAACAAAATTTTGGAATTCTGTGAAAACCAACTGAAAATAGAAAACGCAAAAGACAAGATAACCTTGGAAAAAGCGTATCGCTTAGGAAAAAGGAAAGATGGAGCAGCCAAACCAAGACCAATTGTGGTGAAATTTAGAAAATTCGAGGATCGTGAAATGATCCGCAGTGTCTCAAACCGTTTAAAAAACACCAATTATGGTATAAGCCCACAGTATCCCAAAGAGGTTCTAGAAAGACGGAAAAAACTTGTACCCATCATGCTCAAAGAAAGGAAAAAAAACAAAAAAGCTTATATTGCTGGAGACAAATTGTATGTTAATGGTGAGCTATGGAAGGAATAGGAGGTAGCGGAGAATGATTGTGCTAAAAATAGTGGTTCCTTGAAAATTTGCTCTTGGAACATATCAAAAGGGTTGATCCGGAAATTGTCAGATAGAAATTTCTTGAATTTAGTAAAAAAATATGATATATTGTGTCTAAATGAATGCTGGCTTAAATGTCCCGATGAATTTGAAATAAAAGGCTACGAAAAAGAATTTGTGTATAGAGAAAAATGTAAAGGAGGAGGTGTAGTTATTTTTTATAAGAAATGGTTAACTCCCTATACTACTGTATTGAATTGTTGTGCAGATAGTATGATCTGGTTAAAAATTGACAAAAATGTATGTTTAAATGGTTTAGATTTGTATATTTGTGCTATTTATATTCCGCCTGATAAAAATGTATTTTACCGTAAATATGATATAGATGTTTTCGATATACTGCAAGAAAATATTGAACATTATAGTACATTAGGAACTGTGGCTGTGATAGGCGACTTGAATGGACGAGTAGGTCTAAAAGCGGACAATATAGTTAATGATACATTGGATAAAGAACTGATTAACAGTATTTCTTTTATTGACTATGTAAATGATAGTTATATTTGTAATAGAAAATCTGAAGACATTAAACCTCCAAATAGTTTTGGTCAGCGTATATTGCAGTTATGCCAGTCGTCCGGTCTACGTATATGTAACGGCAGATTTGGAACAGATAGTGGGAAAATAACATTTAATAATAAAAACGGTAGTAGCGTTATTGATTATTTATTGTTTACACAAAGTGAAATGTTTAAATGTTTAAAATCTTTTTATGTTGAACCATTTAATATGTATTCATGTCATGCTCCAATAGTAGTTGAATTGTACCTTAAGGGTAATAATCAGTCTTACGGTCAATGTCATTGTAATAAAACTAAGTTCAATATATTTAACTGGAATGAAGGGTCAGAAGATGATATCAGAAGTAAATTGATACTCAACACACAAAAGTTTGATGATCTACTGGTAAATTTTGACGAAAACAGCGATATAGATACGTGTGTAGAAAGACTTAATAATCTTTTAACTGATATATATGAACAGTATACGAAATCTGAAGTAACATACAAAGAACAGTGTGAATTTTGTGAAAATGGCGATAAAGTTTATAAATCTAATGCGGACAAGCCTTGGTTTACCGATGAATGCAAAACATTATACATACAATATCAAAATGCATTAGACAGTTTTAACAAATACCGCTCGGATGAAAACAGAATTAACTTTAACCTTTCAAAGCAAAAGTATAAGTGCTGCGAAACAAGACTTAAAAGACATTATAAGAACCAACGAGGAAATATGCTGTCGTCACTAAGGAAGAAAAATCCGAAACGTTTCTATAAGAATTTTAAAAAACGTAAAAAGCGCATTAAAAATAACATTTCATTGGACCAATTCGAGGAACATTTTAAAAAACTTTGTCTAAACCGCCCGAAGTGAATGTTGGAACGAGTGATCATACTCCGGAAACAGTTTTTGAGGAACTTGATCTTCCGTTTACAGAAAAAGAACTGGATTCGTGCATCAAAAAACTAAAAAGAGACAAGTCGACTGGTTATGATGATATAATGAATGAGTATATACTGTTTGGTAAAACTTTATTGAAACCTGTACTTTGCAAACTGTTCAACAATATTTTATGTGCTGGAAATTTTCCTGAAATATGGGTGAAATGTATTTTAATTCCAATTTTTAAGAAAGGAAATCCTGACGATCCTGGAAACTACAGAGGTATTTCGTTGGTGTCCCATTTAGGAAAACTATTTACGTCGTTGATTAATTCAAGACTTATAACATGGTGCAAGATTAACAACACTCTGACAGATGCACAATTTGGATTCCGTCCTGGATACGGCACTTCTGATGCCATCTTCTGTCTTCATTCCCTGATTTCTAAGTCATTAAGAAAAGGTAAACGCTTATATTGCTGTTTTATCGATTATATTAAAGCGTTTGATAGTGTTTTTCATGTAAAATTGTGGTTGAGATTAGTTAGATGTGGCGTTACTGGTAAACTTCTTACTGTAATTAAATCTATGTATTCTAAATTGAAAACTAGTATAAAGTGTAATGGAAAAATTTCAGATTTTTTTAATTGTAATACTGGCTTGATGCAAGGGGAATCTTTATCCCCTTTATTATACTCGTTGTATGTCAATGATATGGAAGTAGAGCTAATCAGTAATGGCTGTCAGTCATATGAATTGAAATCCTTAAATTTATTTTTACTTATGTATGCAGACGACACTGTTTTATTTAGTGAGAACATAGATGATCTGCAAAATATGATAAATACTGTAAACTCTTCTGCAGAGGAATATGGTTTATATATTAATATGTCTAAAACTAAAGTGGTCGTGTTTAGAAATAGAGGTAGTGTAAAAAGTCAAGAAAAATGGTTTTTGAATAACAACCAAATAGATATATGTGATAGTTTTGTATATTTGGGTATTCTTTTTAACTATAATGGCAGTTTTTTACATACACAAAAAATGTTAGCCAATTAAGGAAGAAAAGCTGTTTTTGCTTTATGTAGTAAAATTGTAGATGAATATTATAACTGTGAAACGTTACTGTCCTTATTTGATACTTATGTATCTAGTATACTTAATTATAGCTGTGAAGTGTGGGGTAATCATAAAGCTGATGATATAGAGAAAGTACATTTATATTTTTTAAAACGAATTCTAAAGGTTAGAAAAACTGCTGTAAATAACATGGTTTACTGTGAATTGGGACGTTATCCAATGTATTATGAAAGACAAAGAAGACTGATTCAGTTTTGGTTTAAATTATTAAATACTGATAACTGTATACTTAAAGCATGTTATGAAGATATGTTGGAGAATTCATTTAAAAAACCCAATGACAAATCGAATTGGGCATGTTCAGTCAAAGATATTTTATGTAGATATGGTTTTCATGATGTATGGCTAAAACAAAGCGTAAATAATGTTGATATATTCATACATGAGTTAAAACAAAGAATGAAAGATACCTTTATTGCTGATGCTAATGCTTTTTTTAATAATTCATCAAAATGTATACTTTATAGATATATATATGACACAGATATACTGCAATTTTATTTAGATAGACCTGTTAATCAAATATATAAACCTTTTATATGTAAATATCGTATATCCGCCCATAGCCTCAACATAGAAACAGGCAGATATTACAATGTAGATAGAGAAAATAGATTATGTACTATGTGCAATAACAATATTGTAGAAGATGAATACCATGTTGTTCTAGAATGTAATAGATATAGTGATGTAAGAAAACTATACATTAAGAAATATTATTGGCAATATCCATCCACTTTTAAACTTATACAGTTGTTATCAGTTCACAATGTGAAAGAACTTAATAATTTAGGTAAATTTTTGTTTAATATTGAAAAAATTCGTAATATGTAGTTGTATTAATTATTTATCATATGAATTTATTTTCATTCTCCGCCATACATATATTGTGTATAATTATTGTATTTATATTTCACTGATACAAAATATTGTAAAATTGTATATTCTATAAGCTGTATTGCTTCTGAATAAAGTATTATTATTATTACTTATGAATGATTATCACTTTGAAAACTCATGCCTCGTTCACACGTACATTTAACTCGAATTCGCTAATCACGTTCACACACTCTTCTTTTTTTTTAATTCGAATTGATTCGAATTGGCTAATTCGAATTATCCAATTCGCATTAGAAATACGTTTTTGTTGATACAAATTAAAAGTAGACGTCGTTTGGACAGTTATGCGAATTTGAAACGCAAATTGTAATTCGAATTAGAATTGACGTTAGGACGTAACACGTTTCGAATTCGAATTAAACTAATTCGAATTAGTTAATGCGAATCGAATTCGAATTACGTGTGAACTCAACATTAATTTGCAAAAAAATAGTGTAAAAAAGTACGGAATTAAAAACGGTAGGGTTGAGATCTCAACATAACAGTTACACGGTAACACCCCGCCACTTATCATTGTACCTGCCTTAAGGCAGTCACCTCTTCGGTGGTGGTCCTAAGTCAAATCTAAATATACAAAATATTTACAACAAACTTGGTACGAACTCTAGCTTGAGATATTGTATAAATACCTGACGTGTCTAACGATCAATACTGTATATTGTAGATGTCATTATGTTCTTTTTGTCGTTGGTCTGCTGTCTGAAAGACGTATACCCACGTTATAAACATATATCTCAATTTATTCATAGATATTTATAAGAAGATGTGGTATGAGTGCGAAACGAGAACGTATGAGTGCGAAACGAGACCACTCTCCATCCAAGTTACAATTTGTAAAGAAAAAAATATAGGTCAAAATACATCTTCTACACGGAGCCTTGGCTCACGCAGAACAGCAAACTACAATAGGCTCCAACCATTACTAGTCTAAAACCACTCAAACGGGAAAATCAACAGTCTAATCTACTAGACTATAAAAACGAGAAACGAGAAACACTTATGAACCAACAAAACCTACTACTGAACAAATTACTTTGTACAAATACGGTAAATTAAATGAAAAGGTTTGTTAAAAGATTATTTTTAGTTTTGTTTAGGTAATTTATTTGTGTTTTCTTCTTTTTTCCCGGATATGAGGAATGTGAGAGTTACTTTAATGTTGATATCCATAAGTAATATTATGTTTTACATTGAATTTCGTTTTATTGTGATTTCAAATGCTTATATTTGAAAACAATTTTATTCTAATATACAACAATGATGCAATATAAAAAAAAATATCTGTTTTTATGTTTTTATTGCCAACAGTAATTTACACATAAGATATTGAAACATAATTTTGTTTCATGTTTATTTTTATCATTCATATAACTATTCGTATTTTCACAAAAGAAAACACTTATCTGCTTAAAAAAAATAATGAATCAATATCTTGTTTTGATTGTAAAATCAAAGTTGAGTACTCCAGACTTTTTGTTGTCATTAAAGAGTTGAGTCTAAACCTTTACTCGCTATACGATGTACTTAGCTATAAAAACAACTTTCTAATATAAGTATGGTTATATTTCCTACAATATAATAAACTGATTTGAATCTTAAAAAAAACCAGAAAGAACCTGAAAAATCACAGAAAATGGCACATAATCCCGCTTTCCAAGGTTAGTACTAAGTAAAATCCATTTACATAAACAAATAATTTTATTTCCTGAACTTGTTCATTTTCTAATATAGTTTCGTTTTGCAAATATCAACCTTTTAAGCAGTTTTGGTAGAATCATTGCACGCTGAATTATATGCCAAAAAAATATTGGGTAAATATAAATCAAATTTAATTTAATGATTTACAAAAAAAAATGTATTGTTGAATCATTTCACGCTGAAGTTTATGCAAAACTGAATAAATTAGGCAACACAATTCAATTCGCTGATATACAGAAAAATATAAAATATATTGAAATATTTATTAAGAAATTGAATATTGTATTTTGTTATCGGTTACATATCAGCTATAAGTTAATTACAATTTCTTTTTTTGTGTGTTTCAGATGAATTTTACACTTGTTGTTATGATGAAGAAAAATCCCAGTTAATGGTTTTGAAAGATAAGCAAGCTTTGTGTGAAGATTTAAAGTATATTCTGTCCGTACCTAATCTATGCGATGTTACGTTCCTTGTTGGTCCCGAGCAATATCCAATCCACGGACTGAGAGCAATACTAGCATCCAGAAGCAGGTAACAGAAAGTTTATTTTAGTAGATAATGCATCATAATTCTTTCATGTTAAATTTTTAATAAAACAAAATATTAGAACCATTTGATAAGTTTCTGTGTTTTAGTATAGTAAATGGCAAATGTTACAGAGTCTGGCATTACCACGATACAAACAAATTGGCAAAAAATCATTTGAATTTTTAGCAAATTTTCATTAATTAACATTTGATTTTTTGTTCCATTGCAGACTGTTTTATATGATGATTCTTGCTAAAGAAAAGGAAATCAAAATACAAGCTTCACAGAAGAAAATAGGATTTTTGAAGAAATTGAAAGAAATTCGTAAACTGCTGACCTCTAAACCGTCATACCAAACTCCAGACTCATACATTTCCAGAAAGATGACAATAGTTCTAGAGGAATTTGAACCAACTATATTTGAGAGACTGGTACGTTATATTCACTGTGGCATGGTATCAGTCGACGTCTTGTCTGTTGTTGGTAAGATATATTTTTTTCCTTTCATTTTTTTTCATTTTTTTTGTGTTTCTATTTTCTTGTTCTTGTTTTCCTTTTTAATTAAAATTATGCGTTTTTATATGCTAGTATTATAACATGACTTGTTTTTATGCCAGGGGAGACTTTTCCAAACCCGTACACTTTTTTTATTTTTGGAATTTTTACTGGATTTTTAAAAATATATTATTTTGATATTTATGGTAACAAAATAACATAACTAAGTCACGAAGTCAATATATTTTTTTACGGATTTACGGAAGAAACAGTACTTTGAACGTTTTTTGTATATGATCCATAAACAAAACTTGTTATTTATCAGAAAAATACCAGTTTATAAATCGATATAAATTTGAAATATTCGCCTTCCAAAAACTCAAAACTGTTGAAGAAATGACAATTATCTTAAAATTGAACTGTTTAAATACCTGTTAATATATTAATTACCCCTATTCATTTATTTGTTTATAGGACTATTGAACGCTGGCGAAAAGTTTGAGTTGGAATGTCTGAAGAATGCATGCTGGGAGTTTGCTGTCAGTTGTATCCGCCCTGATCTTGTCCATGATCTTATTGCCTCAGCGAATGAGTACTCCAATTGTAAATTGACAAATGATCTTTTCAAAGAGGTAAATTATAAAAAAAATATATTTTATATATTTTTATATTTTATTGATAATCATTTACATTCTGTTAGTCTTGTTATACACATTGTTCGTCTCTCTTTTATTGAATAATGGATCAATGTTCAGTGGCAAATATTTCATTCATGTTCGGACAATTCTCTCTTTTATTTGTACATGTTATTATTATTTCAAAATGTATATGCTATTTATAAATAACTAGCCACAAATCTGACAAAACTTTTCAAACTTCGATTATACTTTTTTACAAATTTCTTTAGCTTTTTAAGACTTCGCCTTTCCTATAAAAAAAAATAAGCAATCATGCTATCTATATTTTGTTATATGACTATGTTTTTTTGTTTGTTTTGTAAACCAGCAATTTTTATTCAAATTTGTTTTATCTGTTTATTTCAGATTCAAGAAATATCACTGAATCACCCCGAGTTGTTATTCTGTACACCAAGATCACGATCACGATCAAACAGCTTCCGGGACGGTAATGACCGCAGACCGAAAAGTATAACCACAAATGGACTATTAATGAGATCTGTCTTGTAAATCTAAGACAATGTATTTTGTAATTGTATATAATTATTTGATATTGTTATATGGTGAATCATATAATGGTTGATAAGTGCTAAATTTATAACAATAAACTTTTTGAAACAATTCATTTGTAGTCTTGTTTGATTTTTCTAGCATTTTCCTTGTCGGGCGATTATAAATACGGTATGTGGTTTTCACATTGTTGAAGTCCGTGTAGTAACCTATAATTGCTTCTATGCTCTTTAGTTGAACTCTGGCGGATGGAATCATAACACATATCCTTATTTCTAAATTAAATATGAAACACAACCATGTAATCTAACACAAATTTGCCTGGAACATAGAGTTTGGACAAGATAAAAAATTGTTACCTTAAAAAAGTTTGACATTCTTTAAAATGACTTGAAGATAATCTTGGAAAAGAATGTACTTAATCGCGTAATATAACTGATATTGTTACAAAGGATGACTTTTGTGTAATTGAGATTCTTACTTGTATTTTAATATATTATTACGACACTAAGTCTACCTAAAAATTGAATACCACTGTAGCAGAATGTTAGTAAAATAAAATCCTGAATACTGCAATATCTGGATTTTTTAAGTTATTTTTACAGATAAAACAAAATTTGGTTCATTTTCCAAAAAGTGATGCACATTATATGAGATTTATATGTGAATGGTAATGACCTAAATGTCTCTAAATCATATAATTATTTACGGAGGTATGGGTGTCTTTCGCCATCTTGGATTGTAAAAAATAGAGAACCATTAGTAAGGTCAAGATTTTCAATCAAGTTATTAAAATTTGATGCAGGAATGTTGATAAACACTGTGAATTTTCATTTAAAAGAGCTTTATAAGATAATAACTTATAAATAATAATATTTTTAAAAGTATGAATTATTTTTTTCTTTTTAAATTGGCATTCTAAGGGGAGATAACTTTAAAAAAAATCCTATTTTGTATTGTAGCCAGAAGTACACGTACGGTGACCTTATCATCAACTATATTAGATTTTTTTTTTAAATATATAAATCAAAGAATAACTGCACAAATAACTTAAGCAAAACAATTAATAACAGTCAGCAAGCTGACGTGAGTTATTATTTTTTTTTTTAAAGTTTATGATTTATTATGTTACAGACAATGTTAAAACTCAACTACGAAAATATCACCACTGAAACATAAGGCATTAAGCATCTGCTCTGCTAATTTCGTTTTACTATTGTTTACTAATAGAATATATACAATCCAAAATGTGACAATACAATCCATGTACATGACGACTATCCATGAAGATAAACATGAACTATTATATTTCTGTACGGCAAATCTGAGAGCACACGGGTTTATATTTGAAAAGAAAAGTTGTTGAGGAACTCCTCCAGGTAGAAAACAAGAAAACGCGCACTTAATAAGCAGATATGATATTAGCACAGATATAACTGGAAGCAAAAACGCAAATTTCACAGGAATATATCCATCTCTTATATTGAAAGAGCAATAGTTTTCATGAATAAAAAAGTTGGCTTTCAAGTAATTACTTTCTGTAAAAATCCAACCTTTGTTAAAAACACTTTTAAGTGACTCTTAAAAATGTAACGACACTCGACTTGTTCATATATTTTAAAATATCATGGTTGTTGACGCCTCTCCCATCCTGTAACACGTGTTATATGATGTCCATTTGAATTTTTTATTCCTAAATGTTTCCTCTTGCATTCCGGACATATAAGAATATCACAGTCAGTGCATCTAAATTGTATAATCTTCTTAGTACAAAGAAAACAAGCATTGGTTTGTTCTGATCGTATATAATTTGCTGCCGACATTTTTAAATTAAAGTTTAACCTTCCACTTAATACTAAAATCATGAATGCACCATTTATGTTCAATTGATTGAAATCGGAATGTGTTAAAATAACAATCAATTTAAAAACAAAAAGGTTATATTAAATGACAAACATACGGACACGCAACACGTCTTAAATTTTAATTTATATTTCGCTTTTTAAAATGGTGGAAGCAATCTTCATATCAAATTAGATTACTTTTTAAAGTTTTTATTCTTGTATTAATTAAACAGTAGCAATTGAGTTATCTGCACAGAGAACAGTCAACATCAAATAAACATTGCATGTGTACAGATTGATATTTTGGTCTGCGTAACATCAGTCATTTATTAGTTGTAATTGGTTTTGAACTAGCTTGCAGTAATTGCGATTAATTGAATTAAGTATTCTATCTGTCTCTTTGTTGCGTTGAGCATCGTGTGACTACGATGGGTGCCACATGTGGAGACGGATCTGCTTATCCTTCTAAAGCAACCGGGATCACACCAAGATTTTGGTAGGGTTCGTGTTGCTTAGTCTTTATGTTTCTATGTTGTTTCTAGTGTACTATTATTTGTCCATTTGTCTCTTTCTTTTTTAGCCATGGCGTTGTCAGTTTATTTTGGATCTATGAGCTTGACTGTCCCTCTGGTATCTTTCGCCCCTCTCTTGTATATCAAAAGACATTTTTACGAGTTGTTCTAATGTTTTGTTGTAACACCGCAGTCTTAAGATAAGGTAGGATTAAATGCTTACAGACAATAAATTTAAATTGGAAACGGGAAATGTGACAAAGAAACAAAACACGTCAAAATAGCAGGAACCTGTGATTCAGTGATTTTTGTCTCTCATACTTGTCGGGACTTGTCAAAGCTGACTCTACGGTTATGATATTCCCAATTGTTGAAGATATAATGCTAGTGTATATGCTTATGCTGTAATAATCTAATTTTTTCATTCTAAAATTAACACCTTATGGAAGTTGTATTGTTTATGTTATAAGGTAATTGTTTTGACAGTATAATTATATACCCTTGGATTTTATTTTTTTATTCTATCATAACAGGGGTATCTGAGGTTACCCCTCCCCCACCCCCTTCAAAGGAAAAAAATATCGATCATTTAACTCAAATATATGACATAAACTAAGCAATAAAATTGGGAATGGAAATGGGGAATGTGTCAAAGAGACAACAACCCGACCATAGAACAGATAACAGCATAAGGTCACCAACAGGTCTTCAATGCAGCGAAAAATGACGGCACCAAGAGGCGTCCTTCAGCTGGCCGCCCCTAAACAAATATATATACTAGTTCAGTGATAATGAACGCTATACTAAACTCCAAATTGTACACAAGAAACTAAAATAAAAAAAATAATACAAGCTTAAGACTACTAAAGGCCAGAGGCTCCTGACTTGGGACAGGCGCAAAAATGCGGCGGGGTTAAACATGTTAATGAGATCCCAACCCTCCCCCTATACCTCTAGCCAATGTAGAAAAGTAAACGCATAACAATACGCACATTAAAATTCAGTTCAAGAGAGAGGTCCGAGTCTGACGTCAGAAGATATAACCAAAGAAAATAAACAAAATGACAATAATACACAAATAACAACAGACTACTAGCAGTTAACTGACATGCCAGCTCCAGACTTCAACTAAACTGATAAAATAAATATGTCTAAATCATATGAATATCAGGCACAATCCTTCCCGTTAGGGGTATAGTATCATACCATCATAGCATATTTGAGAACCTAACCCGTGTCATGCCAGCTTCACCAGCACACAAAAGATGACTAGATAAGTTCGGGTCAAAGTTATTAACGTCGGTTCAAACATTATGACGTCGCTGATATGTCTGGGTCAAAGTTATTAAGGCCGGGTCAACGTATTTGACGTCACAAAGACATGATACGGAATAATATTAAGAGCTGAACAGAGTGATATAGACAGTGGGACGACCGATAAATGTGTTTAGTATACATACTGAAGTCGTCATTATTGAGAGCCAAAATAGCTTCCAAATATCTAAAAGTATTATTTAATTTGTTTATCAGTTGTTGTTTCGATGGGTCTTTACCGATTTTTGATATAAATTGTAACTCATCATAGCAATACAAAAACAGGTCCATCATGGTCACGAAGTCCTTCATTTAGATGAAAGAAATTAGTTCATTGCAGCATGAATCTTTACCATAGCATAGTATCTACTTTTTTGCTTACAGAGGTTACTTGAGGTCACAAACAAAGCACACAGAATACAATCAATTCATCTAAAAAAAAAACTCAGTGCACCTTAACAAATGCATAACATGAACAATAATAAGTCTTTCATTTAAAATCAAGAAATGATTTTATTACAGCTTAACTGTATACACTAGCATTGTATCCCTTCTTTTTTATATAACAGGGGTACCTGGGGTCACCTAAACAAAACCAAAATATAACTAATTTAACTCAAATTAAACTCAGTTCATCTAAAAAAAAACACTTAACATTAATAATACAACGTCAATAAAGTCCATCATTTAGAATGATGAAATAAGTTTACTACAGCCTAAACATATATCGACTGTAACTATTATTCTTTCATTACAAGGTTACCTGAGGTCACCCCTAGAAAAAAATTCAAGTTAACTGAAGTCACCTTAGCTATACATAAATTAAAATATGCAATGTCCAACAAATTGACGAAGTCTTTCGTTTAGAACGACAAAATTAGTTTATTACAGCATAATTACTTACCCTATTATTGTACTTCCATTCTGTAATTACAGGGGTACCTGAGGTCACCCCCCCCCCCCAAAAAAAATATAACACATTTAACTCAAGTTAACTCAAGTCACCTTAACAAATACATTATATAAACAAAGTGATGTCTATGAAGTCCAACATTAGCAAAAGAGGGACGAAAGATACCAAAGGGACAGTCAAACTCATAAATCTAAAACAAACTGACAACGCCATGGCTAAAAATGAAAAAGACAAACAGAAAAACAATAGTACACATGACACAACATAGAAAACTAAAGAATAAACAACACGAACCCCAACAAAAACTAGGGACGATCTCAGGTGCTCCGGAAAGGTAAGCAGATCCTGCTCCACATGTGGCACCCGTCGTGTTGCTTATGTGATTACAAATCCGGTAAATAGTCTAATTAGGTAGGTCATATTCATGAAAGGGAAGGGGATTGTAGTTACGACGTAAGGAACATATCCGATATCATTTGTGAAACGGTTATTCCATAACGGTCAACCAACTCGTGATGGCGTCCGTAAAATGTACGAAGGGATGATTTCAACTTCACCAATTGGAACTCTTGGTTTAATAGCTTCCTCGTGAGCAGTAATCCTCTATCAAGAAAATCATGATAGGAAATGCAAGCACGGGAATATCGTATCAATTGGGAGATATATACCCCGTATGAAGGTGCTGCTAGAATGTTGCTACTTAGAAATGGAAAGTTCACAATTGGAAAGCTGAAATCATGTCTTTTGTCGTAAAGTTTTGTTTTCAACCGACCCTCATTGTCAATTTTTAGATGTAAGTCAAGATATGAAGCCGACTTAACTGTATCTGTAGTATCCTTTATCTCCAATTCGATGGGATAGATGCGTTCCAAATAGTCACCAAATTTTGAATTGTTTAGTGAAAGAACGTCATCTATATAATGGAAAGTAGAGTTAAAGAATATTGCTAACTTCTTATCTTTCTTCCTAAGAAGTTCCTGCATGAAGTCAGCCTCATAATAATAAAGAAACAAGTCGGCAAGTAGAGGGGCACAGTTTGTTCCCATTGGGATGCCGACAGTCTGTTGAAAAACACGTCCTCCGAAAGTTACAAATATGTTGTCAATCAAGAAATCAAGCATCTTGATAATATCGGTTTCAGAGAATTTTTTGTTTGAATCAGAGTGATTCTTTACAAAGTATGATTTATCCCTCCCTAAGACAAGATACTTGTATCTACGTTGGCCATTCTTTTTTATGAAGCAAAGTAATACCAACTCTTTCAATTTGTCTTTTAGTTTGGAACGTGGAATACTTGTGTAAAGAGTAGAAAAGTCAAATGTTTTAATACTGTTACAAGATGAAAGAGAGTTAGATTGTATGTACTCTAAAAGATCTTTGGAATTTTTAAGTATCCACATCTGATTCACGCCACCTCTAGAATAGGCAGTTTTACAATAACTTTGAAGCCCGTCTTTGATTGCTGATAAAATAGATGTTAATAATTTAGAAAGAGGTTTCGTGGAGCACTTGGAAGACCCCGCAATATACCGTTGTTTGTAAGGACACTTATGTAGTTTAGGTATCCAATACATTGATGGAAGATCCAGTTCTTCATCTTTGGTTGAAATACCAAAGGAACAAAGAACAGACCTATGATTATCCAGGATTTCCTCTTTGGTAAGTGTCGTGAGGGTATATGTTGAGTTTCCAAGTGAATTGTCTATACCTTATTCGTTTATCAAGCAATTAATGTAGTGACTTTTACAGACAAAAACGATGTTATTTGGGGCTTTGTCTGCGGGGACAACAACATATTTATCATGGAGGTCGGATAAGTATTTAGCAACATTTGGGTCTTTAAAGATTGACGGAGCATGGGCATTGATGGACCCATTCAGTTTCTTCATTCTGATTTGTATTAACGACCTCACTGCCTTAATCCATTCGGATAGAGTGTCTACGTCTTCCTTTTCACGTTTAGCCCATTGCCTGGCATAATCCTTGACTGAATCCATCAAAATTTTAAAGTTGTATTTCCAATTGATGGATTTAGGCTCACGATATTTCGGACCTTTCGATAACACATTTCGTAGAGAAGTGTTATTAACAATGTTAAGGTCACCGGTAATAACGTGGCCATCAGGATTATATTTGAATTGGGAACTTGAACAAGTGCAATCAGGAGGTTTAGACTTGAAGTCGATATTTCGGACCTTTCGATAACACATTTCGTAGAGACGTGTTATTAACAATGTTAAGGTCACCGGTAATAACGTGGCCATCAGGATTATATTTGAATTGGGAACTTGCACAAGTGCAATCAGGAGGTTTAGACTTGAAGTCGTCAATATCGAGATTCTGCAAAACGCGTTTGTAATTGAAAATTTTAGTTGCAATAGGTTTGGTATAGGTATAAGAAATTATTGGTACAGACTGGTCTTTGAAATAAGGAGGTATTTTCGATTGAACTAATTTATGATGAAGGATATTGCCTAGGTTGACGCCATCGAGACCTTTGTTGGCAAAGGAAAGATTTAGAAAAGATCTTTTCTCTTTTTCATCTTTTCCAATGCGAACTGGCTTGAAAAGTCTGTGACTTGCAATATCCGAAATTAAAGCTTGAAGTTTGTATTGGTTTGAATGAGGGTTTGTAACAGTGGATTCCAAACATAAATTGAACAGAGAATGAAGTTTTGAAAGGGGTAATGAATAAAGTTTCGTGCGAATGTGATGAAACCTAACGGCTTTTGTATGAATGGCAGCAAGTCATTAATAGAGACATCATGCAGAGAATGTGATGTATAATGACGATGACCATGACTGCGTCTACGTCGAGGAGTCGAGTTGAAAATATTCATCACATTCACCGAGTTACACGAAGGACTAGATAGAATACCTATACCATCAATTTTGTCATTGCAGCCATACGGTGTTGCAGTTTCCAATTGTCTAATCCAGTAGTCTTCTTTTTGTCTACGGAGAGTCGTTGAAAGATTAGGATTGTTAGAGCTATGGTATATCTTTTCGATAATGCGAACTGTCATAGAAACGATGGAATGATCGGGCTGATTGAAATGCTGGTATAGAATGTCGTTAGCATTGAGGTTAATGTCTGATCTATGACCGCACATACGTTTGTTTAGCCTTCCTTTCGTTTCACCGACGTATACCAATCCGCAAAGGTTGCACTCTAATCCGTAGACGACATTTATCGATTTACAATTCAGATCATTGTAACTTCTGGTAAAATATGACTTCTAAGTCAAATTGCTAGTGAAGTCAGCATCTTTAATTAAAATAGCACAAGTTTTGCAGCCTTTGATCTCACATTTTGAAATGCGACAGTGTTGTACTGTGTCATCAAAAACCAAAATGTCTTTAAGGAGAACTGAACATGGCTGTATATGTGTAATATTGCTATTGTCACTAGGACGATGATCTGAATGAGTCGTGTTTGAGATATTTGTCATGTCTGGTGATGAGGGGACACCTGCCATATCAGACGACACCGTGTCCATGGTGACGTCTGTTTCGGACCTTTTTATACTGGGCGACGTCCGAGCCAGTTTCCTGTTTGATCTTCGTAAGTTCATGCAATTGTAGTTTTGCTACTGGGCGGATGATGTCCTCGGGGACAAAATGTCCATTAGCAAAGACATCGACCCAGTGGTAATAAAAGAGGGACAACATTCCCGCAGCACCTGCATATGCGGTATATATATCCCAAATGATACGATATGCCCGAGCTTGTATTCCTATCATGATTTTCTTGATAGAGGGTTGCTGTGTAGGATAATTCAATAGTGTCTCCAATGAAATAATGTCCAGTGGACATTATTTTATAGGGAATACTGTCCATGGACACAATTTCCTATGAAAACATGTCCTCAGGACATTATTTGATACTATAATTTTGTCCAATTGGACATATTTGGTCAGGACATTGTGTCCGTCAGTACAAATATGATAGGATTAAAGTAATAAATGATATCCGTTGCCTTGACATATGTTAACCTGTAATCGCGAACTTTAACACATTGTTACTTTGACAGAGAATTGTTTCATTGGTACTCTTTACCATCATTATCTTCTAATTTCTATTTTTTAATATATAAACATGTATAGTGATTTAAGGTAGCACAATACAAAGATTTTTCATCCCCAATCAGACATCTTTAAACTGATGTAATTCCACTTATCTTTCTTTAAATTTTATAAATGAGGTACCAAAAGAAAGAAGAATGATCAATCTTTCAAATTGTGATAATTTCATTATGACATAATTATTACATAATTAATTGTTATGTAATTAGTTGCTATATTGTGATGTCCATACTTGAATGAATTTAGCTTCTTTGTTATTCATAGCATCCCAAAATATTTTATAGATTCTTGTACAACATAGATTGACCTCCAAAACTTTGTCTCAGATTTTTCCTATTGTATTTCATTCTCTCATAAATCTTCAATGAAGTTTGCAACATCAATTTATAAGAGATCACTAAATTCAATGTGGTATAAAATTTGTTCTATTGATGTTTTTGGAAATCTGAGACACAGTTTTGGAGGTCAAGCTGTGTTGTACAAGAATCTATAAAATATTTTGGGATGCTATGAAGATCAAAGACGCTAAATTCATTCAAGTGTGGACATCACAATATAGTAACTAATTACATAACAATTGATTATGTAATAATTATGTCATAATGAAATTATCACAATTTGAAAGATTAATCTTTTTTCTTTCTTTTGGTACCTCATTTATAAAATATAAAGAAAGATGAAATGAATTACATCAGTTTAAAGTTATCTGATTGGGAGTGAACAAATCTTTGTATTGTGCTACCTTAAGTTCAAACAAGTAACATATGCTGTTCAGTATTATTTTCATAGGAGGGCACAATTTAATAACAATAACTACAAAATGATGTCCTATAAATGAATCATATTTCATAACTGTTAATGTAAAATGCTGTCCACTTAGGGGACAACTTTTCATTACAATGAACATTATTTTTTACCAAAATTCTACATTTTCTATTGCCTTCTTCTCATAATAAATATAGTAAATAAAGACAACAGTAGTATACCGCTGTTCAAAACTCGTAAATCTATGAACAAAAAATAAAATTAGGGTAACAAACTAAAACTGAGGGAAACGCATTAAATATAAGAGGAGAACAACGACACAACATTAAAATGTAACATACACAGAAACGGACTAAGCATTAGACAAAATCCGATGAGAATAAATATAACATCAAAACCAAATACATGAATTTGGGATAGAAAAGTACCTTGACACGTCTTATAGTAATATGAATTCACACTCAAATATAAGAGAAAACAAACCACACAACGGAAACACAACGTTAAAATGTTACACACACAGAAACGAACCATAATATAACAATGGCCATTTTCCTGACTTCGTACAGGACATTTTTAAAAATAAAAATGGTGGGTTGAACCTGGTTCAAATTTGATTTTATACTTTACACGCTTCCTTTTTTCATTGTCATTAGCATTAAATGAGTATTTCTGAGAACGTCAACCTTAATGTCTATTTTTTCACTTCCATCCATTATTTGTTTGTTTACCTTTGTATATTAATCAGTTTCTATTCAATTGTTTAGATTTTATCAAAATTCAAGTACATTAAAACGTTTTAATAAACGTTGTATTATTTCCCTTGGAGATCACAATTAAAAGCGACTACTATGAAAACTTGTTCCCTTTGGGTGGACACTATTTCATGGCTTTTGCAGTAAAAATCTGTTCACTTGAGGGACAATATTTTATGGCAATGGACATTTTTTAGTACCAAAATTCTATGAAAAATTGTCCAGGTGGACACTTATTCACAGGACACCATTATGTCTTACAGCTGTTCACAAGGAAGCTATTAAACCAAGAATTCCAAATGGTGAAGTTGAAATCATCCCTTCGTAAATTTTAAGGACGCCATCACGAGTTAATTGACCGTTATTGGATAACCGTTTCACAAATGATATCGGATATGTTCCTTACGTCGTAACTACAATCCCCTTCCCTTTCATGAATGTGACTTACCGAATTAGACTATTCACCGGATTGTTATAACATGAGCAACACGACGGGTGCCACATGTGGAATAGGATCTGCTTACCGTTTCGGGGCACCTGAGATTACCCCTAGTTTTTGGTTTTTAGTGGGGTTCGTGTTGCTTATTCCTTATTTTTCTATGTTGTGTCGTGTGTATATTAGCATAATACAACGATGACATTTCCCACATTGACATTTCACACATTGACATTTAACGAATCGACAAGTTACAAAATATCAATATACAAATTGACAATTTACGAATCGACATGTTACAAAACATCAATATACACATTGACAATTTACGAATCGACATGTTACAAAACATCAATATACAAATTGACAATTTTTAAATCGACATTTAACGTATCGACAAGTTACAAAACATCAATATACAAATTGACAAATCACACAGTTACAAGTTACAAATTGACAAGTTACAAAGTAAGAATTTTGACCCCGTTGGCTTTCCATACCGTACGGCCTTCAACAATAATTTAACAGTTTGTAGATCCATGAATGTGTATATGTATACAACATACTAATAATATTTAGTTTGCTTTTAATTTACTGATAACAAATCAATATTTATACCAATAAAAACAATATTCAATGATCTTAATTCAGTGTTGAATTGGTAACCTTTTAGAATAAGTTAATTTAAAGGAGCGAAAAGTTTACAAGGATCATTTCTAAATTTCCGGGCACGGTTAACAACATTTCCGTAAAAATGAGGATGTGCTATCCCGTTTGAAACAAGTTTTCTACAGGTACAACCAAACTTCAAAACCAAATCTTTATATCAATGGAAAAGTTTAGTAAAGGTTGTAAGTAATTTATGGTAGCGATATCCCTGGTTTAATAATTTACCAGTAATACATAGATTACGTTCGTTAAAATCAAAAACGTTACAACAGACACGGGCATAGCGAACGAGCTGTGAAATATAAACACCGTAAGATGGTTCCAAAGGAACATCACCATCTAAAAATGGAAAATTAACAATAGGGAACGGAAAATCGTCCCTTTTGTCGTAAATTTTAGTGTGGAGTTTAAAGTTTATAACCGAAATATCTAAATCTAGGAAAGGACAGTTATTACAGTTTAAATTATAAATTTTTAATTGATGTTTATATTAATGTTTCATGTTCTGTCCGACTCGGCTTCTGTTAAAATCATTATTTATTTAGGTGGACGATACACATTTTATTACTAGATTTATGATGTCTGTGTTAGAGACGGCAATGTTTTCTTAACCGTCTCATGACTTGGTGCACGTGTTAATTTTTAATCTTTGTCAGGTTTATTCAGTCAGTTGCATTGATAGTTAGTAGCAGTATAGAAGTGCAAAATTCAAATCAATATTATTTGGTTATTTCACAACTTTTCACAACTTCCTTAAAATGCCGCCAGTTCGTAAAAAGCGTGTTTCCAGTAAGAAAAGTAAGAAAAGTGACACACCAGTTGTACAGAATTCCAATACAGAATTGACATTTGACGAAGTTAAAGAAAAACTAAGGAAGCAAGGCATCAGGGCTCCATCAACTTTCACAAAAGAGCAGTTATTGGAACTATTAAATGAGAATTCAGGACAGGATAATACAGTTATGCCCGAAATTCCAGCATTAACTCATCTTACCACCAGTTTAAACAACATGGAGCAAACTGTTCAAAATCAAGGAACTTTAATTCAGTCGCTTTTAGTTCGAGAATCAAATAGCATTAGTCAACCTGCAGTCGTTAGTGATATAAATAATGGAGTACATCATGATACAGGATCTTATCACACTACCAAGGTTTCCTCAGGCATGTTTCCGCATGTTGAAGCAGTGGCGCCGAACGTTCGGAAGCAGATTTGAGAAGGCAAGTACATTAATCTGGCTACCCTTCTTAACAATCAAGAAAACGTACAAAATTACAAAACCGTTGATGAATCTGACGGGTCCGTTCTGTTAATCAAACATCGCGATCCCCGCCTTCAAAGAAACTTGTCTATACAAGAATTTCTAGAAGCTTTTAATATTTACAAAAATATTATCTGTGAAAAGCAAGACCGACGAATCGAATTCGATATGTATATTCAAGATGTCATTGATATCTCTGCAAGATATAAAGGTCCCGTTTTCTACGAGTATCACAAGGCTTTCGCAAATAAGGTAGCTGCTATCAAACTGACCCACGGTAAAGTTGTAGATTGGTCCATCAGAGACGAACAACTCTATTCATCCATCACAAGTGGACAAATAATTAAGGAATGTGAAACATGCGGTAGTCTTGGGCATCTCACAGCTGTTTGTCAAACGTTACCAAGCTTTGGTCAATCGAATAATCGATCCAAACCAACTTATAATCAAACTCATTTTCAGAAAAAGATGGGAGTAACGATCGTGTTGATTCCAATACAGATATACGAGGACGCCCTGTTCTTTTCTTTCGTGGTCGGGAAGTGTGTAACAATTTCTTCAATGTTTCAAGGGGACAAAATGTTCATTCACCCATGTCAATACTAGATCATCTACTGGTGCTACTACGAACAGTAGGCCGTCACAAGAACAAGCGCAGGCAAAAAATTGACTAGTGTCTACGCCTATTGATATCGATCAACTTGAATTTGAACTTACACATTATCCAGATAAAAATTTTGTTTTCAATTTAATTAATGGACTTCGATACGGTTTTGAGACAGGCATAAACGTACTACCAAGTAAATCTTTGGAATGTAAGAATTTATTGTCTACCAAGAAATTTCCCGATGATGTTACGAAACTGGTAGATGATGAACTTCGTAAAGGATACCTTATTGGACCATTTACAAAACCTCCGTTTGATACTTATAGAATTAGTCCGATAGGTATTGTTGAAGGAAAATATTCAAAAAGAAACGATTAATTCTAGACCTTTCGGCTCCTCACAACAATGATGAGCATCACAGCATCAATGATTTGATAAATAAGGAAGACTATTCATTGACCTATGTAAGAATTGACGACGCTATAAAAATAATTAAGTCATTAGGAATTAAAAATCAATTATGTAAGTGTGACGTAACCGATGCATTCAAATTAATACCTGTACATAATTCTTTATAGCGATTTTATGGATTAAAATGGAATGACATGTACTATTTTTATACTCGTTTAGCATTTGGTTGCCGTTCAAGTCCCAAGATATTCGATACATTATCAGTGGCAATATGTTGGATCTTACAAAATAATTACGGTTTGCGGCACGTGTTACATTTGTTAGACGATTTTCTCCTGATCAACAATCCTTACGTAGATGCTACAAGGAATATGAACACAATGTTATATGTATTTAATAGTTTAAAGATTCCTCTCAGCGCTCATAAAACAGTTGGTCCATCTACTTCATTAGAATATCTCGGCATCATGCTCGATTCAATTCATATGATTGCTAAATTACCTGATGAGAAGCTTGTTCGAATTAAGGATATTTTATACAGCTATCTTAATAGACGTTCATGTACTAAGCGTGAAATGTTAAGTTTATTGGGTCATCTCAATTATGCATGTAAAGTAATTATACCAGGGAGATCGTTTGTGTCGTATTTATTGACATTAGCACACTCCGTTAGAGAACTTTATCATCACGTTACAATTACAAAGGGATGTAGAGATGACATGGCAATGTGGTTTAAATTCCTAAGTCAGTGGAATGGTATATCATTTTTTATCAGCGATAACGTTATTAATGCGTCCGATTTTCATTTATTTACGGATGCTTCATCAACAATCGGATACGGAGGTTATTTTAGGAAAAGGTGGTTTCAAGGCATTTAGCCCGACGATTTTATTCGGTCCAATGAAGAGTCGTTCTCAATGGCTTATATATAATTACTTAGAATTGTATCCGATTGTTATATCTGCTTTTTTATGGGGGCATGAATGGTCTACTAAACGCATTCTTTTTCATTGTGATAATATGTCTAGTGTGTACATTATTAATAAGGGTCGTTCAAAGTGTAACGTAATTATGAATCTTGTTCGCCGTTTAACTTGGTGTGCGTCTAAATTTAATTTTGTTGTACATGCTGTACATGTATCAGGGAAAGAAAATAACATAGCAGATGCTCTTTCTCGTTACCAGATTAAGCGGTTTCGACAATTGGCTCCGGACGCTTCGTCAAATCCATGCACCTGCCCTCCTCATTCCGAAATTCTGTGGAGTTAGATCAAGCAGTCGACAGCTTATGGAATAAAAGTATCAATGTGAATACCCGCAATGTTTATTCAACAGGATATAAATGTTTTATTCAATTTTGTGGCAATCATATCACTGGATTCAACTCAAGGAGTTTCAATATGTCTAAAGTTTCGGAAGATTTATTGATCTATTTCGTGGCCCATTGCCAATCAGTGTTAAAACTGAAATATTCAACAATCAAATTATATCTCGCTGGAGTTCGTTTTCATGGAGTTAATTTTGATAATGTGAACCCACTTTGTGATAAATTTGGTCATACATACCAACGCTTGCAAAATGTGTTAAATGGAGTTAAAAAATCTGAGAGTAAGCCATTACGACAAAAGTTGCCAATAACGTTTAAAATTTTACAGGAAATAGTAACTTGTTTGCAATGTGGATTTTTCAATCATGATTATATGGATTTAACATTTCAAACAGCGTGTGTTCTGGCATTGTATGGTTTCCTGAGATGCAATGAGTTTACATGCAGAACTGTGTTTGATCCAGATTCAAATTTATGCGTTTCTGACATAAATTTCGTTTCAGAATCCGAAGTAACTGTTAATTTAAAAGCTACAAAGACAGATATATTCCGACAAGGTATTATAATTTCCTTGTTCAAGATAGAGGGCGTCGTTTGTCCGTATAAATTGCGATCCCAGCTGATGAGTGTAAGATTAAACCTAAACGTAAAGCAATCAGATTGTTTTAGACGTTACATTAGAACTTTCAAATTGGATATTAAATCCGCGCTGGAAAAGATTAACTAACAAGATACAAAGCAGAAAACGTTTTTTACAATCGGTTATAACTTTGTAACTTGTCCTCCATCCTAGCCTTGTGTCTTTTCTTCTCACGTTGATCTCAATATTGTGGTTAAGGAATTTTATATTGACATTAATTTTTCTTTAGATCAACTTTAATTTTAACAAGACACAAGGTTTCATCAGGCACAACATCTTCAATTTTTTGGCAGGCAACAAAACGTTACATATTTCGTTTTGGGCTATGATATTTTATTTTGGCCAAATATAATATCGTTTCCCCAAAACATTTCTGAGTAGTTAGGGGTGCCTACGTGCCTTAACGAGGAATAGTCTCATCTTGATTGCTCAACAGCTCTATTTCACGTCGGTCTATGCCCACAAAGATTTACTCTTATGCGGTACCACGTGGAAAATCAAATAAGGCTATACCGCTCGGGAACGGCTTGCTAAAGTACTCTGAGACAAGTAGACTGGTAGTCGTATACACACGTGTATGCAAATACCCCTATGGTGACGCATTTCTGTCAAAGATATGTGGCTAGCTCAGGCACAGTATTTTAGCGGCAAATTATGTTTAATTATCTGAGAACACACTATCATTTTATGTACATACTGTGTGTTTTGTGTCAACTGCAGGTAGCATGTAATTTGTTTTGTTCTTGATTTACAATATGACAGAACTGAGTGAATTACATGATACTAGAGAAAAAATATCCTCAAGCATTCACACAGTGTGCCGCGCACACTGCTCGGATAGTTAAGTATAATGTTGGCGTCAGTTAGTTTACATTCATCGCTTTTATCTTTTATTCACTGACGCCAAGGAAGTTTTCTGTAACATAACGTGTTGCCCTTACGCCCAAATATTTGTATAATAAAAATAATTATTTTATTATGTTTTATATTTTTTCAGTACTCGAACAAATCAGACTGGGTATCTTGAAATACTTCCTGCTGGACGTTTACAGGCTTTATATCAACAATAACTACTTTCGTAATTATGGTATATTGTCTGTGGTCGTTCTTATAGACGGTCATTAAAAGCTATCAATTATCTGCGGTCAAGGTTAATTTATATTTATTTGTACATCTCTAATCATTGTTCACGCCCGTAATTCTCTTATGAAAGGTCTATTAAGGTCAACGCATTGAGGTTTTATTAGTTAATTGGCATTGGTCTGCTGTGTCGGTATTAACTTTGGATCATACACTTGATGTGTATTTATTATGTTTGAAACATGTTGTATAAATTAGAAATTTTTAATTGATGTTTATATTAATGTTTCATGTTCTGTCCGACTCGGCTTCTGTTAAAATCATTATTTATTTAGGTGGACGATACACATTTTATTACTAGATTTATGATGTCTGTGGTAGAGACGGCAATGTTTTCTTAACCGTCTTATGACTTGGTGCACGTGTTAATTTTTCAATCTTTGTCAGGTTTATTCAGTCAGTTGCATTGATAGTTAGTAGCAGTATAGAAGTGCAAAATTCAAATCAACCCTCCAGCCGCCCCAACCCCGCCGATTTTTATGAAGATGTTGTGCCTTTATGGTTCACGTTATGTTACTATTTTAAATGATCAGGCCAGACATTTATGAACATTTTCTGAGTAGTTAGGGTGCCTACGTGCCTTAACGAGGAATAGTCTCATCTTGATTGCTCAACAGCTCTATTTCACGTCGGTCTATGCCCACAAAGATTTACTCTTATGCGGTACCACGTGGAAAATCAAGTAAGGCTATACCGCTCGCTAACGGCTTGCTAAAGTACTCTGAGACAAGTAGACTGGTAGTCGTACCCACACGTGTATGCAAATACCCCTATGGGGACGTATTTCTGTCAAAGATATGTGGCTAGCTCAGGCACAGTATTTTAGCGTCAAATTATGTTTAATTATCTGAGAACACACTATCATTTTATGTGCATACTGTGTGTTTGTGTCAACTGCAGGTAGCATGTAATTTGTTTTGTTCTTGATTTACAATAAGACAGAACTGAGTGAATTACATGATACTAGAGAAAAAATATCCTCAAGCATTCACACAGTGTGCCGCGCACACTGCTCGGATAGTTAAGTATAATGTTGGCGTCAGTTAGTTTACATTCATCGCTTTTATTCACTGACGCCAAGGAAGTTTTCTGTAACATAACGTGTTGCCCTTACGCCCAAATATTTGTATAGTAAAAATAATTATTTTATTATGTTTTATATTTTTTCAGTACTCGAACAAATCAGACTGGGTATCTTGAAATACTTCCTGCTGGACGTTTACAGGCTTTATATCAACAATAACTACTTTCGTAATTATGGTATATTGTCTGTGATCGTTCTTATAGACGGTCATTAAAAGCTATCAATTATCTGCGGTCAAGGTTAATTTATATTTATTTGTACATCTCTAATCATTATTCACGCCTGTAATTCTCTTATCAAAGGTCTATTAAGATCAACGCATTGAGGTTTTATTAGTTAATTGGCTTTGGTCTGCTGTGTCGGTATTAACTTTGGATCATACGCTTGATTTGTATTATGTTTGAAACATGTTGTATAAATTAGATTATTTAAAGTAAGTTCCTCGAGATTAGATTTAAGCAGTATATTGAGAAAATTTTTGATTATGTAACGAAAAATTCAAGATGCACAGAAACTGCATTTACTAGCAATTAATGAAGACGAGAAAAAAATTGTAGGTGTAACTTTTCTATAGGTGTTTTATCAATAAAATAAAAGGGGTCCAATTGTTTTCCAGAGTTATTTGCTCTTTTTTGGCCCTAAAATATTTTATATAGGAGTCTAAAAATGTAACTTCTGAATTATATAAAGCTATAGGTTTAGCTAATGAATCAAAGAGATTATTTGCAACTTTAACTGGTATATTACTCAATGGATTAGTATATGACTTCATCGCAAAGAGAACTTTTTTAGCTTTTTTTGTTAGATATATAGTGCTGTGCGAAATATTTCCATTATTTTTAATCAACATTCCTAAAAATTTATACTCATTTGTGTCTGATATTGGAATATCGTTGTATGTTGCAAATGAGTTAGCTGTTTTTGGAACGGTTTTGCTTTAAAATCAAAGTTTTAGTTTTATTTACATTTACACTTAATTGACAATTATCACAAAAAGCACTGAAATGCATAACAATCTATCAATAAGCGGTAGAAAAGCAAAGCAAATTTTCTCTTTTTCATTACCGGTAATGTTAGATTGACGCAAATAAATGAATTTTAACAAAAATATACATGTCAATCATCTCTGACGATGTGAGAACAAAAACCAATTAAAGTTAATAACGATAAACATTTCTTTTATTTGATTGGGTGCATGTTTACAGAATTAAAGATATACACATGTTTCTATCAATTCTGATGTAGCCATCACATATGTAGTATAACACCTTTTGATTAACTATTTATTGTAAAATAGTTCTTCGTGATGATATTTTGACCTGCCAAGTTCTCTTAACCAATTTATCAAACGAAGAGCAACCTTGACCTCTTAACTACTCAGACTGACCTATATAAACTACTTGGTTGTCCTTGGTTTACTTTGTATATTTTACAAATATAGCACAAGGATAAGTATATAATAAATATATTTCGTCCGAGTTACGAATATAGCACAAGGATATTAGGTATATAATAAATATATTTCGAAACAGTTTCGTCCGAATTACAACGATTGGCACGGCCATAATTTCTCATCCTGAAGGTTGTTTTTAAATATGTATATATATAATATAATTTTGGATGTAATGCGTCTTCTGATTGGCAGACGTCGTTTTGTTAATCATATCATAGACACAATTTTGTCATGTGACCAGGACGTCATCAACGTTTTTTTCATGATTTACACCGGTTTAAATGGAAATTTAGAATAAAATTATAAGAAATAACTGTAATATGTTGTCAGTCTATTCGAAATAACATTAAAAATGTGGTGCACACTGAGTCTGTTAAATAACCCGCTACGCACATTATTCAGTGTGCACCAGATTTGTTATGTTATTTCTTCATAGACAGAAAAAATATTACAGTCATTCCTTAAATATATACATAATATACCGGTTTTTTAATTCGCTTGAAAAAGATCTTAACTTTCCCTCTTTACTTCAAACAGGAAAAGCATATGTTTATAATATGTATAAATAGTGAGATCATAATGTGTACAGATAAAAGACAAAGACATTTAAATACTTAATCAGTAATCTGTAAAGTACGTAACATTTCACCTTTGAGAAGGGTAGTGCTATTTTTATCTACTTCACTTGAAACATAACTTAATGAAAGGGAAGTATACTACTCCAGCCAATTAAGGATATAGACAAATATGACGCCCAATCAGTAAAATATTAGAGCACTATGTCTTAGATCATATTACATGTATTGTTCTTATATCCTCTAAAATACATGTTTGTTACATTTGTAGTCCATGTTACACTTACTACTTTTTACAGTATAGTATAGGACGTACTATACTCCATGGCATTTATTACTGTGCTTAGTATTGTGGTTTTTAGATATATTTCCCAAGCAGGTAGGATTATTTTCAAGGAAACGAATATCGGCTTTATACATTCATTTTATTCTGACTGTAGTGTTGAATAACTTATATCATTTCAAACAAAGATATGTCAGTTTAATATTTACATCCCAATTTATCGCCGTTTTGAACGAACTCGGAGTAGACCTCTATGTAACCGGCGTTAAAAGACGACATCAAATCTAACCTTGTCGTTAACAATATCAATTTAAATAATATATTTAAATTAATATTTCTGTAAATAATACTGTGTAAATCATACGAGGTGCATTGTATTTGAAGTATGATCCAAGTACAAAGTTTTTATTTGTTTTTTAAAAAGCAAGTGAAAAAAAAATTGATAAATTTGTTGGGTCCGAGCCGCTTTTCTCTGTCTATCTTAATTTGGGGGAATCGTGTCCTTTAAATATTAAAGCAAATGATGTATAACTACCTTAAGGTGTAATACCACCAAATCACGGTACGTCACATCCGGAAAATAGGTCCAAAAAAATAGTTCATTGAATTTGACTGTTGTAGGTAATTAATCCTACATTTTATTGCAGTAAAACATTTCTGTTTCATAAATATATGTCTTGGGTATTTCAAATAAGTATTATTTTTTTATTTGGGGTTTCTATAGAATATATAGATCAATCCACTATAAACAAATATATGTTTAAACTAAACTAATTATAATGAATGAGCAAACATTTATAAATTTATAAATAACCAGTCATCTTTCCAAAAAATATGTTTTCCTGCTTTATCATTTTCTTATTTTACGGTTTATTTTTCAGAGGCAAATTCTTCTTCCAAGTCTGTGTGTTTTTCTGTACCTGCGCAGAATGACATGTGCGAATCCA
Organism: Mytilus edulis; assembly: GCA_019925275.1. NCBI lineage: Eukaryota > Metazoa > Mollusca > Bivalvia > Mytilida > Mytilidae > Mytilus > Mytilus edulis. The sequence goes on along the minus strand of CM034360.1, from coordinate 55,122,216 downwards.
TCAACATTAGCTGCCCACTAGGAACGGTCATTTATAAACCAAACATCGACGCCTCATCGGACGAATGTCCGGCCTCTGGTCACTTCTTCCAGAATAAAGAGTCTCCATGTGTTGGCAAGCCGGTTGATCTGATAACAGATGTAAATGATTGCTATTGGAAACAATCCTGTTTAATCCAGTTTCCTGTAACACCGATTTATACACAAACATGTGTAAATGAGGCCCAATCAATAATAGTCCATGACTGGATATGTATCAAAGGTAAGTAATACAAAATAAAACAGCACAACATATGCATTTTAAAAATCAGTTGAAAAGAACTTTACTCATCACATCGATACAAAGCACAAAAGGATGGAACATAAACACATAGTGGACGTAGAAGGGTACTTTAATTCTCCCTTGCCCTGCTCGATCGTCCGAATTTAAAGTATTTAATCTCTGAATTCAAAGGCTATAAACAAGACAAACACAGATATAGGATTAGTTGCTCGCAGTAACATATTATGTTCTCTTGCGATACAATATTTTATTTTACTTTTTTGTACAGATTTCTTCAATTCAAACAACATATGAATACATGACATATAACATTTTTCCTCTTTCGCATCGTTTCTTTTTCCTCGGCTAATACATTTGTACCTCCAACGCCTGTACGCACAATAAACATAGCAGCAACTGTAAATATACCAATGTGACCAACTTCAATTCGACGCAACTGCAAGCACCTTCAGTACTGATACATTTAAATGCCAAACCGTTTATATAGTTTATATAGTGCCATTAAACCCCACCAGTAGAAATCCCAAAAACTTTCCTCGTGCCATATGCACCTAACATCAAATTTTATAAATAGTACATACTGTTGCAAAACCAGTATCCGAACTAGGTTTTCTAGTACCCATCTATAAATAATTACTACAAATAGCAAACGGGAAAACCCCAATTTCAAACGAAACAAAATATATTAAAACATACCCACAACAAAAAGACACTAAATACAGAATCTTGATATTAGAGTTCTCACAGTAACTGACAGCTAGCCCAAAACCAATAAAAAATAAATGAAACAAATCATGCATCTTTTATATCTACATCCTAGCAAAACAAGTTTAGAAAAACAGTACTTTGGTTCTCTATTTTACCGTCTTAACGTTTATCTCAAACTACGTTTGGATTTCTTTTCTTGGTGTTTTGAGATGTTTAACAAATCGAAGAACATATCGGAAGTTTGAAATTCGATTGACGATAAAAAATGAGAAAAATTGAGAATGGACATTGTGATTGTGCCAAAGAGACAACAAACCGAAGGGCAAAGAGCAGATATCAGCCGAGGGTCACCAATGGGTCTTCAATGCAGCGAGTGTATGTTACATAGTTTAGAAATAAATGAGATAAGTATGACAATCAAATATTTCCTTTAAAATCCACTTCTATGTTTTCTTCACCTTTTAGCTGAACAAACAAGTGTGTACTTTAAAGAATTAATATGTAAAAGCCAGTTCATAGGAACCAATGCCAATAGTGGTGTAATACTAAGCCATCAAAACATACCATGGAATTACGACAAAACGATGTTTGAAGACAAACCCGAGAAAACTTGTGAAACTACAATAACCGTACCTACGTCAGGCGAAAGCCGGGTTTTAGTAGAGATAAGTTTGTTTGACATCGATATGCAGAACGACCAGTTGACCATTAATGAGATCAAAGTTGATAAGAAAGATTTTCGTAAAGAATTTCCGCCCTACACCCAGGTCAACATCAAATTTTCATCCAAAACTGACAACTCTAAAGGTGGTAAAGGCTTCGTTATATGTTTCAGAAGTAAGTTTAAAATTATAGTTACTCTCAGAAATAGGGAAAATAGAAGATAATTATGGGAGCTATCAAACAGAATCTCGCGCAAGCAAATAAGTGCACTGTGATACATTTTTAGATGTAATCTGGGTTATCAGATAAAACATAGCATATACCCACAAAAGACAGGCGTTATTTGGTCCTCTACTAATGCATTCAACAATATAAAAAAATATTAGAATTCAAACACTGGTATTAAGTATAGACAAATAGTCAACTCGTGACTAAACAATACTAATTAAAAACTTCATTCATGCGTAACGCGCAATCAGGAATTAAATCCATTTATTAATTGTGTTGCTCGGCTAATCATTGAATTTTTTTTAATTTCAATGAAGATAGTTATTCTATAAGTTATGGTTTCTTATTTGATCGTGTAATGTCGTCTAGGTTCGTGAATTATGATACCGAATATTGCATTACCCAACTCAAAGGTTTTTTAAAGTTAGAGAGCGGAAACTGTATATTTGAGACGAACGGACACAAGGACGGACACTCAGATTATCATATGCGGGGGTCATTTGGACCTTTAAATTTTCTTTGATACGAGTTTTTTGTAGACGAAACAAGCGTCTGGCGCAAATAGAAAATTTCAATCCTGGTATATATGATGAGTTTATTAAAGCAATTATTCCATGTTAACACAGATCATATTCAAGTATTGACATGTAATACCAAATATATTCGACAATACAGCAGATCTCACCAACCGCCATTACGGGTCTCCTCCGAATACCAATATTACATTTGATAGTACAACAGACCACACTAACAACATACTACTAATTCAAACACAGACAAACTAGAGCAACGAACAATACATGGTATATATAGTCTCGCTGAGTACGGGTGCCACATGTCGAGCAGAATCTGCTTACCCTTCCGGAGCACCTGAGATCACCCCTAGATTTTAGTGGGGTCGTGTTACTTGTTCTTTAGTTTTCTATTTTGTGTCATGTACACTATTGTTTGTCTGCTGGTCTTTTTTATTTTTCGCCATTGCGTTGTCCGTTTATATTCGATTTATGAGTTTGACTGTCCCTCTGGTATCTTTCGTCCCTCTTTTAGTACTTTAGTACAGGCACACAATGGTGTGGTGTGGTGTTAAATACCAATTTTGATTGCGTTCAGAAACTTTCCGCGATGCAGTTTCCAATTTTGTTTTGAAATATGATTGAAGATCAATAAAATATTTCACAACAAATGATAAAACCTAGTCTTTATTCTATTTTAGAGCTGACAACACAGTTAAAAAAATGTTCCTTTGAAGAGTTGAAGATTTATTATATCAGTTGAAAAATGCGCATTGAATCCATAATTATTTTTATCCTTGAGGAACTTGTTTTTTTTTTTTGTTGCGTTATACATCACACCTTCTTGTTTATGATCAGCATAAATCATAATTTTGCACTTAATGTTTGCATTAGCTTTTTCAGTACAATCGATGTCGACATGAAGAGAGCGAATAAAATTCACAAAATAATAAATATAATAGATTTTTTCTGTCAATTTACAGGACTAAACAAACAAGAAAACAATGAAAAATCTGCATGTGACGGAATTTTTGAGTTTGGTAAAGACCCACAGCTCACATTTGGTAAGATTTATTCAAAGCATGATTACGGGTAATGTCACTAAACATACATACCTTACCGAATTGATATTTCGATTTTTAAATTTTTTTTTGTTAACTGCAGCACACATGCATGAAATAGTTGCCACTGGACGTAACGTATCGATTTTTAATCAATCAGTATGTACATGCTAGCTAAGACCAAGCAATACGAACCTGCTTATATCATTCAATGGTATTGTGTCGCCTCCCTTTTCCAACATATTTTTTTGTATTGGTAAGATGCTTTACTTGCACATTTTGGGGATAAATGCTCAACATAAGCCAAAATCTCTTAAAGAACTGCAGACGTTATGAATTCTTAAGGCGTTGATGATTTGACGCGATGCCTTGACATTGTTCAGAAAGAAGCTTAATTATTATAAAAAGCTCAGAGTACACACCTTTGAGTTTTTGATTTTGCCATTTAATTTGGGACGTTCCATTAAGAATTTTCCTCGGAGATCCGTATTTTTGTGATTTTACTTTTTGTCTGTGATACTTTGAATTATAGTAAAGTTATAAGTACTTCATTAAAAGTTGCCATTGTATGAAATCAATTCAGCACAAATAAGCAAAATGAATTCATTACAACTTTTAAAAATGCCAAACTACATGCACCATATTTTTTAGAATGTTTTCTTATAAATCATTTCCAAGTATCAAAAGTATCAAAACTAAAATTTCTCGTACGATAATCAAGCGATAACCTACCCTACTAGGCAAAGTGGCTCAATTAAAAAATGCATACCGAACAGTGACTTAATAATTAAATGAAATCAGTCAATAAAATATGAAAACTTCCAGTAGGCAATTATGTAGGTATATGATTTTACAAAATTACACAGTAATTCGGTATGGCCTTATAGGTTGCACTTTGTAAATACAGCTGTTTCTCAAAACACGCCTCTTTTGGGGAGTAATTGAATATTCATAGAAAATTCATTTTGTTTACATACTGGTTCCCAGTTATGCTCTCTGTGTTCCATATCGCAGAGACAGAACTTGGGAATGTTACCAGTAAATAAACACGTGCATATTGTTTACATTGAAATCTGTGATAACCTTTCATTCGAGGTAGGGGTAGTTAAGAAAATTAGTGTAAGTTTAAACTCTGAGAAGTTTAGGGCATATAAACGTTGAAAATATGCCGCACAGCCCTATATTTTGACCTTTGAAAAAAATTGTGGTGCATATGAACTTTCAATTCTAGGATAAGATTTTTTTCAAAACTTCATAGTAAAAGTGGTACAGTTTTAGCCGTAAAAGGAGTTCCTATGGGAAATTGCATTGTCAATATTTACAGAAATGCAACCTGTATAGGGTGAAAAAAGGGAACATTCAGAATTTAACTAAATTTGCTTTATTTCACAGATTTTAAAGAAATGAACTCAAATAAGAAGTTTTATAAATATTTAATGAAGATTGATAGAATCCTGGGCCTTAAATATGATGACTCAGCATAAATTCACAGTTTACAGTATACATAGTTTACTTAAAGTCCTGGATACAAAATTAAATCATAATATTTGCATATTTGTAAGTTAAATTGTTAAAAAGTGCTTATATTTACTCTTCGCAGTCATTGAAACTCATAGATCCTTCCTGAATATTATTTATGGGGTATTTGTGTCCTTTCGATAACCCAAAAGTAAGCCGCAACACCTAAATCTGCTTTTTTGTCACCACGGCATAATAAATACAAGCTAGAAAAACAAAAATATCTCAAGAAAACTTACAATAGTGTGTTCTATTCTGAATATGTACTAAATATTCCAAATTGCTAGAAACAGCAGAATTATTTAGGAAATTTGAGGCCCCAGGGGCAAGAAACATAGAAAATTGCCTACCCCCTGGGTCATAAAACAAATAATTTAACTTGTAAATGCTATGATTTTATGATTTTAAAGTTCTTGATATAGAAAACAATAACTATGCTTGGAAGTTATGCAAAAATCAAATGTTAGCAGCCATCTCTACAACATTTTAAGTGAATTTATATCTCAGGCTGGTATCTGCATACATACAACTATTGCAAATATGGCTTTGTTTGAACACTTCTAGTATATATAGTAGCTAAATTGTGTCAGATATATGGTTAAAGATGATACTGTTGTGACAAGAATTCTAAATTGACTATTTGAGGCAGAAAATGTGTTCTTCAATTGACAAATAGGCATACAGTAAGATGTGGACTGGAGATAGAGGCTGGATTGGATAGTTTATATAATCTTGAATGTTGTAATGATTGACTGCTAAACATTACATTTATGACATTCTGATATGGTTTCAATATGTTATCAAAACAGTTTTTAACAGGTTCTAGGCATTTTTTATCAGAAAATATGCAAATAGGGTAAGCTGGCAATAATTAAAGTCTTGTTTTCAAATTCTTTAAAAAATTGAAACAGAGGAGGGGGTATAAAATGTATAGTAACTTAGAAACCTAGAGTATACACAGTGATTTCTTTAAGACTTTAATTCTGATAAATGAGTATTAATGTGAGAAAAACTGATTTTAGAGAGTTTTCTATTTGAATAAATGTCTGTATAGGTTGCACTTTGTAAATACAGCTGTTTCTCAAAACACGCCTCTTTTGGGGAGTAATTGAATATTCATAGAAAATTCATTTTGTTTACATACTGGTTCCCAGTTATGCTCTCTGTGTTCCATATCGCAGAGACAGAACTTGGGAATGTTACCAGTAAATAAACACGTGTTGTTTACATTGAAATCTGTGATAACCTTTCATTCGAGGTAGGGGTAGTTAAGAAAATTAGTGTAAGTTTAAACTCTGAGAAGTTTAGGGCATATAAACGTTGAAAATATGCCGCACAGCCCTATATTTTGACCTTTGAAAAAAATTGTGGTGCATATGAACTTTCAATTCTAGGATAAGATTTTTTTCAAAACTTCATAGTAAAAGTGGTACAGTTTTAGCCGTAAAAGGAGTTCCTATGGGAAATTGCATTGTCAATATTTACAGAAATGCAACCTATATGTGCCTCCCCTTTCACTTAGATAGATATAACAATTATGAGCTTATAACGTTCAAAGCAACATAACCCGTTTATAATTGAAGATAACTAAATAGTTTTTTTTTTTGCTGTATGTCATGCGATATCAATATTTAAATTAAGCATCATATTGCAGACAAAGACATGCAACTAGAACAAGGAACAACAGCTCCAAAAGAGGATAGTACAACAACAGCTCCAACAGTCATAAATCAGACAACCAAACCAACACATAGTAACGACCAGCAGTGTACAAAATGCTTGGAAAAGAAACGTCCGAAAGAAAAATGTAAAACACTTTGTTGCAAGGGGCAGGTAACCCATCCACAATGTCAGAGTCAATCGTCTGCAACCACAACAACGACATCTACGCATGGAAAATGTAAAGTCAAGAAGAAGAGTAGAATTGATAAGCTTTGTAGAAATTGTGTTAAAGGCAAGATCAAATGCGCGAAAAGGGACAGTTGTTATTCATGTTGTCCAGGCAAAGACATTTCTCCGAAATGTAGGAAGAGAAAAGGGGGTCGTAACAGAAAAAGGAAAGACAAGAAAAAGAAGAAAAAGAAGAAAGACAAAATTGGTTCTTGAATTTAGAACACTCTTTAATAAATCACATTTCTTGCAACTGGTTATATTCTTTAGTAAACATATTAAATAAATATATATGAAATTAAACAAAACTTTAAGAAAAAATAAGATACAATGGGGGAAATGAATTGGGATGTGATGTATTTGCTAATAAGGCAGCAAGCCCACATAAAAAAACCATCTAGAGATAAATAATAGAATAGCATCTAGTCAATACAATGTGTAAAGCTCCAAATAGTTCATCGTTTACGCAAGCTGTGAATAATTAAACATATTTTTGGAAATGTTTGCTTAAAATATCAAAATAGAAAAGGGGCAATAAGAGGGATACCTGTAAAAAGCGAAACGAAATAAAAGCGGAACGAAACGAAACAATATGAATTAAAAACATACTGATACTTAAAAGTTTATGTATGAAATAAAACGGACATTTATAAGCGGTGCAAAAGTGGATGACAAAATTAATATTTCTTAAAAGAAGATAATCTATTTAAAAAACAGACGTACGGCTCTGATATTGACCATTTTACCTGCTGGTTTTATGATACTGAATGCATGGTGTCCTAATTAAGGTTGTGCAAGTCCACAGTGTGGGAGGTTTTTAATATAATCTTATTTACGCTGAAATTAAGACGGTACTAAGATCCAATCAGCAAATTGGAACCAAGATACTGTTACAAGGTATCTACAAAAACTCATCATAGATGGATACCAGAATATAAATTTTGCCGGTTTTTGCGCCAGAGGCGCGTGTCGTCTACAAAAGACTTATCATTGACACTCGAACCAAATGAAGTTAAAAAGGCAAATAAAGTCAAATAAAATTGAAAAGTTTTGATATTTTAAAACTTTGATCAAAATTCCAAAAATCTAAAATTTCAAAACTTTTTATAACTTTGAATTGATAAGTGTTACACGGACCCATATTATTTTAATATTACAATACACAATGCATCTACTATTAAAGGAAGAGGTCAGTTTTATTAAGCCTCGTTTTCTTTTGTAACAATTGAGTTAAAAGGATAAAAAATTACTGAAAATCACACTTTGCCACATTTTTCTGACGGTATTTAATATTTTCTTTCTCCAATCAAGAAGAATGTGGTCATTATCATTGCGTAATGATCCTCGTGTTCATCTCTTTAAGGAAATATAATTAAATTCGTTAACCGTGTCCAAATCCTTACTGCGTCCACACTCTTTATTTCAACACTTGCCCAATTGTAAACAGCGATTTCGCGGGCATTTTCTAGTGTATATAAAAGAAAAGAAGGATATACTGTTTTAGTTTTCTTACCTAAACTGAACCCAGTTAACAAACTTAACTATTCTTTATCTCAAGTAAGATGCTTAACCTACTGTCTTATTTATGGTATTTTTAATTATTACTCCCGTGGTGACATCTTTGTTGATTATTTTGAGATCAGCCGATTAGAGATGGCATGTTTCTCTGATTACAATTATGAATTATCCATTATAGGGATTATTTTGGCAGATTAAAATTCTGTTTAATTTATGATTGTTTCTCAATGAAAGGTTTATTAGAGTTCATCTTCGACGTAAAATATTGCTCAAAGCTAACAATCATTACGAAAGTTACTCATGATTGCACACTGTATGTTTGGTTCTAATGCAAGTTCACAAATTAGTTTTGCCCTTTAGGTTCGTGTAACACTTAACAATTCAAATTTCATTTTATTAAGTTTTCAAATTCTATTTAAGTTTTAAAATATTAACAATTTTATTTTTTTAACTTTTGAAAATTTTACCAAATAATAAAATTTAATGATTCTGAAATCAATTTTTAAAAATTTGTTAGTAATGGACAAAAGGAGTTCTAGGTTGCATTGTTTAACTTATTTATATAGATCCTTTTTCACTATTGTGTTTGTTCTCTTTTGCCCAAACTTCACTTGCTTGAAACAGCTCCCATTATTTAGGAGTGCTGACATAAGTAAGACATGATTTATTACAAACATTTCTAGAATTGTACCTCCAACGGGGATTCGGGAATAGAAATATGGTAACTTAAGTTCTAATCCATCCGGCAGTAAAACCCTTGCCAAAGTGGAGCGAACGTTTGGCTGTGCAAGAGATACAATTTCACAGTCCTGTCCGGTCAAAATGGAGAGTTAAGAGAAAGTGCAACGATGTCTGCAAGCTAAGAACTATTTCGAAAACTCTTTGAGGGTCCGTTTGAAGCCTGTTCCGAGGCAGTAGTTTTGTCCCTATAAAGGATCCAATATATCCTATTTCTACAGTGTCAGTCCAAATTTCTTCGACCTTCATTCTAGACGGCCTCTATAACAGGACCTTCCTATAATGTTTGTTCTTTTTTAAAACTGTTCTTTTCCTGAACATGCTTAAGATATTTGCCACTGGACGTTAAGCAACCAACATGCAATCACCTAAAACCGTCCGTTTGCAAATTCTTTTTTTTTAATAATTAAAGATTTCAATTCCTATTTAGATGGATTTAAGTCCCTTTTGCTCTTATTACTGTTCAAAATCTTATATATATCATTGGTTTTCAAATATACAATACAGAGTGTTTCGAATGTCAGTAAATCCAGAAATGTTATGGCATTTAGGTTTTCCGTAAACCCTCGTATGGTCATTGCGAATCAAAAAATAGCTTTAGTGTCAACAGTCAATTTTTTTCTATTTATTTCACTATTCACCGCTTCAATTTGAATAATGAAACATGAACTATTTCATTATTCATTATTCATTTTTTAACATTGAATAATGAATAATGAACTATTTCATAATTCATTATTGAATAATGAATAAGGAACTATGAATAATGGACGTACTTCAGCGCGGTAGAAAAGCGCATGAAATTAATGTAGTGTTTTGTCATTTTCTTCTGGATATTCCTTCAATTCAATAGTTAAATGTCAATGGGAAATAGTCCAGGGTGAATTAAGTGCAGTTTTTGTTAGTTTGTTTGTTTGTTTAAGTTTTTTTGTGATCACACGGTTTTTTTTCTGATTTTTCTCTGTTATTCCTTTGTTTTCTTACCTTTTATTAACTCTAGGGTTCGCCACTGTAATATAATATAAAGATCGTGAATAGAAATACGACGAATACTTAACGTGAATTTTTAAACTAGATGCTTCAAGGAGTCTCTGTCGCTCACCTTGTTTATAATTGATGCATGAAATAATGCAACCATTATACTTTTGCTTTAGTTTCAGAGATATAAGACAAAATCTGCATCTTACCCCCTATGATATTTTTTCAGCCATTTTGGTTGGCAGGCGGGGTCATTGGACACGGTTTTTAAACTCGACACCTTAATGATGATTGGGGTCTTTATCTCGGTAGTTTCATTGGAGAAGGTTTTGTAGAAGATTACAAAATTTTCCGGAAAATTGTTAAAAAATTGCTTTAAAGGACCATAACTCCTTAAGGGGTCATTTGACCATTGTTATCGTGTTGATTTATTTGTAGATCTTACTTTGCTGAACATTATTGCGGTTTACAATTTATCTCTTTCTATAATAACATTCAAGATAATAGCCAAAAACTGCAAAATATCCGTAGAATTACCAATTCAGGGTCTGCAACCCAACAATTTTCTGATTCGTCTGAAAATGTTAGGTCAGATAGATCTTAAACTGATAAACAATTTTCACCATTTTCAGATTTGCTCTAAATGCAATTTCAAAGATATAAGCCAAAAAGTGCATTTTATCTATATGTTCTATTTTAGGCCATGACAGCCATGTTGAATGGCAGGCGGAGTCATCGGACACATTTTGTAAAATAGTTACCTGAATGATGATTGTGGACAAGTTTGGTTGAATTTGTCTCAGATGTTTCAGAAGAGAAGATTTTTTAAAAGTTAATTACGACGGACGACGACGACGGGCGAAAATAGATGAGAAAGTTCATTTGGCCAACTGGGCCAGTTCAGCTAAAAAGGAAAGTCCGTGATCAAAATTAATGTTAAAATCAAAAGCTCAAACACATCAAACGAATGGATAACAACTGTCATATCCCTGACTTTGTACAGGCATAATCTTCTGTATTAAATGGTTTATTAAACCTGGTTTTAAAGCTAGCTTAACTTCTCACTTGTATGACAGACGTATCAAATTCTATTTTATTGACAACATTGTGTGAACAAACAAATATGGAACAAAGAAACACAAAATGGCAAAAAAAATGACAAAAGTTAAGGACAATAATCACACAAATTTACCATAACACAGTAACACAATGACGGGACGTACAGGTATAGAGCCGAGTCATGTATGTATCAAAGAAACATAAAAAGGCATAAAGACAAAGCATATTCGAAAAAATGAATGACAAGAATACACAATTTTTTTACAATAGCATAAAAAAAACGGGATGTGTAAGTACAGAGCCACGTCATATGTACCAAAGAAACACAATAAGGCATATAGACAAAGCCCATTAGCAAAATTGAAAGACAAGAATACGAGAATTATCATATAACATTAACACAATGACGGGATGTACAAGTGCCGAGCAACGTCAAATGGATATCAAGAAAAACAGACTAAACAGTAAAAGTTATATCATATAGACAAATAAAAGAAAAGTATAACACGTCATTAAGATGATCAACAGTGTACGAAATATTTGAAAAGAAAAAGTCCGAGAGAAAAATGTAAAACACTCTGTTGCAAAGGGCAAGCAACTCATCCAAAATGTCAGAATCAAGCGTCTCCAACCACAAATACGCAAGGAAAGTGTAAAGTGAAGAATGAAATCGATAAGCTTTGTTTAAATTGTGTTAAAGGCAAGACCAGATGCGCAAAAAAGACAGTTGTTATTCATGTTGTCCAGGCAAAACCATTTCTGCGAAATGTAGGCAGGGAAGACGGGGTCGTAACAGAAAGAGGAAAGACAAGAAAAAGAAGAAAACGAATAAGAAGAAAGACAAAAATGGTTCTTGAATTTCGAACAATCTTTAAAAGATCATGTTTTTTTTTATTATTCAATATATAAATAAGAAATATATATATAAGTACGTCTGAGAAATATATATATATATTAAATTAGACAAAAAAATAAAAGATATAAGATACCATAGGGAAACATAAATTGGGATGATTGGGATGATATACACTAATGAGGCAGCAAGTCCACATAAAAAAGACACATACATGATAGAAAGTGTCTATACATTGTGTAAAGCTCCAAATTATCCCTAGTCTATGCATGTTGTGAATAATTAAAGAGAATATTTTTAAAGATATGGTATCAGCATTAAAATTCTACACGAAATTTACTAGAAGTTACATAAGATTACCACAGTTTCTGACATGAAAAAGACACATAAACATATGACTAGTTTAACTTAATTTGCCTTAAAGGAGTCTTTTTCTTGCATTTGACATTGTTTGATGGTTTATTTCCTAATTGAACAGGTAAAAGAGCGGCGAAAGATACTAAAGGGACATTCAAACTGATAAGTCGAAAATAAACCGACAACGTCATGGCTAAAACAGAAAAAGACAAACAGACAAACAATAGTACACAAAACATAACATAGAAATCTAACTAAAGACTGATCAACACGAACCCAATCAAAAACTGGAGTGAACTCAGGTTCTTCGGAAGGGTGAGAAAATTCTGATCCGCATGGTATGAGGGCAATGATGTTATTTTGTTATCTTATGATGTTATCTTGTTTCATTGGCAATCATACCTCATCTTCTTCTATGTTAAAAACATAATAAAAGGATTGATTTGATAAGAGACGACATAAAAAAATCAATGAAGGATAAAAAAAACTTAATTCAAATAGTTTTTTTTTTTTTTTTTTTTTTTTTTTGGGGGGGGGGGGGGTAAAAATGCTGCAAGTTTTGTTTAATGACATCGATTTTACATATATTGTTACGGCCGAAATCACCTTTAAATGGTAGCCAACAAAAGACACAAATCAATTATAAAATTTAACAAGATTTATTATACAAAAGTTTACAAGAAGTATTACACAACTATTACTGTCAACTTAACTGTCAAAATATGAAACACTGGACACTTTTAATTTGCAAAACACTCATTTGCAAATCCGCCGCCGCCTCAAACAAGAGCTACAATATCATGTATATAACCAAAATGTGCGGAATTACATGGGATTCAATAATTTCATTGGTTTTATACTGTTACTTTCATATTTATTTTGCAATTTGAATTATAAAAACATGGGATTTTCAATATCCCATGGGACAGGGCAAAATCCCATGGGATTTACCATTATCCCATGGGATTTTGGTTAAATCCCATGGGATTTTTTTTGGTCCCATGGGATTATTGTAGTCCCATGGGATATTTGTTGTCCCATGGGACAAAAAAAATCCCATGGGACTATAATTATCCCATGGGATTTTTAATATCCCATGGGACAAAATAAAATCCTATAGGATTAAAATTATAAATATATATAAATATAAAGTTATGTGTATGTTACAATGAATGCTGTTTGGTAGTAAAATGTTTTAAATGTACACAAGTTTTTTTAATATTTTTTATATATACATATATATAAAAAAAAAAAAAAATTGTCACAAACATGTTTTTTATTTGTTTATATGACAATAAAGATTATTCTTATTTTTGGAATGTATAATAATAATATTTTACAGTCAAAGAATAAAGTCCTTTCACTGAAACAAAATGATGAAATTTCTAAATAAATGAAAAAAATATTGTTTTGAAATCTTTGTCTTGTTTATTCTATTATGAAAAATAGAACTGAAAACATATTTCATATTCTGACTGAATAGTTCACTCTTTTCATGAGGTAAGATTTTCTTTGTTATAGGTTCATTGCAATACTTGTATAGGCAAACAATTTGAATTATATATACCTTTGTGGTGTACATAATAGTATGCTTATATTTGCAAATTTATAATATAAACACTTTTTGTTAAAGTTTTTGCTTTCTTTATTCCCAACTTGCTATGTACAATTATTCAGTCCACTATATAAGAGTGAAGTCAATAAATAATTTCATTCACTAGAATATTCCTGCAATTCTTAGACAAAACATTTTTTCAATCTGTTCTTCAAAGATCTGCCTCTGTACATCTTTATTGAATGGAGAGATTCAAATGAGAAGACAAAGCAAGTTTATTTGGACAACAACATTCTAATATCTAGTTCATTCGTTCCATCTTTCAATTGATAATTACATTGTTGTATTTATATGATCAAGTTCTTGTGCATCAATGATCGTGATGATATGACTCCTTTTTGTTTATAGTCATAATGTTGAAATTTCTTCTTTCAAATAAATGTAGGAAAAAACATGTTCCATTTCAAATTAATAAAAAAGTCGCACTGTGGAGAAAAATACCAGCTTTAAGTTTTCCGTTCGGTATTGATCTGTGAATGATGACCATGAAAATCGAGATGTCTGACCTACAAATACACAAACTCAAAAATTATCAGTGAAGAGATCAATAAAATGGCTATTTTATCATGTTTATGATTAATATGATAAACTTTCATTTAAATATTCAAGTACTAAATTACAGAAATCGCTTAAATTTTATAATAGTTTAGTAAAGTACAGCTTATTTAAAATTATAATAAAAAATATAGGCCACCGATGAGTAAAATAAGATATTACATTTCTAATGCCAAAAAATTGCATTTTTGCTCCAAAGGGAGATAATTTGGAGCTCTTTCAATGATATATGCATTTTAAAAGTCATCTGGGGCCAAACCGAATTGATTGTATTGAATGATTTGGTGTACCATATGATAAAGTTATAAATAAAATGAGTTATGAAAAAAAAATATTAAATATTTTTATGAAATTGTTATACGCTAGAGCCTCCTTAAATGTCATTTGATCTCTATTGGAGAAATGTCTCATTGGAAATCAGACTGCTAAGTGTTTCTTATTTTTATATCAACCCAGCCATATTATACCTGTCTAATATCAGGAGCTTGTACATAGTTCAGTGGTTGACGTTGGTTCATATCCGTCATTTTTATTTTTCATAATTTTTTGTTTTTATAAATTAGTCTGGTATATTTGACGTTTGAATTGATGCTCTGTTTCAAATTTGGTTAGTGTTGACTTTTATAGATTACTATAACATGTATAGGGTATGGGTTTTCTCATTACTTACAGGCCATCAATGGCCTCTAATAAGTAATTACAATGCTTACATCCACTAAATTGAACTCTGATGGATAGTTTTCTCTTTCATCATACCACATCTTATTTTAATAAATATTTAATCATTATTCAAGGACAAACAATTTTATAACAGTGGACTTACCATTTAGGCTTTGTTGACCTCTGTAAATCTTATTTTGTTGATAATTTCTTCTGTTTATAGTTTCCCCTTTATCTTTCATGTTCTTGCCCTACACATAAAAGGGTAAATATCATTTAATGACAAAAATAACTACTACATGTATTACATAATTAGTAGGCAACTGAAAATTTTGTCTTATTTGTATATAACATCAACTTACTCATCATTCTTGCTGTTCAATATCATGAATATTATCATTATTCTATGAATATGAGGTCACAGTAAAATTAACCTTGGCAGGCAGACATCTTTTTTTTATATGATACCTTGTAGTCATTCCATACAACAAGTAGATCTATGCTTAAAAAATCTAAGGCCAAAATTAAAAATATGTTTGTTTCCCCTCCCCCCACACAGGTCAAAAATAAGCGCCCGGGTCAAAAAATTATTTTCCACAAAAAAATCGAAATTATTTTTTTCCTGAAAATAATTTGTTTCCATTTTTCGAAAGTGCTTGAAAGCAGAAGGATTGATAATCTAAATAAATACACTCAAATTGAGCACAAACAACTGATAAGTGGCCTGGACTGGACAAGTCAAACCATTCATGTGACCATGCTATGACAATCACATCCTGTTAAAAATCAAAGTGATGGAAATCACTCATGGAAAGATTAGAAGAGTAGTTTGAATAATTTCATATTAAGGTATGGTGGGGGAAATGAACATTAATAAAGCACTATTGCTGAAAATTGCATTAAAAGAAGGTCTTTAGAAGGAAAAGTGCTTTTCCAGTTTGAGGATAAAATGAGCTCAAATTAAATAATATGGGTCTGTTAATTTGCACAATTTTATTTAAACTGCAGTTTATAATGTTGTCTGTTCTGAACATGTTGCAAAAAAACAAAAAATTGCAAATCAAAAATTCTTCTACTACGTTAATGTTGCCAACTATCCTTGTATGAATTAAAATCTAGACCAACAGCATATAAGAACTTTACAGTGTCAACAAAAATAATCTAAAAATGTTGTTTTGGCGCATTTTTTAATTTGAAACATAGGTTATACGACATTGAAGATTAAAATTTGTAGAGTGCCTGTTTGGTCAATTTCCCCTTTATTTTTGCCGATCAATGCATTTGTATCGGGACATATGTTTTGCACCCCCCCTTTGCCCTGGGTGCCCTGGGTTAGCACCCCCCCTTTCGAAAATTCCTGCATCCGCCCCTGATATAAGACAGAGGTTGAAAGGTAATGTGGTCAATTTGATTGACAGTTTAGGAGGTGGGCATTGTAATTAAAGGTCTACCTTGTCTCTGATTGCTTGTTGATAATCACAGTTGTCAATCATACTAGTATTGTATCAATACCCAATCACCTAATCAAAAAAAGCCTGCACATCAACACACCTTAATGACATACATTCTTGAATGAACTGCTAAAAAAATATACCCATTTTGTCAGTGTATATGTGTATTATATGCAAATGCATGAGAACTATAGGGAACTATATTTCAGTGTGAATACATTTAGTAATATTAGCAAACCTGTCATGTTGTTAGGGAGGCCAGTGCCTAAGTAAAGATTTAGAACAAGTTCTAATCTTTCCAAAAACTAGAGGCTTTCAAGAGCCTGTGTCGCTCACCTGTTAATGTGTTTACTGATGTCCGCCATCTTCGTTGGTAGGCGGGGTCATTAGAAACTTTTTTTAAAATAGATACCCTAGTATTATGATTGTGGCCAAGTTTGGTTAAATTTGGCCAAGTAGTTTTAGAAATGATTTTTATACAAGTTACAAAAATGACGAAAAGTTGTTCAATATTGACTATAAAGGGCAATAACTCCTTAAGGGGTTCTCTAACAATTTTGATCATGCTGACTTATTTGTAGATCTTACTTTGCTGAACATTATTGCTGTCTACAGTTTATCTCTATCTATAATAGTATTCAAGATAATAACCAAAAACTGCAAAATTACCTTAAAATCACCAATTTTAGGGCAGCAACCCAACAACAGGTTGTCCAATTCAACTGAAAATTTGTGAGGGGATATATCTTATTCTGATGGACATTTAAATCTTGAAAGATTTGCCCTAAATGTCTTAGTTTCAAAGATATAAAGCAAAACCTGCATTTTACCACTATGTTCTAATTTTAGCCATGTTGGCCATTTTGTTTGGTAGGCTGGGTCATCGGACACATTTTTTAAACTACAAACCACAATGATAATTGTGGCCAAGTTTGGTTAAATTTGGCAAAGTTGTTTCAGAGAAGTAGATTTTTAAAAAAGTTACTAAAAATGATGAAAAGTTGTTAAAAATTGACTATAAAGGGCAATAACTCCTTAAGGGGTCGACTGACAATTTTGGTAATGTTGACTTATTTGTAGGTCTTACTTTGCTGAACATTATTGCTTTTACAGTTTATCACTATCTATAATAGTATTCAAGGTAAAAACCAAAAACTGCAAAATTTCCTTAAAATAACCATTTCACAGGCAGCAACCCATCAACAGTTTGTCCAATTTGTCTGAAAATTTCAGGGCAGATAGATCTTGACCTGATCAACAACTTTACCCCATGTCAGATTGCTGTAAATGCTTTGGTTTTTGAGTTATAAGCCAAAAACTGCATTTTACCCCTATGTTCTATTTTTAGCCATGGCGGCCATCTTGGTTGGTTTGACGGGTCACGCTACACATTTTTTAAACTAAATACCCCAAGGATGATTGTGGCCAAGTTTGGTAGAATTTGGCCAAGTAGTTTCAGAGGAGAAGATTTTTGTAAAAGTTTACGGACGACGGATGACAGACGCAGGACGACAGACGAGGGACGCCAAGTGATGAGAAAAGCCTTTCAGGTCAGGTGAGCTAACAAGAACCTGCCTTCCTGGTCTGTTTACAAAGGGTATACCCGGGGGAGGGGAAACAGACATTCTTTTAAATGTGGCCTGATAAAATGACAAAACCAAGAAAACTTATCATTGACCAAAGAACAATAAAATGCGGTCATGGTTTATATATGAATCTGCCATTCAGACATGCACACCTCACAATTGTTTCATATCTACCAAATATAATCTACCTGTAACTTTAAACATATGATAAACTGACAAAACAATGCAGTGTTTCATTGACCAATGAACCATGAAAATGAGGTCAAGTTCATCATGTTCATATAAAATATGACAGACAGCTAAGTGCATATTACAATTATTTCATTCTCTAAATAAAGGGGCCTTATTGCTTACAGTATCCGGAAAATAGACCAAACCACAAAAACTAAATATTTTCAAAGTTCCTTATACCCTGCCAATTTGTTATGGTTGTGCCTGTTCCAAGTCAGGATCTGATAATTCAGTGATTGTCGTTTGTTTATATGTAACATATCTGTTTTTCAATTTTTTTGTACATAAAATAGGTTGTTAGTTTTCAACTTTCAACTTGGCTATCATGTGTAAAATCATACAAGTGTTGGGAAAACAGGAAGTTGTCGAGTGATGAATCTGAAAATGCATCAGACGGTATAGCTGACTTATTTAACCCTGAAACCAAATTTCAGAAATCCTTCTATTGTATTTCCTAAGGAAAATGGGACGAAAAATATTCATCGGACGGACTGACTGATGCAAGGATGGATGGACAGACAGGGGTAAAACAGAATACACCCCACCCCCTTTTTATTAAAATGGGGGCATAATTTTAATACGGGGCTATAAAAACCCATGCAAGATGTCAAAACAAAAAGAAGTAACCTAATTCTTACTTGTTAGGGGCTATTTATTTATTGTCGGTTATACATATAACAATACAACATATTAGAGGTCTGTAGAGCTTTTATCCGACATACATATATGACAAGCACAATACATTTGTACATGAAACATAAAGCTCATCACTGAGATAGTAGTCTCAGATAGAGGGAGGCGGGGTCAACCAAACACCCCTATTCAATCTGAATGTAGGACAGAAAGTCACAGTCAAAAAGTCACACACTGTCACAGGACAAAAAGTCGCAATTTAGTTTTGAGATTATTTTTCTTTGAACAAGAAAACACTCTTTTTGTATTTTTCTTAAAGTTTTATACATGAACATGATGTAGCAACTTTAAATTAAAATTTATTAAAAACAAATAAATCAGTGCATTAGGTTTGCGCACATTACCATTACATTTGCGCACAAAAATCATTACGTTTGTGTGCAGCTTTTGATTACATTTGCACGCATTTTTTAACATGTAAATATAAAGAAAAAGATATAGTATGATTGCCTTTTACAGCTGACTATGCGATATGGGCTTTACCTTGGGCTTTGCTCATTGTTGAAGGCTGTATGATGACCTATGGTTGTTAATGTCTGTGTCATTTTGGTCTCTTGTGGACAGTTGTCTCATTGGCAATCATACCACATCTTCTTTTTTATATTATGAACAATTTCCTAAAATTAAAAATGAATATATGTAAGAAAAAGAAGATGTTTCAAAATCTTTTTTCATTTATATTCAATCAATTGTCAACAAATTGTTTGTGACTTTTTGTCCTATCAACTTTGTTACTTTATGTCTGAGTTTGACATGTGTTTGACTTTTTGTCCTGTGACTCTTTGTCGGAATGTCCTGTGACTTTCTGTTCGTTTACCTTCCATCTTAATCAGTGAACTGAATAATTGTTTTTTGCAGAAGTCCGGGGAGTGTTAAAAAATCACATGTGCAAGTTGAGAGTCAACACTTACACAGGGACTACACAATACTTTTTCAGAATGTCATCAAAAAAGAATCACTGGTGACAGGGGAGTGTAACCGATGAATTGATCCTGAAATAGATAAGATTTTCCCGGTACGTCTAAACACCGCTCAGGAGGACCTCCTGGGTGCACACATGCAGGGCATACAAAGTGCACTCATGGCAGACCCTATATAGTCGCCGTCGTATCTGCACACATGATGGATGTATATATTCGTTATAGATATTCATACACTTCTCATTTTAGAGTTAAATTTGCCAGCAACCTCTTAAGATTTTAAAATAAAAATGCTACTAAAAATATATTATTTCCCCCAATTTTCGCAATTTTTTCGCCATATAAAATATTTAGGCGACTGTGTTTTAGTGAATATAAACGATGACGAGGCCTCACAAATAAATATAAATATGAAATATACTGGAACATCGATTAGCATAGATTGAGCAGCAGAGTAAACTTCCACATAAATCTCGAAGTTATTTACGCCGGATAATATAGACTGTGCACCTGAATAAAGTTGTCAAATACATTAATTTGTGTTTTTTACTTCTACAAGAAATTTGATTCAAATGCTAATTACGCACCATTTGCTGAGCAGAGAATCATTCTAAGCCAGGAACAGTCTATACTAACTGATAACAGTAAGAATAGAAAGTCTCTGTAAAAAGGCAGTCAATCCTATTTATAAACAGAACTGTATTAACTTAATGATACATGTACATCAAGTTCCAGCACCTCACCAAGCACTCTTGCCTTGCATACTGAGATGGCAAACTGGTGTGTGTCAGTATTTTAATATAAAACTGCGTAGGTTCATATCGTTTAATTCAACGTTTGTTTGGTTATTTTTTAAGGATCGTTGTAAAATTATACCTAAATCTTTGTTAAAATACGATTTTAAATTGTTCAATTCTTTCTATTTCATAATTTTGTCAAAGTCTACTTTTAAAAGTTTTAAATTTTACAGAAAAAATGAATATTCCATTTTGATTTGAAGAAAATCTTTTTGAACTGTCATGACATGGTGTTGCAAAGCTGATTACAGGTAACTATAACATACAGTAATTTTCCATTACGACAGTGCGTGTATTCTCGGGTGTGTATAACGTATAGTTTTCTAGAGAACATCCTGTCTACGTGTAATACAGATTTATGACATTATACAACATTTTTTTGATTAAATGTGATAAGGTATCTGTGTCCATTCCCTATTTCAACACCACTAATTTTTCGAAGAAAAAAAATCAAAAAAAAATATATGAAATTAAGAAGAAAAGTAGCAAATATAAACTTCAGTAATTGCGCATTGAGTAAACATAATTTCAATATTGCATGAACAAATCCGTGAGAAAACGTATATATACATGTATGAATAAAGATGTGTTTAAAACGACCTATTGGCTTTATTTCACACTAGGACCTAAGATAACTAGAACTAAGCAATGATTGATCCAGAAATTTTCATAAGTGGGGACTCATTGACTGCCTTAGAGGGGTCACGTCCAGTCATGCTTCCGTGATTCCCTATATAATCTACCATTTGTTTCCCAAGATTTAGGAGGGGCTGGTACACACACATATATATATAAATATACCTCTGCGGCGGAGCCAGCCATTTGAAAAGGAGGGGTCCCAACCCAGAACAAAAGGGGGAGGGGGTGGTTCCTACCATATGTCCCCATTCAAATGCATTGATCGTTCAAAAAAAGGGGTGGTTCCAACCCCCGAAACCCTCCCCCTGGATCCGCCACTGATACCTAGTATGCATATAATTAAGAACAGCTTTGAATATATGCATATAAAATAATGGTACGTTTAAAGACCGTTCAGGATCTCCTGGTTGCACACAGGACATTAAGTAACTTAGGACATGTATATATAATAGTA
This sequence comes from Mytilus edulis, assembly GCA_019925275.1. Classification (NCBI taxonomy): domain Eukaryota; kingdom Metazoa; phylum Mollusca; class Bivalvia; order Mytilida; family Mytilidae; genus Mytilus; species Mytilus edulis. Next base: position 55,100,250 of record CM034360.1, on the reverse strand, counting down.
AGAGTTCAGGGTATACATTCGATAACTAACATATTTTATAATTTTGTAATTTTTGTATTGATAAAATCAGAGACATATAATACATGTATTGAGACATATATAATACATGTGTCTCTGAAAAAATCAAACCATCTTTAAAGAAGTTATTTCAGTTTGAATCGACTGTTTTTTGCATTAGAATTCCAAAACGTTAATGTTATTTACAAATGCGAAAACCTGCAACAAAGAAACATTTATATTCGGTGATTTTTACACTAAACGTTTTCGTAATTTGTTTTAAAAATATTAAAAAGTACATGTACATCTTTTTTCAAGATTTGTATAGTAACTGGTTTAATTAAGTCCCCTTGATGAAATTTAAATTGCGAGACGCTATTTAATAAACTATGATCTATCTATCGGCATGCGTCGTTATTTGGGATACGTCACGGATGACCGATGGTCATATTCAATACGATATTCCAATCATCATTTGAATTTGGTCAATTGATCTTTAATAATTAGGACTAATTAGTGATGGCAGAAAATAAGTCGCTGGTGATGGTTAAAAACATATAGAAGTAAACTTTGTAAAAAAAAAAGGTTTCCTTGGAAAAAATTATGAAAATATATGAATATGCTAAATAATTTTTTTTCCGAAATAATAATTAAAGACGTTTAGAAATAACAAATCACAGTTGGGAAATTTTCAATTCAAGTAATTTCATTTTGAAAACGTTGAAAAATATAGATCTTTTTATATGTACAATGTGGGCCGCTTGGAGATCAAATTGTGAAACCCTGCATAATTAGGGTTTGTCTACTTTCGTCTTTTTATATTGCCAAACATTCTATAATCAAGGATTCGTACAAGGCCTTGTTATAATGAATATTATCGCCAATATCACCATAATTACATAAAGAACAGATAAAATATTCTCCTAAAGAGTTTGCCATCTAACAATTCAAAATGAAATGTTGAGTCGAAACTGAGGTACCAAATCTATAAAAAAAATCACTATTTTAGTCGAAATTAAACTGTATATATTCTTTTTTTCAAAACTCCTGAAATAATTTAACATTATCTATAGAGAGCTTACATATGCAAATCTGTTTAGAAGTATGTGAGCGTAAATAAAATTTGTTTATTACCCCCCCCCCTTTTTTTTCCTTCTATAAAATTTAATTGTAAACGATTTTCTTTCTTAATTTGTGTTTGCTCATTAACTGGGGTTCATGTCAAAAAACAAAAATTTCTCCTTGTGAAAAAGTTATTGATAAAAAAAAATTTGAAGCTTCCAGAAGAATAACGGTACGTCTAAACACCGCTTGAAGCAGTGGCGGATCCAGGGGGGGGGGGGGGGGGTTCCGGGGGTGCGCACCCCCCCCTTTATTTTTGCCGATCAATGCATTTGTATCGGGACATATGTTTTCCACCCCCCCTTTGCCCTGTTTGCCCTGGGTTAGCACCCCCCCCTTTCGAAAATTCCTGCATCCGCCCCTGTGAAGGACCTCCTGATTGCACTCATGACATACGAAGTGCACTCAGGACCCTTTATAGTCATCGCACACAGGATGGATGCATATATTCTTTATACGCTTCTTATTTTAGAGTTAAATTTGGCAGAATTTGAAATTGAACTTAGATAGATATGTTACATTTGTAATTCTTAGTAAATAATAAGGGCACGTGTCACTGATTACACAACTACTGAGCCATGAATTATCCAATCAACAAAATTAATTGGATTATCTTTATTGTTGTTTTATATATTGTGTTGTTTGTACAGTGTGACCATGCGGGAAGTAATATTGTGACGTGTAGAATGAATATCACGATGTTTTAAGATTTTCGTCTTTTATTAAAATTTCGTTCCATAAATTTTTAAGTTTTATTCTTAATTTTATTATCATGTCCTGGACCAGTAATTAATTCTTTGCACGAGTTTGAAAAGGGAAATAAATGTTCATACTTTAAAAGAATTTATATTAATTAAAGTTTTGTATACATATGGAATCCGTTCTTAACGGTAAAAGCCGTACTTTTTAAACAATCAAACTCATATACATGTAGTTAGATGTAATTTCTCATTTTTATCGAACTTGTCCAGGAATTTTATTTTAGAGTTATACGAATATTTTAAGAAATCCGTTTTTATTAAGTTTTTTTTCTCTAATTAAAGTCGTTTTGTCCAGTTTCACAAGCCTGAAACGAATTTCAATGCGAAAATAAATTCTGAAAATGAACTTGTCTCCGTTTTCGTCTCCGTTTTTTGAAAATTATGATATTTTGGGTATAATTATTTCTAGAAAATATGTAAGTTAGATTGTAGTAGCGAGAAATTATAAAAAAGAAGATGTGGTATGATTGCTAATGAGACAACTATCCACAAAAGACCAAAACGACACAAACATGAACAAAGAAAGACTATTTCGAAGACAGTTTATTGACACGAAATCCGTTCAAACCACGACTAAGTCTTCGTGCACAGATTTCCGTTAAGGTTAAACTGAATATTGTACATAATTGTCTTCTCTTGTATAATGGTTTGTTGAGAATAAAGATATACAAATGTAATAAAATTTGATATTCAGTCAACATTGTGTTTGTTTAAAAACTTGATTTAGAGAGAGAGAGAGAGAAAAGAATCACACTGAAAAACAAAAATCGAACTTGTTACAGAAAAAACGCAACTATAAAATAATTTTCTTTATTCGTGAACTGCAAAACACAACAAATTAATTTACCCGTCATCATGAAAAATAAACTGAAAAAGCACATCGAATGAGATATACATTTTATTTTTTCTATATGCAAATTCATGTGAAAGGTAAAACTGAACTAAACAATACAATTCCTAAAAAACAATAAAGATAATCCAATCAATTTTGTTGATTGGATAATTCATGGCTCAGTAGTTGTGTAATCAGTGACACGTGCCCTCATTATTTTATAAGAATTAACATATCTATCCAAGTTCGATTCAGGCGCGGATTCAGAGGGGGGGAGGGGGTTCCGGGGAGTTGGAACCCCCCTTTTTTGGCCGATCAATGCATTTGAATGGGGACATGTAGTTCACCCCCCCCCCTTTTTGGTCCTGGGTTAGGACCCCCCTTTTAAAAATGGCTGGATCCGCCCCAGCGATTTCAACTTCTACCAAAATTTAACTCTAAAATAAAAAGCGTATAACGAATATAAACATCCATCATGTGTGCAGATATGATTACGGTAATGGGTCCTGAGTGCACTTTGTGGAGCGGCCGGTTGTTTAGACGTACCTGAAGAATAAATCATTTCCTGAACCTAAAATACATTTATCTGTAATTAAAGAAAATTCGCCTAAAACATTTTCTCATATATTTAAACAATTAATTATAAAATAATTAATTCAACGTCGGACTTTCTGTCTGTTTACTAATACTTATCTTGTTCAGTTTAGTTTATACCCATAATAGATGAACGGAAATAAGTACTTTTTTAGGAAAATTTACAACTAGATGAACGGAATTAAGTACTTTTTAGGAAAATTTACAACTCAAATTTTCAAAAACAAAATTCTCCACTTTTTACCTGGATGTTTTTCTCTGTCTCGAAGCCGCAACCGTTGACCCCGTATCAAACGTAGAGACCAACACCTCACATGACGTATTCTCGATGTTGAGGTATTGACAATATACAATCACATTTATCAATATACAGCAGTGGCGGATCCAGGGGGGGGGGGGGGGGGGGGGGTTCCGGGGGTGCGCACCCCCCCTTTATTTTTGCCGATCAATGCATTTGTATCGGGACATATGTTTTGCACCCCCCCCCCCCTTTGCCCTGGGTGCCCTGGGTTAGCACCCCCCCCCCCCCCCCCCCTTTCGAAAATTCCTGCATCCGCCCCTGTACAGCAAGTAAGTAATTTGGTGTTGAATGCCAGTAGATCAGAATTTGTTAATTGAACTTTACCTGTTTAAGGGGCACTAGCTGCCAAGTTCATGTTCTTCATCGATTTTAATAAAATTCACATAACGTGTATAGTGTTGAATTGTTTATTAAAATGTTGCCCACAATCTTGGCTGATATGCATAAAACCATTATATTTCATGACACTGCATGAAAAAGAAATGGACTTATCGCATAATACCAGAACCAGAGACATATATATTGTATCTAATATCTCTGCCAGAACTAAAAAATAAACTACAGTAAGTCCACATACACATAAGAGGGTATGGATGTGAATTAACAGAATAGAGAACAAAGGACAAAGAAAAAAAGGAATAAAGAATAGTGAATGAATGGAAAGAAAGTGTAAGTTATTAAAAATATAACTAAAAAAAGAAGACAGAAAAAAAGATACCCCTCCGAGACGAGCCTTACATGCACTGTTATTACCCAAGGTTAATTTTACGGCGGCCCATTTTATTTTGGCTTAGAAATAAACATAATTGACAAGTTTCCTTCCCCTGCATTCTCGATCCCACATGTAAATAGCAGGCCCGAGACCACAATTAATTCCTCTATCATTTCTTTATAACGTTTTGTCGCATTAAAAAAAATTTGCCTATTCTTTTTGTCTAATTTTTTGTGTGTGTAATGTACAGTACAAGTCCAAAAATATGTCCAAGTTTCAGAAAAATTGCACGTATAAAACTTACAAATTTAGCCAATACACATCCATACCCCTATGGACAAGTCAAGAGATGTTCCGAAAACTGTAAATATCACCTTTTTGCACCTGACCTAATCACTCTTTCCATATCAAAATCAGTTAAAATTAAACATCTAAAAATTTATTTCACCTCTCTTCTTTCATTTCCACCTTATAAAAGCTAAGAAATGTTTGAGAAAAGGAAAGAAAAATTTTAAGAAGAAATACACTATAATTAAAGGGAACTATATTCGTGAACAACGAAAAGAGGGGTCATTAATTGTGGTCTTGGGCCTATTAGGGGCCAAAAACTTGACCAATTCCAATAAAACTTGGCATGATTTAAGCTTAGTGTATTATGAGTCAGTTTACAAAGTTTCAAAGCCATATGATATATATTATAGAAAATGTGGCATTTTTTATATCTCAACTTTGGTTGCTGAATTGTGACGTTGAAATAGAACAATTTCAACTTTCAAATTTTGGCTTCAAAAATCCCCAAAAAACACCAAATTGCACTTTTTAATGTCTCAATGGATAAGATATTATCTATTCAAAGTACTATAGCATACTTAATGTATGAGACTTATAAAAATTTGACAAAAGTTAATTTTATATGTGCCTATGCCTAAAAATAGAGGTTTTCAAATGAAGTGAGGCCTTATATGAAATGTAATATTTTCCACTTACAACAATTTTCTGAAGTTGTTAAATTAAAACAAAACATTTTACATATCATAATGTTCTTTTGATGTAAATATAAGTTTCAAATAGCATAACACATGAGTTTTACATGGTCTTAAGCAATGTCAAGCTTAAAATAACAAGTTGTCAATTTGGGCCGTTCCCTATATTTCCATATTAAATTGCATATAAATGATATTGGAGATGGAAATATGCTTCTTTTTGCTCAAATCCTTGCTGAGATATGATCAAATATGAAGCCTGGATGTTACAAGACTGTTGCTTTTAACTATGTATGTAGACAGTATGGTCTGATGCAAAGTTTTTTTCAATTTACTGTTTAAAACCTGCATGAAATTTCAATCTTAAATGCCAATATTTTAACCACCAGCCATCCAACAGAAGAAAATAAAGGTATTCTGTGAAACAGACAAGTTTAAACAACCAGTAATAAGTGCTTTTGATAGAGATTCAGTGCAATCTGTTTAAAGAAATACAATTTTTAAGTGCATAGAACTTCATATTTCACTTGCTTCGTACGGACCGTTAGACCTAGACTATTAAAACAGCACATTTTGCACTCTTTTAATGCTTTTATCCACTTTTCTTTGTGTTCAGAGTTCACAAATGAGTAAAACACATGAAATAAAATACCACAAACACAAATAGATATCAGAAACAAAATGTCAGAGAAAAATTAAGGATGCTGCTTTTGCAAAAATATTGAAAAAAGTGAAAAAGCTACTTTTTGGGCATATCAGCTGAAAAGTGACTTTTTTTACAAATTTCTATGAAATAAAAGTGGAAATCATTTCTTCTCATATAGTTTGACAAATCAATACCAATAGATCATTCAGAGAAGTTGTCAAAGTATAAATTTAAAATTTGCTGAAATGCACCTCTTAGGCCCGAGACCACAATTAATTCCTCTATCATTTCTTTATAACGTTTTGTCGCATTAAAAAAAATTTGCCTATTCTTTTTGTCTAATTTTTTGTGTGTGTAATGTACAGTACAAGTCCAAAAATATGTCCAAGTTTCAGAAAAATTGCACGTTATAAAACTTACAAATTTAGCCAATACACATCCATACCCCTATGGACAAGTCAAGAGATGTTCCGAAAACTGTAAATATCACCTTTTTGCACCTGACCTAATCACTCTTTCCATATCAAAATCAGTTAAAATTAAACATCTAAAAATTTATTTCACCTCTCTTCTTTCATTTCCACCTTATAAAAGCTAAGAAATGTTTGAGAAAAGGAAAGAAAAATTTTAAGAAGAAATACACTATAATTAAAGGGAACTATATTCGTGAACAACGAAAAGAGGGGTCATTAATTGTGGTCTTGGGCCTATTAGGGGCCAAAAACTTGACCAATTCCAATAAAACTTGGCATGATTTAAGCTTAGTGTATTATGAGTCAGTTTACAAAGTTTCAAAGCCATATGATATATATTATAGAAAATGTGGCATTTTTTATATCTCAACTTTGGTTGCTGAATTGTGACGTTGAAATAGAACAATTTCAACTTTCAAATTTTGGCTTCAAAAATCCAAAAAAAAACACCAAATTGCACTTTTTAATGTCTCAATGGATAAGATATTATCTATTCAAAGTACATGATAGCATACTTAATGTATGAGACTTATAAAAATTTGACAAAAGTTAATTTTATATGTGCCTATGCCTAAAAATAGAGGTTTTCAAATGAAGTGAGGCCTTATATGAAATGTAATATTTTCCACTTACAACAATTTTCTGAAGTTGTTAAATTAAAACAAAACATTTTACATATCATAAATGTTCTTTTGATGTAAATATAAGTTTCAAATAGCATAACACATGAGTTTTACATGGTCTTAAGCAATGTCAAGCTTAAAATAACAAGTTGTCAATTTGGGCCGTTCCCTATATTTCCATATTAAATTGCATATAAATGATATTGGAGATGGAAATATGCTTCTTTTTGCTCAAATCCTTGCTGAGATATGATCAAATATGAAGCCTGGATGTTACAAGACTGTTGCTTTTAACTATGTATGTAGACAGTATGGTCTGATGCAAAGTTTTTTTCAATTTACTGTTTAAAACCTGCATGAAATTTCAATCTTAAAATGCCAATATTTTAACCACCAGCCATCCAACAGAAGAAAATAAAGGTATTCTGTGAAACAGACAAGTTTAAACAACCAGTAATAAGTGCTTTTGATAGAGATTCAGTGCAATCTGTTTAAAGAAATACAATTTTTAAGTGCATAGAACTTCATATTTCACTTGCTTCGTACGGACCGTTAGACCTAGACTATTAAAACAGCACATTTTGCACTCTTTTAATGCTTTTATCCACTTTTCTTTGTGTTCAGAGTTCACAAATGAGTAAAACACATGAAATAAATACCACAAACACAAATAGATATCAGAAACAAAATGTCAGAGAAAAATTAAGGATGCTGCTTTTGCAAAAATATTGAAAAAAGTGAAAAAGCTACTTTTTGGGCATATCAGCTGAAAAGTGACTTTTTTTACAAATTTCTATGAAATAAAAGTGGAAATCATTTCTTCTCATATAGTTTGACAAATCAATACCAATAGATCATTCAGAGAAGTTGTCAAAGTATAAATTTAAAATTTGCTGAAATGCACCTCTTAGGCCCGAGACCACAATTAATTCCTCTATCATTTCTTTATAACGTTTTGTCGCATTAAAAAAAATTTGCCTATTCTTTTTGTCTAATTTTTTGTGTGTGTAATGTACAGTACAAGTCCAAAAATATGTCCAAGTTTCAGAAAAATTGCACGTATAAAACTTACAAATTTAGCCAATACACATCCATACCCCTATGGACAAGTCAAGAGATGTTCCGAAAACTGTAAATATCACCTTTTTGCACCTGACCTAATCACTCTTTCCATATCAAAATCAGTTAAAATTAAACATCTAAAAATTTATTTCACCTCTCTTCTTTCATTTCCACCTTATAAAAGCTAAGAAATGTTTGAGAAAAGGAAAGAAAAATTTTAAGAAGAAATACACTATAATTAAAGGGAACTATATTCGTGAACAACGAAAAGAGGGGTCATTAATTGTGGTCTTGGGCCTATTAGGGGCCAAAAACTTGACCAATTCCAATAAAACTTGGCATGATTTAAGCTTAGTGTATTATGAGTCAGTTTACAAAGTTTCAAAGCCATATGATATATATTATAGAAAATGTGGCATTTTTTATATCTCAACTTTGGTTGCTGAATTGTGACGTTGAAATAGAACAATTTCAACTTTCAAATTTTGGCTTCAAAAATCCAAAAAAAAACACCAAATTGCACTTTTTAATGTCTCAATGGATAAGATATTATCTATTCAAAGTACATGATAGCATACTTAATGTATGAGACTTATAAAAATTTGACAAAAGTTAATTTTATATGTGCCTATGCCTAAAAATAGAGGTTTTCAAATGAAGTGAGGCCTTATATGAAATGTAATATTTTCCACTTACAACAATTTTCTGAAGTTGTTAAATTAAAACAAAACATTTTACATATCATAAATGTTCTTTTGATGTAAATATAAGTTTCAAATAGCATAACACATGAGTTTTACATGGTCTTAAGCAATGTCAAGCTTAAAATAACAAGTTGTCAATTTGGGCCGTTCCCTATATTTCCATATTAAATTGCATATAAATGATATTGGAGATGGAAATATGCTTCTTTTTTGCTCAAATCCTTGCTGAGATATGATCAAATATGAAGCCTGGATATTACAAGACTGTTGCTTTTAACTATGTATGTAGACAGTATGGTCTGATGCAAAGTTTTTTTCAATTTACTGTTTAAAACCTGCATGAAATTTCAATCTTAAAATGCCAATATTTTAACCACCAGCCATCCAACAGAAGAAAATAAAGGTATTCTGTGAAACAGACAAGTTTAAAACCAGTAATAAGTGCTTTTGATAGAGATTCAGTGCAATCTGTTAAAGAAATACAATTTTTAAGTGCATAGAACTTCATATTTCACTTGCTTCGTACGGACCGTTAGACCTAGACTATTTAAAACAGCACATTTTGCACTCTTTTAATGCTTTTATCCACTTTTCTTTGTGTTCAGAGTTCACAAATGAGTAAAACACATGAAATAAATACCACAAACACAAATAGATATCAGAAACAAAATGTCAGAGAAAAATTAAGGATGCTGCTTTTGCAAAAATATTGAAAAAAGTGAAAAAGCTACTTTTTGGGCATATCAGCTGAAAAGTGACTTTTTTTACAAATTTCTATGAAATAAAAGTGGAAATCATTTCTTCTCATATAGTTTGACAAATCAATACCAATAGATCATTCAGAGAAGTTGTCAAAGTATAAATTTAAAATTTGCTGAAATGCACCTCTTAGGCCCGAGACCACAATTAATTCCTCTATCATTTCTTTATAACGTTTTGTCGCATTAAAAAAAATTTGCCTATTCTTTTTGTCTAATTTTTTGTGTGTGTAATGTACAGTACAAGTCCAAAATATGTCCAAGTTTCAGAAAAATTGCACGTATAAAACTTACAAATTTAGCCAATACACATCCATACCCCTATGGACAAGTCAAGAGATGTTCCGAAAACTGTAAATATCACCTTTTTGCACCTGACCTAATCACTCTTTCCATATCAAAATCAGTTAAAATTAAACATCTAAAAATTTATTTCACCTCTCTTCTTTCATTTCCACCTTATAAAAGCTAAGAAATGTTTGAGAAAAGGAAAGAAAAATTTTAAGAAGAAATACACTATAATTAAAGGGAACTATATTCGTGAACAACGAAAAGAGGGGTCATTAATTGTGGTCTTGGGCCTATTAGGGGCCAAAAACTTGACCAATTCCAATAAAACTTGGCATGATTTAAGCTTAGTGTATTATGAGTCAGTTTACAAAGTTTCAAAGCCATATGATATATATTATAGAAAATGTGGCATTTTTTATATCTCAACTTTGGTTGCTGAATTGTGACGTTGAAATAGAACAATTTCAACTTTCAAATTTTGGCTTCAAAAATCCAAAAAAAACACCAAATTGCACTTTTTAATGTCTCAATGGATAAGATATTATCTATTCAAAGTACATGATAGCATACTTAATGTATGAGACTTATAAAAATTTGACAAAAGTTAATTTTATATGTGCCTATGCCTAAAAATAGAGGTTTTCAAATGAAGTGAGGCCTTATATGAAATGTAATATTTTCCACTTACAACAATTTTCTGAAGTTGTTAAATTAAAACAAAACATTTTACATATCATAAATGTTCTTTTGATGTAAATATAAGTTTCAAATAGCATAACACATGAGTTTTACATGGTCTTAAGCAATGTCAAGCTTAAAATAACAAGTTGTCAATTTGGGCCGTTCCCTATATTTCCATATTAAATTGCATATAAATGATATTGGAGATGGAAATATGCTTCTTTTTGCTCAAATCCTTGCTGAGATATGATCAAATATGAAGCCTGGATGTTACAAGACTGTTGCTTTTAACTATGTATGTAGACAGTATGGTCTGATGCAAAGTTTTTTTCAATTTACTGTTTAAAACCTGCATGAAATTTCAATCTTAAAATGCCAATATTTTAACCACCAGCCATCCAACAGAAGAAAATAAAGGTATTCTGTGAAACAGACAAGTTTAAACAACCAGTAATAAGTGCTTTTGATAGAGATTCAGTGCAATCTGTTTAAAGAAATACAATTTTTAAGTGCATAGAACTTCATATTTCACTTGCTTCGTACGGACCGTTAGACCTAGACTATTAAAACAGCACATTTTGCACTCTTTTAATGCTTTTATCCACTTTTCTTTGTGTTCAGAGTTCACAAATGAGTAAAACACATGAAATAAATACCACAAACACAAATAGATATCAGAAACAAAATGTCAGAGAAAAATTAAGGATGCTGCTTTTGCAAAAATATTGAAAAAAGTGAAAAAGCTACTTTTTGGGCATATCAGCTGAAAAGTGACTTTTTTTACAAATTTCTATGAAATAAAAGTGGAAATCATTTCTTCTCATATAGTTTGACAAATCAATACCAATAGATCATTCAGAGAAGTTGTCAAAGTATAAATTTAAAATTTGCTGAAATGCACCTCTTAGGCCCGAGACCACAATTAATTCCTCTATCATTTCTTTATAACGTTTTGTCGCATTAAAAAAAATTTGCCTATTCTTTTTGTCTAATTTTTTGTGTGTGTAATGTACAGTACAAGTCCAAAAATATGTCCAAGTTTCAGAAAAATTGCACGTATAAAACTTACAAATTTAGCCAATACACATCCATACCCCTATGGACAAGTCAAGAGATGTTCCGAAAACTGTAAATATCACCTTTTTGCACCTGACCTAATCACTCTTTCCATATCAAAATCAGTTAAAATTAAACATCTCAAAATTTATTTCACCTCTCTTCTTTCATTTCCACCTTATAAAAGCTAAGAAATGTTTGAGAAAAGGAAAGAAAAATTTTAAGAAGAAATACACTATAATTAAAGGAACTATATTCGTGAACAACGAAAAGAGGGGTCATTAATTGTGGTCTTGGGCCTATTAGGGGCCAAAAACTTGACCAATTCCAATAAAACTTGGCATGATTTAAGCTTAGTGTATTATGAGTCAGTTTACAAAGTTTCAAAGCCATATGATATATATTATAGAAAATGTGGCATTTTTTATATCTCAACTTTGGTTGCTGAATTGTGACGTTGAAATAGAACAATTTCAACTTTCAAATTTTGGCTTCAAAAATCCCAAAAAAACACCAAATTGCACTTTTTAATGTCTCAATGGATAAGATATTATCTATTCAAAGTACATGATAGCATACTTAATGTATGAGACTTATAAAAATTTGACAAAAGTTAATTTTATATGTGCCTATGCCTAAAAATAGAGGTTTTCAAATGAAGTGAGGCCTTATATGAAATGTAATATTTTCCACTTACAACAATTTTCTGAAGTTGTTAAATTAAAACAAAACATTTTACATATCATAAATGTTCTTTTGATGTAAATATAAGTTTCAAATAGCATAACACATGAGTTTTACATGGTCTTAAGCAATGTCAAGCTTAAAATAACAAGTTGTCAATTTGGGCCGTTCCCTATATTTCCATATTAAATTGCATATAAATGATATTGGAGATGGAAATATGCTTCTTTTTGCTCAAATCCTTGCTGAGATATGATCAAATATGAAGCCTGGATGTTACAAGACTGTTGCTTTTAACTATGTATGTAGACAGTATGGTCTGATGCAAAGTTTTTTTCAATTTACTGTTTAAAACCTGCATGAAATTTCAATCTTAAAATGCCAATATTTTAACCACCAGCCATCCAACAGAAGAAAATAAAGGTATTCTGTGAAACAGACAAGTTTAAACAACCAGTAATAAGTGCTTTTGATAGAGATTCAGTGCAATCTGTTTAAAGAAATACAATTTTTAAGTGCATAGAACTTCATATTTCACTTGCTTCGTACGGACCGTTAGACCTAGACTATTAAAACAGCACATTTTGCACTCTTTTAATGCTTTTATCCACTTTTCTTTGTGTTCAGAGTTCACAAATGAGTAAAACACATGAAATAAATACCACAAACACAAATAGATATCAGAAACAAAATGTCAGAGAAAAATTAAGGATGCTGCTTTTGCAAAAATATTGAAAAAAGTGAAAAAGCTACTTTTTGGGCATATCAGCTGAAAAGTGACTTTTTTTACAAATTTCTATGAAATAAAAGTGGAAATCATTTCTTCTCATATAGTTTGACAAATCAATACCAATAGATCATTCAGAGAACTTGTCAAAGTATAAATTTAAAATTTGCTGAAATGCACCTCTTAGGGGCCAAAAACTTGACCAATTCCAATAAAACTTGGCATGATTTAAGCTTAGTGTATTATGAGTCAGTTTACAAAGTTTCAAAGCCATATGATATATATTATAGAAAATGTGGCATTTTTTATATCTCAACTTTGGTTGCTGAATTGTGACGTTGAAATAGAACAATTTCAACTTTCAAATTTTGGCTTCAAAAATCCCAAAAAAACACCAAATTGCACTTTTTAATGTCTCAATGGATAAGATATTATCTATTCAAAGTACATGATAGCATACTTAATGTATGAGACTTATAAAAATTTGACAAAAGTTAATTTTATATGTGCCTATGCCTAAAAATAGAGGTTTTCAAATGAAGTGAGGCCTTATATGAAATGTAATATTTTCCACTTACAACAATTTTCTGAAGTTGTTAAATTAAAACAAAACATTTTACATATCATAAATGTTCTTTTGATGTAAATATAAGTTTCAAATAGCATAACACATGAGTTTTACATGGTCTTAAGCAATGTCAAGCTTAAAATAACAAGTTGTCAATTTGGGCCGTTCCTATATTTCCATATTAAATTGGGCTATTGGTACTTTACGGAACGGAACGGAACGGAAAGGAATTTCATTTAAGGTATCCAAAGGGGGCATTTATCAAAATTTCGAAAAATCTTTAAAACAAAACAAACTTTAAAATTTCTGTGTTTTACGGTTTTCCATATACAAATAACAAAATGTATACTTAATCTCATCTTCACAGGTGAAATGTGTAATAATGTATAACATCGGAAAATATTCTGTAGATGAATATGTCGGATTGTCCTGATAAATTATCATGAAATTAACGCATTTGCAAGTCATGCATTATGATATCTAGACTGACCTCACGTCGTCCTTGATTAGAGACAGTGATCAAAATGAATCTGATTTAAACTTTTTAATTTATTTTTCCGTTCCGTTCCGTTCCGTTCCGCAAAGTACCAATTGCTCTGAGGAATTGGTATTTAACGGAAAAAACGGAAACAGACATCTTTAATGTAATTAAAGCAGTATGATAAAAAAAAAATTGTCTGACACCTCTTTTTGCATGAGTGGTATGTGTTTTAGATAGCATTTTCGACTTGATCAATAATAAAAAATTTAACACAAAGGCAGGTTACACAAAAAGTCTTTCTCCTTCCATCGGTAATTATATTTAAAAAAAGAGGCCTTCAACAGCCCGTTCGACGATGATTAGAGACAGTGATCAAGTTGAATCTGATGTAAACTTTTTAATTTATTTTTCCGTTCCGTTCCGTTCCGCAAAGTACCAATTGCTCTGAGGAATTGGTATTTAACGGAAAAAACGGAAACAGACATCTTTAATGTAATTAAAGCAGTATGATAAAAAAAAATTGTCTGACACCTCTTTTTGCATGAGTGGTATGTGTTTTAGATAGCATTATCGACTTGATCAATAATAAAAAATTTAACACAAAGGCAGGTTACACAAAAAGTCTTTCTCCTTCCATCGGTAATTATATTTTAAAAAAGGGGCCTTCAACAGCCCGTTCCGACGATGATTAGAGACAGTGATCAAGTTGAATCTGATGTAAACTTTTTAATTTATTTTTCCGTTCCGTTCCGTTCCGCAAAGTACCAATTGCTCTGAGGAATTGGTATTTAACGGAAAAAACGGAAACAGACATCTTTAATGTAATTAAAGCAGTATGATAAAAAAAAATTGTCTGACACCTCTTTTTGCATGAGTGGTATGTGTTTTAGATAGCATTTTCGACTTGATCAATAATAAAAAATTTAACACAAAGGCAGGTTACACAAAAAGTCTTTCTCCTTCCATCGGTAATTGTATTTTAAAAAAGAGGCCTTCAACAGCCCGTTCCGACGATGATTAGAGACAGTTGGTGGATCAAGTTGAATCTGATGTTAACTTTTTAATTTATTTTTCCGTTCCGTTCCGTTCCGCAAAGTACCAATTGCTCTGAGGAATTGGTATTTAACGGAAAAAACGGAAACAGACATCTTTAATGTAATTAAAGCAGTATGATAAAAAAAAATTGTCTGACACCTCTTTTTGCATGAGTGGTATGTGTTTTAGATAGCATTATCGACTTGATCAATAATAAAAAATTTAACACAAAGGCAGGTTACACAAAAAGTCTTTCTCCTTCCATCGGTAATTATATTTTAAAAAAGGGGCCTTCAACAGCCCGTTCCGACGATGATTAGAGACAGTGATCAAGTTGAATCTGATGTAAACTTTTTAATTTATTTTTCCGTTCCGTTCCGTTCCGCAAAGTACCAATTGCTCTGAGGAATTGGTATTTAACGGAAAAAACGGAAACAGACATCTTTAATGTAATTAAAGCAGTATGATAAAAAAAATTGTCTGACACCTCTTTTTGCATGAGTGGTATGTGTTTTAGATAGCATTTTCGACTTGATCAATAATAAAAAATTTAACACAAAGGCAGGTTACACAAAAAGTCTTTCTCCTTCCATCGGTAATTATATTTTAAAAAAGAGGCCTTCAACAGCCCGTTCCGACGATGATTAGAGACAGTGATCAAGTTGAATCTGATGTAAACTTTTTAATTTATTTTTCCGTTCCGTTCCGTTCCGCAAAGTACCAATTGCTCTGAGGAATTGGTATTTAACGGAAAAAACGGAAACAGACATCTTTAATGTAATTAAAGCAGTATGATAAAAAAAAATTGTCTGACACCTCCTTTTGCATGAGTGGTATGTGTTTTAGATAGCATTATCGACTTGATCAATAATAAAAAATTTAACACAAAGGCAGGTTACACAAAAAGTCTTTCTCCTTCCATCGGTAATTATATTTTAAAAAAGGGGCCTTCAACAGCCCGTTCCGACGATGATTAGAGACAGTGATCCAGTTGAATCTGATGTAAACTTTTTAATTTATTTTTCCGTTCCGTTCCGTTCCGCAAAGTACCAATTGCTCTGAGGAATTGGTATTTAACGGAAAAAACGGAAACAGACATCTTTAATGTAATTAAAACAGTATGATAAAAAAAAATTGTCTGACACCTCTTTTTGCATGAGTGGTATGTGTTTTAGATAGCATTTTCGACTTGATCAATAATAAAAAATTTAACACAAAGGCAGGTTACACAAAAAGTCTTTCTCCTTCCATCGGTAATTATATTTTAAAAAAGAGGCCTTCAACAGCCCGTTCCGACGATGATTAGAGACAGTGATCAAGTTGAATCTGGTGTAAACTTTTTAATTTATTTTTCCGTTCCGTTCCGTTCCGCAAAGTACCAATTGCTCTGAGGAATTGGTATTTAACGGAAAAAACGGAAACAGACATCTTTAATGTAATTAAAGCAGTATGATAAAAAAAATTGTCTGACACCTCTTTTTGCATGAGTGGTATGTGTTTTAGATAGCATTTTCGACTTGATCAATAATAAAAAATTTAACACAAAGGCAGGTTACACAAAAGTCTTTCTCCTTCCATCGGTAATTATATTTTAAAAAAGAGGCCTTCAACAGCCCGTCCCGACGATGATTAGAGACAGTGATCAAGTTAAATCTGATGTAAACTTTTAAAGTTTTTTAGATGAAAATAACAAATCTTCCAACAAAATGACTAAAATGTATAAAACCAATGCATGAATATCGCCCAGCAAACATCCATGTAATCTATATTTATTGTAGCATGCTAACATAAGAAATCAGAGCTATTTAAAACGTTTCTCTTGTGAAAATGTTTCTTAGGAGAGGATCTGTTTTTGCCAAACTTTTAACAATTATTTAAGAGTGCTCAACTAAATAGAAATTTGTATAGTGAAAAAGTCTTCTCTATAATGATAACAATTATCTTTGCTGTTTCTGAACACCTCAAATATATGTACACAACTCTTAACATGGGCGATCTAATATTAAACAGAATTTTAATTTAACTAAACAAGTTGTACTATTAGGCAGCAACCATTTGATTTTCTGGGGGGGGCTATGGTTTTTTTGGAAAAAAAAGTTTGTTTCCAGTTTTTGGAGAAAAAAATAATTTGTTTTTGATTCTGAGAAAAAAAAATTGTTTGTTTCACCCTCAGCTGCCACTATATGTAATGCTAAAATTGAAAGAAAAAGATTGTTTTCGACTTGTCGCGAAAAAAATAGATTGATTTTCGCCGGAGGCGAAAAAAAAGTTTGTACGGAAAAAAAAACCATAGCCCCCCCCCAGAAAATCAAATGGTTGCTGCCTTACACCATTGCTCTTGAGGGGATAGAGCGCTCACGGCGACTTGAACAGCGCCTCATTATATAGATCAAGATCCGAAATCGGCAGCTTTGAATTATGCGTGTTATATTTGTTTATTGCTTTTTTTTCTAGAAACCGGAAACGCTGTTTTTCTCGCTTTTTATTGGTTTACATTTAGTAGTGAGTGCAAGTAAAGGGGACTCTTATAACTTACTATATTGGATGTGATTTGTTCATTGTTGAATGCCATTAGGCATACGATGTTTTATTGGGGTATACATCTTTATTAGTTCGTCTTTTGATAAAAGTTGTCTCATTTGTAATCATACCCTGTAATAACAACCACAGTTGAGTTGCACGTTTTATTTTTAATAAGGGCAGTTACAAGGATGGGGAAGGTAACGAAGTCACCTATGCATAAGTATTAACTACATGATAACAGCAAACTACATGATAACAGCAAACTACATGATAACAATTGATTGATATTACATCTCTCTTTCTCTCGCAAATGAAACTAATTGAAGAATTTTAAAAGTCTCTAATCGCACTCACAAATTGAATTAAATTGAATTGTCAATATATGAAAATTTCGGATTTCGGAACTAGCAACTTTAAAGTCTATTCTAATGAAAACTAAAAAAAAAAATGAAACTCGCTCATAAAGTTCTACGCTAATATGAGAAAACTTAAAAGTCTAATTCACAAAATTTTACAAATCAAGCTTCTCTGGTTTCTTGACAAGCCTTCCTGATTTAGTCATTGTCACATCTGAGCGCATCACTTCCTCGTCGCGTTCTTTACTTACATCTAGCTTATTGTCATTTGCTTCTTTCGGGGCGGTCTCGATTCTATTAGGTAGATTGTCTAATTCGAAATTGTCACTTGTTGTCTCACGGTAAATGTCCTTGGAGGCTGTTTCGGTAGAAGTACGCAAGTGTTTACGATTTCTCCTGTACAAGCGATTGTTTTCTGAATCGGACCTTTGCACAATATAAGATCTCGGTTTGTCGCTGTGCTTGACAGTAGTTCCTGGTTTCCATTCCTTCGAGCCGGGTAAAGGTGTCATACGCACGGCACATTTATCATTTATTGTTGGTAATTCTTTCACTCCTCTGCGTTTGTCATAATAAAACTTTTGCTTTTCTTTCTCGCGGTCAAAGTGTCTTTTTACATTCATTGAGTTGTTCATAGGCTTCAACACTTCTTTTGACGTAGGCAGAGTATTTCTCGGTCGTCTACCCATTAGAAGTTGGGAAGGCGACAAGTCAATTCCTTCTAATGGTGTAGTACGGTAATCTAATAGGCTCAAATGTTTGTCATCAGATTTTCTCCAGAGATTTTTAACGGTTTGTATTGATCTTTCGGCTTCACCATTTGCACTTTGAAAATGTGGACTCGATGTTTGGTGGTCAATTCCGAGTTCCTTACTGAACTTCTTAAACTCGGACGAACTAAACTGTGGTCCATTATCTGAACGTAATGTAGTTGGTATTCCATGTGTTGCAAATATGGATTTTAGCGCTTCAACTATAGCTGTAGTATTGGTTGAATTCAACGGTAACACATCAATGTACTTAGAATAATAATCCACGGTAAGTAAGACGCCTCCGGGTGCGGGAATTTCTCGCTACATTGAAGACCTGTTGGTGACCCTCTGCTGTTGTTTTTTATTTGGTCGGGTTGTTGTCTCTTTGACACATTCCCCATATCCATTCTCAATTTTATGTAAGCTTTACTCTGAAAGTCAAACAAGTCACATCCAACTAACATATACGGTAGATCCGGGGTCGGAGTAGGTTTAAGCGGTTCAGCTGGCTGCTGATTTTGATATGACGCGCAAAGCGCACAATTTTCAATATATCGCTCAACTTCTGTATTCATACGTGGCCAGTACATTACTTCTCGAGCACGTTTCTTGCATTTTGTCATGCCAAGATGAGATTTGTGTATGAGTTTTAACATGTTGTCACGCAAACTGGGCGGAATCACAATTTTAAGTCCCTTGTAAATAATTCCATCAAGAACAGATAACTGATCACGAGAATCCCAGTACTCTCGGACTTCAAACGGAGTTTCGACTTTAAGATCTGGCCATCCTTTAAGAATTATTTCATTAAGTTCAAACAATTCGGATTTCGTTGCATCCTGTATTTTGGAATATTTGTCCTTGCTGACTGATATCATGCAAATCATGTCCTGGACGATATCTCCTTCTTCAGTATTGTTTTCTACGGACAAAAATGCTCTCGATAAAGCGTCGGATATTTTCATGTCTTTTCCTTTCCGATAACACACTTGAATGTCGTACCATTGTAATTTTAACATCATTTTCTGTATACGAAGCGGTGCTGCTAATAATGGCTTTTTAAAAATTTGTTCTAGCGGTTTATGGTCGTTATGTATGATAGTTTTCTTCCCAAAAATATAACAATGAAACTTCTTCGTACTGAACACTATGGAGAGCATCTCCTTCTCAATCTGTGCATAACGTTTTTCAGACTCAGAGAAGGAACGAGATGCATAAGCAATAACACGGCCTTCTTGCATTAAAACGGCGCCTAGCCCTTCTTGACTAGCATCACACTTGATTTCAACAGGTTTCTTAACATCGAAAAATGCAAGAACTGGCGTTGTACTTCACAAACGCTTCAATTCATGAAAGCTCTTTTCCTGTTCGTATTCCCATATGAATAAAACATCAAATTTCAATAGTGTCCTCAACGGAGCATCCACTTGACTGAGATTTGGTATAAACTTTGAAAGGTACTGAACAAGTCCTAAGAATCTACGAACACCTTCCTTGTTTTGTGGAGCAGGCATTTCGACTACAGCCTGGATTTTAGCAGGATCCGGTAGGAGTCCTTTGTCGGTGATAACATGGCCCATGTACGCAACTTTAGCTTTTCTCACAAAGCATTTATCAAAATTTAAACGTAAGTTATGTTTAGTAGCACGTTCAACCACTTGTTTCAGAATTTTGTCATGTTCTTCCATGTTTCGGCCTGCAATAAGAATGTCATCTATAATAGCGGTAGCTCCTATAATGCCTTCGAGCATCTGATCCATAATACGCTGGTATATTTCTGGTGCGGACTTGATTCCGAAAGGTAAGCGTAACCATCTATATCGGCCAATCGGAGTATTGAAAGTTGTCAAATATGAAGACGGTTCTTCTAGTTTAATTTGTAGGAATCCAGACTTAGCATCTAGTACCGAAAATACTTTAGCATCTAGTATCAACGGTATTACGTCTTCAATTGTCTTTAACGGATAGTTTTCACGTTGAATCACTTCGTTCAGATCTTTCGGGTCGATACAAATTCTGACTTTGTCCTTTCTAAGTGCGACTACCATGGAACTGACCCACTCTGTCGGTTCTTCAACTTTTGTTATGTAACCGTTTTCTTCCATGTTTCTAAGTTCAGTTATCGCTTTTTCCTTAATAGCGGCAGGAATTCGTCTCGGTGCATGCACTACACCCTTTGCATTTTCAGCTACTGTGAGTCGATATTCACCTGGTAATGTTCCAGATGTTTTTATCAGTTCTGGAAAGTCATGTGACAATTCATTTGGCTTAGCAATTTCCTCTATAGTGTCAATTGTGTCTATTCTTTTCACGAGATTCAAACTCTCTGCAAAGTCGCCACTGATAATATTGTCCTGTTCCATATCGACAATTTCAAAAGTTTCATAAATTTCACGATCCTTGAATATAACCGGAAGTCTTATTTTACCGATCTGTTGAATCTTGTGTCCTGTGTACGATTTCAGAATTTTCTTTGAATCGGTAATTTCAAACATTTTACTCTTTAATTCTAATTTATTGAGTGATTTCTTGGAAATTATACTACACTTTGCACCGGTGTCAATTCTGACCGGAAGTGCCTTGTCACCGATGTGAACGTCTACAATCCATCTATCTTCTGAGTTTCGCCAAGTCTCAGTTTTTACGGTTGATATGTATAATAATTCATCTCCACTATCTTGACTATCACAACTGTTCTGATCTACTTCTTGAATCATGTTGATTTTTCTAAGTCTCTTTCTACAAACTTTTAACCAATGATCAGGCTTTTTGCAGTATTTACATGTTGTGCCTTTTACTGGACATCTGTTGTTTCCATGCGTTGTTCCACAATTTCCACATTTTGACTGATGATCATGATGATAGGTATCTTGTCTTCTTTTATCTTGTTTATTGTTATTTTGAGTGTTTACAGGCGGTCTACGGTATTGTTGTTTTGTACCTTTGTGATCTTTCTTTTTGTCGTAAGACTGTTCACTGACGCGTAGAATTTCTTCGCCACAAATCATTTTGAGTTAGTTTTTGTGATAGTTCAAATTGTTGCCCAATCTCAATAGCTTTTGCTATAGTCAAATCTGATCCTTTGTCAAGCATTCTCTCTTGAACTTTTGAATGTTTAACGCCACTGATTATTAGATCTATCAAGATATCTTCGGTGTTTCCATAGTCACAGTCCATCAATAATAATCTGAGGTCTTTAACAAAATTATCAAAGTTCTCACCTTCAGTTTGTTTCCTTTGACATGCTTTAAATCTGGCTACACGTTTATTTGTCCTAGGGCGGATGTATGTTTCCAGTTTTCCTAGAATTATGTCGGGGTTGTCTTGCTCATTTTCTTGCCACACAAAAGTTTTGTAGACTTCACGTCCTTGTTGTCCAATCCATAGTCCTAACCAACCTGCGCGGTCAGCAGGCTCTGCCTTAACTAGGGGACCCTTGAATGTAAACTCAACATGTTGTTTGAATCTTTGAAATTCTTGGTACACGTCTGGTGCACCCCAATTTAAGGTAGATGGGGTGTCTAAATTATAATCCATAGAATCTTTTAATAATTTGCCAAAATGTAGTTCATATCCTGCTTGTTTAAAAACACTAATAAAAAGAATGGGTCACCAGACTTATTTTCACACTATAGGGTGTGCAAAATTGTCAAGATTTTGTATAGATTATGCATGGAAAACCCATTTTTCCGCCATAAAACACAAACAATACCATAGAATTTTGAGATAAAATATGAGAAGATAGCTCCTATATTATGCTTTCAGATAAGAAAAAGAAAAAATGGGGTCACCGGACTCGTTTTCTTGATACATGTAAAAATGGGTAAATTCCTAACACATTCTATTGTAAAAGTAACACTATCTGAATTATCTGCCCTTGCATTTGAGTTGCCTCCCCTTATTTGACAAAGTTGGAAAAAATATAATCAAACATAGGAATTCTTATATTTGTAAAATACAATAAAAAATATGATCAAACATTGCATTTTCTATATTATAATGAAAATTCTTACACATAAATTACCTACTCCTATAAAAATTTGCACATTTCATCAAAGATCTAGACCTTGTTTTCTAGTATTTCAAAATCCAAAATGGAGGAAGACACCCTATCTACCTTAATGATGGGTGTTCGAACTGAAACCCGGTTGCCATACTTGTGTAACAGGAGGGTCGGGCGGCTATGCGTCACCAAACCCTGCTGACTACTAAAGTGTCTGATATTGCCACAACTACAGACTTGACAGACTGACGACGGATGCGACAAGTGATGTACTTTTGTGTTATGTGCATTCAGACTGGTTCTTCCTTGTTGTACTGAGACGTATGATATTGGCAATGAGACTCTAATTTCAATCAGTTTTACATACTTTATTATCACAAATGTGAAACATAACAAGTGTAAAAACAAGTGTAACAGTTTACAGTATAAAAATAGATCTGAATAAATATTCAACAGTAATCTCAAAATGTAGTAGTAAACATAGGTAGTACTGGCAAGGACTACAACACTCACGACCCTAACGGATAATCAACCGCGAGAACACACTGTGGTAGTTAGCGAAAGTTAAATATTAAGCTACATTTTAAATGTTTCCTAAAGTTTTAAAGTGAAGTTTATAAACCTAAAATAGCTAGAAACTTGTTCTAAAGAGTGAACAGTCTACATTTTAGAGTCTTATTATTGTAGAGACTTCATTTATTGGTCGGATTAATGATAAATCCAAGTGTAATAAACGAATAGCGGATTAATGATTTATCCAAGTGGTCACATTACCTTTTAAACAGTAAAGTATTCGACAAATAACCAACAACAACAAATGGAAGTGTTTAACGACCTTGACTGGCTATACAGCCCTTGCACGGTCGGCTCGGTGCCCGAAGGCGATTGATGAGCGTTTAAATAATTTCTGCCGTGGGTCAGGAACAGGTAGTAAGGACGCCGAATGGAGGCCGCCATCTTGGTTTTGGTGAGTTGATTTTGGTTTGTTTACTATTTTGGATTTTACTTCTTCACAACGGCTGCTTTCAGGGCCAGTTTGGTCAGCTTGGCAGCCCGCTAACCTCGATGAGTGAGTACTGGTAGATGATCTCGGACGTAGTTCAAAAGATGACAGGAAGCGTTATCAGGACCAAAGCCGTGAGGCAGTAAAATGAAGATCGTATCACCCAACAGCCTAGGATACAGCCCTCGGACGTTAATCGGCATAACACTCCCCATGATACAATGGTTTTGGAGTGCATGTTAACGCGGGTACGCCAACTACTACGTCTATCTGTACGGCATGGATTGGTTTCTGTCATCTTAAGTAGTAAGTCGTTGATATCTAACTGTAAACCCTCATCGAAGATAGCGGGTAAATTCCGGCGTGTAATACGTCAAAACATCTGACACCATGTAATAACAACCACAGTTGAGTTGCACGTTTTATTTTTAATAAGGGCAGTTACAAGGATGGGGAAGGTAACGAAGTCACCTATGCATAAGTATTAACTACATGATATAGCATATTAATCTATTGCAATAAAAAATCATAATATCTAATAAAATTTGTAGATTTAGCCAACAAAGTCCTTATATTTGTATAAAGTAACATTCGTTTATAGTGGAACATTGTTTTAACGTTGAATAAGCTACAATTAAAAATTGCTTGCTGGTCACTCTCTGTGATTACCATTATATTACGCTGGTTCATTTCCCAATCAATCTGTCACCAAGGGAAGATAAATAAATCGATTTTCGTTCATAGCCTTTTTCAAAAATGATGAACGGTTCTTTATATTAGTTTCATTTGCGAGAGAAAGAGAGATGTAATATCATTCAATTGTTATCATGTAGTTTGCTGTTATCATAACAGCAAACTACATGATAACAATTGAATGATATTACATACCCATTATGTCTGCTATGTTTATATAGACTACACTGCATTGGCTCTGCGATTCCAGTTTCCTTCTGTCGTCGTCAGGCAAGTATAATATTACATGAACATTCCTTCTGTCATCGTTGATTGAATTTATTTCCAAAAGAAGAATCATGAAATTTATAGTAGGATTAACAAAGAAGATTAACACATAAATTTTTATTTATATTCAAACCAAATTAAATCAAAATTCAAATCCCGTGTCTACTCTTAAAAAAATTCCTTCTGTCATCGTTGATTGAATTTATTTCCAAAAGAAGAATCATGAAATTTATAGTAGGATAAACAAAGAAGATTAACACATAAATTTTTATTTATATTCAAACCAAATTAAATCAAAATTCAAATCCCGTGTCTACTCTTAAAAAGTTTGCGTACAAGGATCTGACAACACTCCGTTTTACTTTCTGTCCTGGTAGTTTTTACATCAGCTAATAAAAATTTAAGCTTTCAAATTTTAAAAGTGTGTATTAATCCGACAAATTAAGAGAACCTCAAAAGATCTTTAAACAGAAAGTAAAATTGAGCGTTTTCAGATCCTTATAAGCAACGTATCGACACATTTTATATGATCTTTAGGGACAGACCATTTAACTTGCAGAGGGGGAGGCATGCGCGCATTTTATTTTTATTTTTGGGAAGTGGCGCGACAAATTATTTTTTTTCAAATTTAACATTATTTTTTATGGTAAATATCCTCTGTCAAAATTTTTTTTCTCCTTTGCTGGCCAAATTATTTATTTTCTCTATTCAGAATCAACATATTTATTTACGAAAAAAAACATTAAATCAATTTTCAATAAGGCTCTCTATAGACACAATATTAACAACATGAATAAACATAATCTACTACTACGGGTTTTTTTTAACGACCTTGACAAAAGCCCTTGCACGGTTGATATAAACCAAATCAATCTAGCAATACACAATGATGAATAATAGTATAAATATTAAATTACATAAACAAATACATGAACAAAACGGATTACATGATAGTGTTTTGAGTTTTATTGTTAAAATATATAATGATTTGTAAGTATACTTGAATGACGATACATTTTTTTGATTTCTTTGGATAGTGAATTCCACACCTTTTGACCACTAAAAGAAAAGCTTGGTTTGTATAATTCTGTATTTGATTTTGGAACAAATTCAATACAATTATCTGAAAATGAGAGTCGAGTACTGTATGATTGTTTGCTATTTGTATTGACAAGTATTGGGGTACCAATCCATTGTTTTATTCATACATTAATAAGGACTTGTGGTATAATATTCTATTACATGTATTTACTGGAATTATTCCAGATTCTTTAAAAAGTTCAACAGATGGTTTTTGAAAATCGTGTTCATTTAAAATAATTCTAGCTTCCCTTTTTTGTAATTTAAGCAAACTGTCGATTAAAAATGTGTTACAGTTGCCCATATTGAACAACAGTAGTCAAAATTTGGAAGAATGTATGCATTATAAAATAAAATTCTTGCATTATGATTTAAATATTTCTTGATCCTTTTTAGTAGAGCTAAAGGAAGAATTTACGTTAAAGTTTTTAATAACATATTTGATATGATCAGACCAAGACAGAGTTGCGTCCACAAAAATACCAAGGACTTGTTCACGCTGACTTTCATTAATATATTGATTATTAATGAAGATATTAAAAGGTTCATTACACATAACAGAAAGTTTGTGTTTTGAACATAAACACATTTTCTTTGTTTTGGATACATTGATTAACATTTTGTTTTCATCACACCAATGAGAAATATTTTCTAACACAGTATTTAGTGTCTGGCTATACAACTTTTGTTTTTACCAGTAACAGAAATAGTACTATCATCACTGTTATGATTTGGATTACACAAAGGCAAAAAATTAATGAATAATAAGAATAATATGGGACCTTAAACGAACCCTTGAGGTACACCTGTTTTTACTTTTAATACACCTGAAAAAGTATTTGAAATGTATACAACCTGCTGTCTATCAGTTAGATATGAAGTAAGCCAGTGCAGTGAAGAATAAGAAAATCTGTATTTTTGTAATTTCTGGAGAAGCAGTTTATGATGAAGAACATCAGAAGCTTTACAAAGATCCAGAAATACTGCTCCTACTAATTCGCCTTCATCAATTGCTTTTAACCATTTATCTAACAAAGTTGTCATGGCAGTTTGACAGGAATGGTTCGAACGAAAACCTGATTGCAGGACATACAACAGATTATATGTGTCCGTATAGTTCATTAAATAATTGATTACGTGTCTCTCAAGTATTTTAGATACTAATTGTAAAAATGCAATTGGTCTGTAATTAAATACATCATTTTTTAACATTTATTTTCAAAAACTGGTATGACTTTATAGCTAGTTTGAATAATGATGGATAAACTGATTTTTTAATGCTTGAATTAAAAATTTGACATAAGGGAACTGAAATAAGATGAGAAGTAATTTTTAAAAACTTTGCACTGATATTATCAAGACTGCTTTTATTACATTACAGATGCCCGTTTCCGTTCGATTCCGTTAAATACCAATTCCTCAGAGCAATTGGTACTTTGCGGAACGGAACGGAACGGAAAAATAAATTAAAAAGTTTACATCAGATTCAACTTGATCACTGTCTCTAATCATCGTCGGAACGGGCTGTTGAAGGCCCCTTTTTTAAAATATAATTACCGATGGAAGGAGAAAGACTTTTTGTGTAACCTGCCTTTGTGTTAATTTTTTTATTATTGATCAAGTCGATAATGCTATCTAAAACACATACCACTCATGCAAAAAGAGGTGTCAGACAATTTTTTTTTATCATACTGCTTTAATTACATTAAAGATGTCTGTTTCCGTTTTTTCCGTTAAATACCAATTCCTCAGAGCAATTGGTACTTTGCGGAACGGAACGGAACGGAAAAATAAATTAAAAAGTTTACATCAGATTCAACTTGATCACTGTCTCTAATCATCGTCGGAACGGGCTGTTGAAGGCCTCTTTTTTAAAATATAATTACCGATGGAAGGAGAAAGACTTTTTGTGTAACCTGCCTTTGTGTTAAATTTTTTATTATTGATCAAGTCGAAAATGCTATTTAAAACACATACCACTCATGCAAAAAGAGGTGTCAGACAATTTTTTTTTTATCATACTGCTTTAATTACATTAAAGATGTCTGTTTCCGTTTTTTCCGTTAAATACCAATTCCTCAGAGCAATTGGTACTTTGCGGAACGGAACGGAACGGAAAAATAAATTAAAAAGTTAACATCAGATTCAACTTGATCCACCAACTGTCTCTAATCATCGTCGGAACGGGCTGTTGAAGGCCCCTTTTTTAAATTATAATTACCGATGGAAGGAGAAAGACTTTTTGTGTAACCTGCCTTTGTGTTAAATTTTTTATTATTGATCAAGTCGATAATGCTATCTAAAACACATACCACTCATGCAAAAGGAGGTGTCAGACAATTTTTTTTTATCATACTGCTTTAATTACATTAAAGATGTCTGTTTCCGTTTTTTCCGTTAAATACCAATTCCTCAGAGCAATTGGTACTTTGCGGAACGGAACGGAACGGAAAAATAAATTAAAAAGTTTACATCAGATTCAACTTGATCACTGTCTCTAATCATCGTCGGAACGGGCTGTTGAAGGCCTCTTTTTTAAAATATAATTACCGATGGAAGGAGAAAGACTTTTTGTGTAACCTGCCTTTGTGTTAAATTTTTTATTATTGATCAAGTCGAAAATGCTATCTAAAACACATACCACTCATGCAAAAAGAGGTGTCAGACAATTTTTTTTTATCATACTGCTTTAATTACATTAAAGATGTCTGTTTCCGTTGGTACTTTGCGGAACGGAACGGAACGGAAAAATAAATTAAAAAGTTAACATCAGATTCAACTTGATCCACCAACTGTCTCTAATCATCGTCGGAACGGGCTGTTGAAGGCCCCTTTTTTAAAATATAATTACCGATGGAAGGAGAAAGACTTTTTGTGTAACCTGCCTTTGTGTTAAATTTTTTATTATTGATCAAGTCGATAATGCTATCTAAAACACATACCACTCATGCAAAAGGAGGTGTCAGACAATTTTTTTTTTTATCATACTGCTTTAATTACATTAAAGATGTCTGTTTCCGTTTTTTCCGTTAAATACCAATTCCTCAGAGCAATTGGTACTTTGCGGAACGGAACGGAACGGAAAAAATAAATTAAAAAGTTTACATCAGATTCAACTTGATCACTGTCTCTAATCATCGTCGGAACGGGCTGTTGAAGGCCTCTTTTTTAAGATATAATTACCGATAGAAGGAGAAAGACTTTTTGTGTAACCTGCCTTTGTGTTAAATTTTTTATTATTGATCAAGTCGAAAATGCTATCTAAAACACATACCATGCACTCATGCAAAAAGAGGTGTCAGACAATTTTTTTTTATCATACTGCTTTAATTACATTAAAGATGTCTGTTTCCGTTTTTTCCGTTAAATACCAATTCCTCAGAGCAATTGGTACTTTGCGGAACGGAACGGAACGGAAAAATAAATTAAAAAGTTTACATCAGATTCAACTTGATCACTGTCTCTAATCATCGTCGGAACAGGCTGTTGAAGGCACCCTTTTTTAAAATATAATTACCGATGGAAGGAGAAAGACTTTTTGTGTAACCTGCCTTTGTGTTAAATTTTTTATTATTGATCAAGTCGATAATGCTATCTAAAACACATACCACTCATGCAAAAAGAGGTGTCAGACAATTTTTTTTTATCATACTGCTTTAATTACATTAAAGATGTCTGTTTCCGTTTTTTCCGTTAAATACCAATTCCTCAGAGCAATTGGTACTTTGCGGAACGGAACGGAACGGAAAAATAAATTAAAAAGTTTACATCAGATTCAACTTGATCACTGTCTCTAATCATCGTCGGAACGGGCTGTTGAAGGCCTCTTTTTTAAAATATAATTACCGATGGAAGGAGAAAGACTTTTTGTGTAACCTGCCTTTGTGTTAAATTTTTTATTATTGATCAAGTCGAAAATGCTATCTAAAACACATACCACTCATGCAAAAAGAGGTGTCAGACAATTTTTTTTTTATCATACTGCTTTAATTACATTAAAGATGTCTGTTTCCGTTTTTTCCGTTAAATACCAATTCCTCAGAGCAATTGGTACTTTGCGGAACGGAACGGAACGGAACGGAAAAATAAATTAAAAAGTTTAAATCAGATTCATTTTGATCACTGTCTCTAATCAAGGACGACGTGAGGTCAGTCTAGATATCATAATGCATGACTTGCAAATGCGTTAATTTCATGATAATTTATCAGGACAATCCGACATATTCATCTACAGAATATTTTCCGATGTTATACATTATTACACATTTCACCTGTGAAGATGAGATTAAGTATACATTTGTGTTATTTGTATATGGAAAACCGTAAAACACAGAAATTTTAAAGTTTGTTTTGTTTTAAAGATTTTTCGAAATTTTGATAAATGCCCCCTTTGGATACCTTAAATGAAATTCCTTTCCGTTCCGTTCCGTTCCGTTCCGTTCCGTAAAGTACCAATAGCCTTAAATTGCATATAAATGATATTGGAGATGGAAATATGCTTCTTTTTGCTCAAATCCTTGCTGAGATATGATCAAATATGAAGCCTGGATGTTACAAGACTGTTGCTTTTAACTATGTATGTAGACAGTATGGTCTGATGCAAAGTTTTTTTCAATTTACTGTTTAAAACCTGCATGAAATTTCAATCTTAAAATGCCAATATTTTAACCACCAGCCATCCAACAGAAGAAAATAAAGGTATTCTGTGAAACAGACAAGTTTAAACAACCAGTAATAAGTGCTTTTGATAGAGATTCAGTGCAATCTGTTTAAAGAAATACAATTTTTAAGTGCATAGAACTTCATATTTCACTTGCTTCGTACGGACCGTTAGACCTAGACTATTAAAACAGCACATTTTGCACTCTTTTAATGCTTTTATCCACTTTTCTTTGTGTTCAGAGTTCACAAATGAGTAAAACACATGAAATAAATACCACAAACACAAATAGATATCAGAAACAAAATGTCAGAGAAAAATTAAGGATGCTGCTTTTGCAAAAATATTGAAAAAAGTGAAAAAGCTACTTTTTGGGCATATCAGCTGAAAAGTGACTTTTTTTACAAATTTCTATGAAATAAAAGTGGAAATCATTTCTTCTCATATAGTTTGACAAATCAATACCAATAGATCATTCAGAGAACTTGTCAAAGTATAAATTTAAAATTTGCTGAAATGCACCTCTTAGGGGCCAAAAACTTGACCAATTCCAATAAAACTTGGCATGATTTAAGCTTAGTGTATTATGAGTCAGTTTACAAAGTTTCAAAGCCATATGATATATATTATAGAAAATGTGGCATTTTTTATATCTCAACTTTGGTTGCTGAATTGTGACGTTGAAATAGAACAATTTCAACTTTCAAATTTTGGCTTCAAAAATCCCAAAAAAAACACCAAATTGCACTTTTTAATGTCTCAATGGATAAGATATTATCTATTCAAAGTACATGATAGCATACTTAATGTATGAGACTTATAAAAATTTGACAAAAGTTAATTTTATATGTGCCTATGCCTAAAAATAGAGGTTTTCAAATGAAGTGAGGCCTTATATGAAATGTAATATTTTCCACTTACAACAATTTTCTGAAGTTGTTAAATTAAAACAAAACATTTTACATATCATAAATGTTCTTTTGATGTAAATATAAGTTTCAAATAGCATAACACATGAGTTTTACATGGTCTTAAGCAATGTCAAGCTTAAAATAACAAGTTGTCAATTTGGGCCGTTCCCTATATTTCCATATTAAATTGCATATAAATGATATTGGAGATGGAAATATGCTTCTTTTTGCTCAAATCCTTGCTGAGATATGATCAAATATGAAGCCTGGATGTTACAAGACTGTTGCTTTTAACTATGTATGTAGACAGTATGGTCTGATGCAAAGTTTTTTTCAATTTACTGTTTAAAACCTGCATGAAATTTCAATCTTAAAATGCCAATATTTTAACCACCAGCCATCCAACAGAAGAAAATAAAGGTATTCTGTGAAACAGACAAGTTATAAACAACCAGTAATAAGTGCTTTTGATAGAGATTCAGTGCAATCTGTTTAAAGAAATACAATTTTTAAGTGCATAGAACTTCATATTTCACTTGCTTCGTACGGACCGTTAGACCTAGACTATTAAAACAGCACATTTTGCACTCTTTTAATGCTTTTATCCACTTTTCTTTGTGTTCAGAGTTCACAAATGAGTAAAACACATGAAATAAATACCACAAACACAAATAGATATCAGAAACAAAATGTCAGAGAAAAATTAAGGATGCTGCTTTTGCAAAAATATTGAAAAAAGTGAAAAAGCTACTTTTTGGGCATATCAGCTGAAAAGTGACTTTTTTTACAAATTTCTATGAAATAAAAGTGGAAATCATTTCTTCTCATATAGTTTGACAAATCAATACCAATAGATCATTCAGAGAAGTTGTCAAAGTATAAATTTAAAATTTGCTGAAATGCACCTCTTAGGGGCCAAAAACTTGACCAATTCCAATAAAACTTGGCATGATTTAAGCTTAGTGTATTATGAGTCAGTTTACAAAGTTTCAAAGCCATATGATATATATTATAGAAAATGTGGCATTTTTTATATCTCAACTTTGGTTGCTGAATTGTGACGTTGAAATAGAACAATTTCAACTTTCAAATTTTGGCTTCAAAAATCCCAAAAAAAACACCAAATTGCACTTTTTAATGTCTCAATGGATAAGATATTATCTATTCAAAGTACATGATAGCATACTTAATGTATGAGACTTATAAAAATTTGACAAAAGTTAATTTTATATGTGCCTATGCCTAAAAATAGAGGTTTTCAAATGAAGTGAGGCCTTATATGAAATGTAATATTTTCCACTTACAACAATTTTCTGAAGTTGTTAAATTAAAACAAAACATTTTACATATCATAAATGTTCTTTTGATGTAAATATAAGTTTCAAATAGCATAACACATGAGTTTTACATGGTCTTAAGCAATGTCAAGCTTAAAATAACAAGTTGTCAATTTGGGCCGTTCCCTATATTTCCATATTAAATTGCATATAAATGATATTGGAGATGGAAATATGCTTCTTTTTGCTCAAATCCTTGCTGAGATATGATCAAATATGAAGCCTGGATGTTACAAGACTGTTGCTTTTAACTATGTATGTAGACAGTATGGTCTGATGCAAAGTTTTTTTCAATTTACTGTTTAAAACCTGCATGAAATTTCAATCTTAAAATGCCAATATTTTAACCACCAGCCATCCAACAGAAGAAAATAAAGGTATTCTGTGAAACAGACAAGTTTAAACAACCAGTAATAAGTGCTTTTGATAGAGATTCAGTGCAATCTGTTTAAAGAAATACAATTTTAAGTGCATAGAACTTCATATTTCACTTGCTTCGTACGGACCGTTAGACCTAGACTATTAAAACAGCACATTTTGCACTCTTTTAATGCTTTTATCCACTTTTCTTTGTGTTCAGAGTTCACAAATGAGTAAAACACATGAAATAAATACCACAAACACAAATAGATATCAGAAACAAAATGTCAGAGAAAAATTAAGGATGCTGCTTTTGCAAAAATATTGAAAAAAGTGAAAAAGCTACTTTTTGGGCATATCAGCTGAAAAGTGACTTTTTTTACAAATTTCTATGAAATAAAAGTGGAAATCATTTCTTCTCATATAGTTTGACAAATCAATACCAATAGATCATTCAGAGAAGTTGTCAAAGTATAAATTTAAAATTTGCTGAAATGCACCTTTAGGCCTGAGACACAATTAATTCCTCTATCATTTCTTTAAACGTTTTGTCGCATTAAAAAAAAATTTGCCTTTCTTTTTGTCTAATTTTTTGTGGTGTAATGTACAGTACAAGTCCAAAAATATGTCCAAGTTTCAGAAAAATTGCACGTATAAAACTTACAAATTTGCCAATACACATCCTACCCCTATGGACAAGTCAAGAGATGTTCCGAAAACTGTAAATATCACCTTTTGCACCTGACCTAATCACTCTTTCCATATCAAAATCAGTTAAAATTAAACATCTAAAAATTTATTTCACCTCTCTTTTTCATTTCCACCTTATAAAAGCTAAGAAATGTTTGAGAAAAGGAAGAAAAATTTTAAGAAGAATTACACTATAATTAAAGGGAACTATATTCGTGAACAACGAAAAGAGGGGTCATTAATTGTGGTCTTGGGCCTATTAGGGGCCAAAAACTTGACCAATTCCAATAAAACTTGGCATGATTTAAGCTTAGTGTATTATGAGTCAGTTTACAAAGTTTCAAAGCCATATGATATATATTATAGAAAATGTGGCATTTTTTATATCTCAACTTTGGTTGCTGAATTGTGACGTTGAAATAGAACAATTTCAACTTTCAAATTTTGGCTTCAAAAATCCCAAAAAAAACACCAAATTGCACTTTTTAATGTCTCAATGGATAAGATATTATCTATTCAAAGTACATGATAGCATACTTAATGTATGAGACTTATAAAAATTTGACAAAAGTTAATTTTATATGTGCCTATGCCTAAAAATAGAGGTTTTCAAATGAAGTGAGGCCTTATATGAAATGTAATATTTTCCACTTACAACAATTTTCTGAAGTTGTTAAATTAAAACAAAACATTTTACATATCATAAATGTTCTTTTGATGTAAATATAAGTTTCAAATAGCATAACACATGAGTTTTACATGGTCTTAAGCAATGTCAAGCTTAAAATAACAAGTTGTCAATTTGGGCCGTTCCCTATATTTCCATATTAAATTGCATATAAATGATATTGGAGATGGAAATATGCTTCTTTTTGCTCAAATCCTTGCTGAGATATGATCAAATATGAAGCCTGGATGTTACAAGACTGTTGCTTTTAACTATGTATGTAGACAGTATGGTCTGATGCAAAGTTTTTTTCAATTTACTGTTTAAAACCTGCATGAAATTTCAATCTTAAAATGCCAATATTTTAACCACCAGCCATCCAACAGAAGAAAATAAAGGTATTCTGTGAAACAGACAAGTTTAAACAACCAGTAATAAGTGCTTTTGATAGAGATTCAGTGCAATCTGTTTAAAGAAATACAATTTTTAAGTGCATAGAACTTCATATTTCACTTGCTTCGTACGGACCGTTAGACCTAGACTATTAAAACAGCACATTTTGCACTCTTTTAATGCTTTTATCCACTTTTCTTTGTGTTCAGAGTTCACAAATGAGTAAAACACATGAAATAAATACCACAAACACAAATAGATATCAGAAACAAAATGTCAGAGAAAAATTAAGGATGCTGCTTTTGCAAAAATATTGAAAAAAGTGAAAAAGCTACTTTTTGGGCATATCAGCTGAAAAGTGACTTTTTTTACAAATTTCTATGAAATAAAAGTGGAAATCATTTCTTCTCATATAGTTTGACAAATCAATACCAATAGATCATTCAGAGAAGTTGTCAAAAGTTAATTTTATATGTCCTAGCCTAAAAATAGAGGTTTTCAAATTTTAAGTGAGGCCTTATATGAAATGTAATATTTTTTCCCCCTTTCAACAAATTTTTTTGAATTTTTTAAAATTTAAAAAAAAACATTTTACATATCATAAATGTTTTTTGAAAGTAAATATAAGTTTTTAAATAGCATAACACATGAGTTTTACATGGTCTTAAGCCCAAAGTCAAGCTTTAAAAAAACAAGTTTTTCAATTTGGGGCCCTTCCCTATAATTTTCCCTATTAAATTCAATAAATATATTGGAGATGGAAAAAATTTCTTCTTTTTGCTCAAATCCGGGGAGATATGAACAAATATGAAAACCTGGATGTTTCAAGACTGTTGCTTTTTTAAAATATGTATGAAAACAGTATGGTCTGATGCAAAGTTTTTTTCAATTTTCTGTTTAAAAAACCCGCATGAAATTTCAATCTTAAAAGCCAATATTTTTAAACCCCCACCATCCAACAGAAGAAAATAAAGGTATTCTGTGAAAAAGACAATTTTTTAAAAAACCAGTAATAATTTCTT
>CM034360.1:54938462-55064342 GCA_019925275.1 Mytilus edulis | reverse complement strand
AAATCAAATTCAGTGTTTATGCAGTAGTTCTGTAAATTATTAAAAACAAATGATAAACCTAGAAAAAAAATAGTTTGTTATTTCTAAAGACGCGTAAGGAATTTGATACAAATTGGAGCTGCGAAAATACTGAAATAATTTCATTTTCTTGCAATTACAAAACTTAACGGTTTAGCTGATATGCATTTTAAATTAGCTTTTTGTTTTTTTCTCATAAACATTTTGCGATTTTGTTTCCAACAGCAATATTACACACGCTGTTAAAAATCATTCTATGACTTTACTATCATAAATGCCCGATGTAAGGGATCATTTGGCAATACGAATTGACCATGAAAAAATTACTGTTATCATTTAGACAAAATCCATAATTGAAAATAAACAAAACAATTTTTTTCTAGTCTTTTATTTTTGATTAAATTTTTCTGACATGATAAATATATCAATTATTTATTACAATTAAAAAGTGAACTAACAAAAAACGAACTTCAAGGAAAAAAATTAAAACGGAAAGTTCTTTAACAAGTAATGATAAACTCAAATATTGTAAACAGTAAAAAACACTCCCTTATGAAATTCCAAAGACGTCATTCTTATCTTATTATATATGTGGTTGCTAGAAAGGCTTATCTTAACACTATTATTTACAACTAAGAAATCCAGTATTAAGTTTTTGGAAAGTGTTTTTAATGATCGTTGATCCTAAATCAAACAAAATAGATCTGACGTATTTGTAATACAGGAAAACAGGAAGTTCAAATAATTTCTATTATGACGTACATGTTCATTGAATGACAGTCATGATTATTTGTAATTGAAACCGTAAACAATTGTCAACACAATAAATAAATCCAGTACTGTCAATCATAAATTGACAAAGTTATGAATGTTTTCTTTGTAGGTAAAGTATTCAGATATATATATACATATAATTTATTACAATTCATGAACTTAATAAACCTTTAAACATGTTTACCAGTACCACATTCTATCCATCTCAAATTTTGGATGAATAAAGGACTTATGTTGAAAAATTGACAAATAAAAATAACCTTTAGATATACTTTTTAGTTTGCAACAGCTCGTTATCCCGGAACCTTCTCTTGTATGCTTATAATTTATTTGTATTAATTTGCAAATACAATTCAAAACATTTCATGTAAGTATCTTCAACGGGTCAATCAATTAATTGGGGTTCAAGAGCTGAAAATCGTGGTTAAAAATTTATCTTACAGTCTTTTTTTAATCAAGACCAACACTTATTAAACATGCGAACGAAGCGCTCTTCTGTTCTTACTTTCAACATTTCAGCGTATGTGCTTTTAACGTTTTGAAAATTTATTGGAATTCATAATTTTGGGTTATTTTTCTTTTGTTGTTGTTGCTTGGAATGAGTTTGTAACAAATATATTTTATTCTACCACCAATAAATACGTGTAAAATTCCTTAAGCAGACGATATACACAAGTTTATTTCGAGTTCAAACCACTTTATAATTGGACAACATATCAAAGCGACTTAAGGCTTGTGTAGCTGACATCAGCAAGTGGATGTGCTCGAATGTGCTAAAATTAAACGAAGATAAAACGGAGCTGATAGTATTTGCTCCGAACACACGAGTGAAGGACCTGTCAGACTTGCATCTCAATTTTGGTGGAAACGTTGTCAGTGATACTGAGTGCGTAAAATACCAAGGCATTTTTTTTTTAGAAAACTTTGGCAATTGACAAACGAATTAGCTCTGTTTCAAAGCTGTTTACAGAAGAAGCATGCAAAACATTAGTATGCTCCCTTGTAACATCTCGTTAGGATTATGGGAACGCATTGCTATATAAATTCGCATCAACTACTATTAAAAGGTTACATCGAATACAAAACAGAGCAACCAGGATTATAACAAGGAGAAGGAAGTACGACCACATCACACCAATCATTTAGTCTCTCCATTGGCTCCTTGTAACGTATCGATGCCAATATAAACTCCTTGTCTATTTGTTTAAAGCATCGCATGAGGAGGCAACGGTTTATCTACAATAACTCGTTAATATATACAAACCAATACGAGCACTAATATCTGAAAATGCCATGATTTTAACAATACCACGTGTGAGAACTAAAACGTATGGGGAAAGGAGATTCGACAAAGCGGCAGCCGTTTTGTCGAATGATTTGCCAAGTGATATACGTAACATCCATTCTTGTTAGAAAAAACATGAAAACTAATTTATTTAGACATTCTTTGTCATAGTTCTTAAAATATTTTATATCAGTGTAATTTTCGAATTTTTAGGCAAATAGTTTTTTTTGTTAATTTTACTAAATATTTTCTGAATTTTTAACTTATTTTTATTTAAACGGGTTCAATGTCTCCTTTATTTTACCATGCCCATTTTATATAAATTTTATTGTATATCAGTAAATTTTATAGTATAGTTTTAAATTCCATTTATTTTAAATCTGTTTTCATAACATGGGCTTTCATATTTTATTGTTAATACTTATATATGTGAATGAATATATTTTAAAGCGCTTATGGTAATTTTGATATTATATTATACGCTGTTATACATACTGTATAGTAATAGTTATAGTTATATTAATAATAGTAGTTTATGTAAATAAGAACATGCGGAATGAATTTCAGCTGAGACAGCTCTCCATAAGAGACCAAATGACACAATGACCAGTGCTCTCGGTCATAAAACTTTTCTCAGTACTCCGAGTACAAAATAAGTGCTCTAAACACAAAATCCAGTATTTTTATTGGTTGATTCTTGAGTCTGAGTACAAAAATCGTCCTCGAAAGTTTTATGACCGCAAGGCCAGGACTTGAAGACATAAAACTTTGCTCAGTGCTTGGAGCAAAAATATCATGCTCGAAACATGAAATCCAGCAATTTGATTGGTTGATTTTCGAGTCTGTGTACAAAAATCATGCTCGAAAGTTTTATGACCGTGAGGCCTGAATGCCTAGGTATATATGAAAATTTAATGTTCAATGAAATATATCCACCATTGTTAGCGTGTATGCATGCTCGTTTATATCTTGATTTTCAAATTAGCAGGTTGAATCTGACTATGAGTCTGTTGTCAGTAACTGCATGCATTTTTTCAGTTATTTTAATTTTTCAAACTATTGTGTATGTTGTTAAGTTTAAACAGTATTTCTTAAAAAAAAATGAATTGGATTGGACAATCGGTATAGCCTATGAAAGCCCTCTCCACTGGCTACATGTTTTGTGTATGGTGTTGGTTTTATACGTTTTCCAGGTTTTCTATATAGGTTTGTGCCTATTTATAATGCTTTCTTCTATCAAAAGTATGTTAATAGTGAGACTCAAATGAAAAACTGAATAAGAATCCCGCCCACACCACTGAATTTTTGTAATTCTGTTGCACATGTTAAACTCTATTACTGGTCGCACTATACCTACACATATATTTTAAATCATATGATTTAGAGATAAGTACCAAGTTGCTATGGAAATTACGATACAAATGTCAACTCAAAAATAAGATAACAGTAAACAGGCAATCACGTCTGATGTTTATTTTTAAAATGTTTATTTAAGCATATGCTAAAGTTTATAGGAAATATGTGAAATACACAAACTAAAATTTGATTAAAAATCAACCTCAATTCTTTATGCACACTTATTCCGCGCTTATAATTCATTGGTTTGACCACAGGATCTTTTTTAAAATTTTGAGCACCAAGAATAAACAATTAAATAACTTATTAAACAAAGCGTTATATAATAAAGCATATCTAATAAAGTGTCGTACAATCATGACTCAGCTTATTACTTGTGCCTTTATAACACACATGGAACTTTATCTTTATCTTTGTATATGTTTTTTGGTAAAAAAAATAAAAACCTGATGAGTAAATGACTAAAAGTAATCACATTCTGGGTATATTATCCGATTTTTAATATAATGAATTTTCTCCAAGGTTTAATGGGTTAAAAGCAAAGACACAAATTCTATCGTTCATTATGGATATTCACCGCAAAGATGGTTGCAAATGTAAGTTGTTTTACGACATCACAAGAATTACAATACAGAATTTAAATTATTTAAAATTCAAAATACAATGTCTATTAGTTTTCTATCAAATTATTTATGTTGTTTGATGTAAGGTTAATTTTTTGGTGTTTCTAGTATATCTGCTATGTTTGATTTGAGTAATGACTAATTTTTTTTCTCTCGAAATCCAGCACATTTTCTGAACAAGGTGTAGAAAAAAAGAATAAAAACGCCAAAGTTATTTCAAAGAGGGGAAGTCTTTAAAAACTGACAAAATCAGACGTTACAATAAACGAAACCAGTTGGAATATTTCTGACTAAAGGTGGCACCTAACACTTCAGGGAGATAACTCTGTAAAATCATCAGAACGTTTTAATGACGTAGTGTTCTTAAGGGAATATTAAACTTCTCAATGATCAAAATAAGTGTTTGTCAAAGTGCTTTATAACCACTGTTATTTTTCTGATTAAACGGTTGGTTCAAATTTTTTCAAATTTTTATATTTTTGTCAAAGGGTCAAAGTAAATACTTGCTCAAAATTTTAAG
This sequence comes from Mytilus edulis, assembly GCA_019925275.1. Lineage (NCBI taxonomy): Eukaryota > Metazoa > Mollusca > Bivalvia > Mytilida > Mytilidae > Mytilus > Mytilus edulis. The sequence continues at coordinate 55,059,766 of CM034360.1, read as the reverse complement.
AAAATTAAACATTACCCTATCACAAACCCTAACCCTAATCCTTACCCTAACCGTTACCCTCAGTACTCCGAAATCCCTAAATGTTATTTAACTTGCAAATGATAACGATTCGAAGATCAGTTTTGTACACAGTTTACCTTTCTGCTATATGAACCGTCACTTAGTTATACAATCTGGTGAAACTTTTGGAACGCATTTTTTTATATAAAATTATCTTAAATTCGAAGTTCTTTTATTAAGGATGTATTCTTTTGACTTTTCAATCTCGTTGAGTCTCGTTGAAATCTCATTCTTGAATTATTTCCAAAACATGTGATAGAAGTGGAAAATACCAATGAATTTTAAAAATATTATAAGCAAACATAAATCTGTGAAAAAAATTGTGTATTTACAACGAATGGTTTTTGCGTAATCCAGTTTTTAAATTTTACGACCAATCAAGTCAGTAGTTTTAGCCAAAATTTTGAGAAAATGGGTGAGGGATACAAAAAATTATTTTACATAAATCATGTACATCCCATATCATTTTGGTCTTTTCAAATTCTTAGATATGTCTTTTTTCATTCATTTATAACAAAAAAGTTGAAATAATATGCATTTTGTTCTAAAAACTGAGAAATATCACAAAAATACAAAGTTGACAGCATGGTAAGTTTTACACAAAAAAGCGTCAAAATATGATAAAACTTTCTTATATTAACACCTACCTATAGTTTTTGTAAGTAAAATTTATTCAGATTGGTCCACTTCATCTTTATAAAAAGTATGAGAAAAAGTTTAATTGTGGAACTGTGATTTTTTTTCATGATAATAGCCCAAAAATAGGTAAAAATCGATGAAAAATGGGAAAATCATCAAAATTGGGCATTTTCAAAGGGCCGTAGAAAAAAAAGAAGTGCACCACCATATGATTTTTTCTTCACCAATTATTTTGTTACAGTCTTATAAACCCAAAAATCAGGTTAAGCAAAAAAGTTTAATTCTAAAAAAATTTGGCTCCTCAGACATGTGTCAGAGGTGTACATCCTTAAAGATACTTACATTTTATTCCGTATGATTATAAGTATTAATAGCAGAAAGCAGACTCCTGCACCAATAATAATCACTATTTCGATACTTTCCTATTACCTGAAAAGATTCAGATAAGGTTATTTTGAGTGATTATTTAATCAGAGGGGGAAATTCTTTCAAAAAATATCAAATTGATATTACAATTATAAGATGAGCGTAGTCTAACAAAAGAGTACGGCATTTGTATCCCAATTCATATTATAACGCCATGGAAACGATGCAGTATGTCCAAATTCTTTACTTTTGGCTTAACAACAGAACATGTGCATGGCGAAAGCTTCAGGTTATAGACGGATGGCTGATATCTTTTTTAACCAATTATTCATATCTAAATGTTTAAATGCATTTGTCAACAATTAACAAGTATCTATAAACGGTACACCAAGCTTCCCATGTACAAGATATATTCAACGTAATATCTGAAATCAAACCTAACTTGCATACCTTTGATATAAAACAATGATGGAGTCCTGACTTTAGACAAGCACACCAACAACTGGTAGTGGTCATCTAGTTTAACAGTACTTAATCCTAGATCAAAAGATTAATTTATATTTGATAGCTTATAGTTTTGATTTGTTTTCTGAAGAGGTATGAATTCCAAAATTAGATGATGTTGAACATTCCGATTGATGAACAACACATATTCCTGAACTGAGTCCTTTGGGACAAGTTTGCACAGTAGGACCTGGGAAAGTATAAAACAATACATGTTATATGAGATTTGTTAAAATGTCATTGATTTAAATACCAGCGTGGTCTTCACCGAGAATCATTTAAAAGGTCTACATAAGTCAATTGCTTCATTTATAATTGGAATATGTTGTTATTTACAGACATGGTTAATATTTACTATATGCAAGAGTATTTTAAATGCATGAGAATCGGATTAAAAACAGGATTAATTGATTGTTTATACAGGAAAATAAGTCTTTCAATTACGAAAACCATTTCTATATTATGTTATAATCTTAGATGATTGTTTAGACTATATGTTTTTAGATAAACCGAGTTTTACATGCGTATCACTTTGTGTTTTTCCCCATTTGCAAGATGCATAGGAGGATGGTTGAGGTTTCGCTAAACATAAGCAACCCCAACGTATGTTTAAACCCTTTCAAAGTCAGAAACCTCTTTCTTTGTTAGTTATATGTTGTTATGTTTTGGTTCATTTGAATGTTTCGGAGTTTATAGTGTTGGGTTTATTTCGGTGAAGTATTTATTATTGATTAGGGGACAGATGAAACCAGTTTCCGTGTGCAGAATTATCTCGCAGTGTTGATTAAGTTTTGTTGGCCCTGTGATGTTTCCTGTTCTTCAGTCAGATTGTTGTCTTCTTGACACCTACCCTGTTTCCATTTTCTAATTATCTTAAAATAATATTCCCTAAAATTTACAAAACTAATTTTAAAAACCCATATTTTTATGGTATTAGCTGTTCCTTCAAGACCGTTTCTGTATAGAGACATCAGTATAATTTATTTTTTCTTCACAATAATTTGATACTTACAAAGGATTTCATCAGAGTGATCTGGGCAATCAAAATCGTAATTACATTTCTTTGCAATTGGAATACAGTTTCCATCAGAACATTGAAATTCGTTCACTTTTCATGTCTCTACTGTCAAAATAAAGGTACATTTTGAAATTGTTCATCCTCTAGTACAAGCAATGTCACGTAAAGCCAAGCAGAAATTGCATTTCGTCAAAAAAAAATACAAAGATACCAAAAGACAAATTCAAACTCATTAGTCGAACACAAACTAACAATGCATGATAAAAAAGAAGCCCAAACACACCAAACGCATGACTAACAGCTGTCATATTTCTGACTTGGTACAGGCATTTTCTTATGTAGAAAACGGTGGATTGAACCCGGTAGAAAAATTGTGCTAAAAGCTTTGGTGGCGGTACTGACATTAAAACGAAGTCTATCTGTTCGTAATTATAGGCCTTAACCCAAATTAGTATTGTTGTATATTTGCTTAAAAGTTGTGTACCAAATATCCGTTGTTTCTTATCACGTTTTGAAGACATTATATCTTACCTTAATACAACACACTATTTCTAATTCTCCTGAACATTTAAAAGAATAATAAATGCGCTTTTAATACTATGTCCGACAAAATAAGTACACAGACTCAAAGGTATAACATTATAAATAAGTTAAGATTCCAATTGAAAGTCATCCAAATTCTCGTCTTATTTCACATTCATATTCATCAACTATCTGTTCACTACTAATGCATGGTAATATAAAAGTAAGAATAAAACAGCCAATATCATGCTAGCAACAATTCAAGCAACCTTAATTCCAAACTCTTTATTGTAAATATTTTCTTAGAATCAGCTTTTAAAAAATTGTGTTGCTTATATAAGTACAAAACTGGGGATAAGTCTAAATCGGTAGGTCACATTCGTTGGAAAGGATCCGGGATTGTAGATACGACAATTGGACTTTTTGAAATTTTGGGTCCTCAATGCTCTTCAATTTTGTACTTGTTTGGCTTTTTAACTTTTTTAATATAAGCGTCACTGATGAGTCTTATGTAGACGAAACGCGCGTCTGGCGTAATAAATTTTAATCCTTGTACCTTGGATAACTATTGAAACATTTCATGTGGAATGCCCAAGGTTTGTTATAAAACACGTCTTCCAAAAGTCACAAATATGTTGTCAGCCAATAGATCAAGCATCTTAATAATGTCAGTTTTAGAGATTTGAAAAGATCAAAGAATAGTAGATTCCAACTTTTACAGTCCTGATTTTTACTTCAAATTTGAATATCTGTCATGTATTACTTTGACAGCACAATAGTTATATTGTACTTCTCTTTAGATCTATCTCGGGATAATAATTATCTTAAATGCGATATTATAAAATACTTGACTGGTACACAATTGTTTTGTATCTAAATGTACTACACAGTTCTTCAATGGTATAGTACAAAAAAAATCGCATGCAAACAGAAGCTGTGTATGCATTATACTTTACAGAGTATATACCATACCTTGGAATATATTAAACTAACATATTATTCCTGAGGCCTTAGTTACTTATCGCCCACATAGTTGCATTTGATCTTAAAACTTAAGGTTGGTTAGCCTATCTTACAATTCTGTATGTCGCTATATTATAACTTTATCAATTAAATGTCGTTTTAGGTACATTCTTTAATTGGCATCAATATTTTCAAATACACTGAAAAAAACAAAAAAATCACCAAGTGTTATTTATTTTGTTAAAAAAGATAAATATAAACATATATACCGAAATTACCAACAGTAATTAACACACATGTTACAAACAGAATCTTAATTTTCATTCTCATTTCACTCCTTGCATCTACAAAGATATAGTATTATGAATTTGTTAAGTGGTACAGCTACAAAACATTCCTTCATTAAAATAAATAAAAAAATTATGTTAGGTGTGACTTTTAACTATGGATTAAAAGGAGAGAGAGAGAGAGAGAGAGAGAGAGAGAGAGAGAGAGAGAGAGAGAGAGAGAGAGAGAGAGAGAGAGAGAGAGAGAGAGAGAGATATTAGAAATTAGAGAAATTTGATTAGGAATGACAAAATGTAATCATGATAATTGTAAAATAAAAAAAGGATAAAATATAAAAAGAGCTTATACTAAAACTTATGTATTTACCTGCTATGGTCCTTTGTAGGATGTAGAATTATATCTTTTGTTGGTAGTCAAGTAGCAAAATAATGTAAAATATGTTTACTTGTTATTTAAAGATACTAGAACTAAAAATTCCATAAACTGTTTTATCTATATCACTTGTATTAATAAAGAATTGATCTCCTAAAAAGTTATATAAACTGATTGTTTTGATCTGACCCAACTTTAATCGTTGATAACATATGAGTCATGGAATCATGAAATATAGGACCAAAAACGAAAGTTGGTCTTCTTGATCAGAAAATTGTAGCAAAATCTTTCTGCTTTTTTCATAATTCCTGTTTTATATAACATCATTTGTATAGGACATGGTTATCAATTGAACATGTTACAAAAGCTTCATGCTTTAATTCACAAATTTTGAAAGACATCCTCAACTTTTAAAGTGCCGTTCAAGTTAACAGAAAAAATGATCAGAACAAATTATAGCATACGTGAAATACAATTTTTTTATAACAATTAGCAAAAGAGAACGAGAAAAGAAGTTTAAAAAAGGAGTTAAAATGCTTGTTAATATTTCAAGTAATGCAGAATTAATTTAAACAGTTGAAAGCTTGAAACTTTGTGGAAAGTAATCATCCAAAGACAGAAAAGGAAACGATATAATGCATATCGGTATGTTCGTGTTTTATGAACATACATCTGTTTTGTCATCAGCATATTTACACATAACAAAATTTATATTCTTTTTAAACGTTTTTTTTATGTTTAAATACACATCCACGTTCATTTTCTATATAGCGATTATTCTATCTATATACATAAAACCTTATACTTATTTATTAAAACTTTTAACTATCCTACTGCCTTTCAATACTTTTATTGTTGCACTGCACAAGGAATTGTCTTCTTTGAATGTCAGTGACGTTAAACCAATAAATCCCTGGTTGATTTAATTCTCTGATGCTTTCAGTAACTGCATGTACTCTCAAATCGTACGTTCGTGTTTATTTGACCTGCAGATACAATTTGTAATGCATTTTTGTTATTCACTTCTTACTTATGTATAATTTTCATCTCACTAATTTTATTTTTTTCCACCTTTAACATGTTTAATGAGTGGTTGGTATGACGATAAATTTTCTCTTCTAGATCTATTCTCGTACTATGAACAACAACAATAATAAATTTGTAATATATATTTCCGTACTCCATTGTATTACTTACTACACAATTGTTGTAACAGTTATTAATCTGGGTACGGTATTTTCCTTGGCAGTATTTTGTCCAAGGTTAAGGTTGTCTTTTTGGTATTGTTTTACATATATACTCTTGTTGTATTAATGTTTTCTTTAAATTGTGTCATAGATAGATTTTAACTTTTGATTGCGTTAAGCCATTTCATGTGATATTTTATAGAGTGTCTATCTATGTTGTGATGCTGCACTATTCTTTCAGGTTGTTTTACAGGTTGGCGTCTATTAAAACATTTAAACCCGCTGCATTTCTTTGTACCTGTCCTTAGTCAAGAGCATATGTAAATTAGTTGTCGCGTGTCGAGTTTTTATACAGTTTAGAACGTTGATTTTCCGATTTGAATGGTTTTACACTAGTCATTTGTGGCCACCTTTAGCTAACTGTTCAATGTGAGCCAAGGATCCGTGTTGAAGTGTACCACGGTCACCTTTAATGGTTTACTTTTATAAAAATTGTGACCTGGATACAGAGTCGTTTCATTTTCACTCATGCCACATCTTTTTATATCAATGAACATAATGATAACAACGATTAGAATAACACTCTAGTCATTTAATAATAATGCCATAAATAACAGTACACGAATAATTGTATATCATTCGACATAAAATATCATTTATTCTCTCAAATTTATAAAAGACAATTTTGTATATTCACAAACTATATGAGTAAAGATAAGGGTGCCGATCGTAGCTTAACTGTCGCATAGATTTTATCTTAAAATGGTCACAAACCTGTAAATGTACTAGATCACTGCATATGCGTGCGTTCATTTGTAAACACATGTGCATTGAAAGTATAATGCAATCCGTTATCGTTAACAATCATCTAACTGAATGAGTTAATAAGTGGGGACTTTGCTCAAATAAAGAACTTTGATCACTTGATGTTTTTGGTCTATTTAAAAAAAAACATTGCAAAAATATTTTATTAAAAAACAGTTATAAAAAGTGTCAATTTATACATGATTGTAACATTCTTAGTTTTATCTTATTTTTGCTATATACAGACAATCTTTTATAGTATCACCGTGTAAATAAGTATTGGCCTTTTAGTCAGAAATAATTAGAAAAGACAGCATTATGTTAATTCAGCATAGACACCAGGCTCCAAAATTGTGTACGCCAGACACATACATCGTCTACAAAAGACTCGCCAGTGACGCTCGATTCAAAATTGTTTAAAAGGTCAATTAAAGACAAAATATAAGCGCATTAACGACCCGATATTACGAAAGGTTTAACAAATACAGAGAAGTAATATATTCATGAGATTGAAATTCAAGTTTATAAGAAAATTTAATTCATAATTATAAGCTTATATGAGACTGATGTATAGTCGACAAACTTCTAATGGATACCAGAAAAGTATCAACATTTTAATATAGGGCAAGTGCTTTATCAAATTATTTTTTGTCAAATTTATTTCATCATATTTATTTTGTAAGTCTTCAACGATAATATTTCCTCTGAGATATTTTCACCAAATTTATCTTCATCGATAACGTTGGACTTTCATTCAATTTGAACGTTCAGGCGATAGATAAGGACAACAACATATATGCAAAAACAATTGAATAAATCACGGCAAAAAGAATATGTGAATCTCAGAAATACTGTTCACAAATTATATGAAACAACACCTACTTCAAGTATAAGGTGAACAGAAAGTTAATGAATAATGATTCTGAAAACGCACCACAGTATAGCTGGCTCATATAAACCTTGAACACAAATATAAAAAAATCATGTAATGTTGTTCCTGAGAAAGATCGACGGAAATATTCATAGGACTAACTGACGACCTGACGGACGGAAATACAGAGAAAACATTAGACCCCCACTTTTTTCAAAGCGCGGGTAAAAAAGACCGGACGGTCATCGAAGACGAACAATTATGAAACAGATTTTACATCATGAGAAACAGATTTTACATCATGAGAAACAGATTTTACATCATGAGAAACAGATTTTACATCATGAGAAACAGATTTTACATCATGAGAAACAGATTTTACATCATGAGAAACAGATTTTACATCATGAGAAACAAATTGATGATTGGTAGGTGCCACTTGTGCTGTTGACTCTCTGAAATAAAAAGATAACTTAATATAAATAAAAGTCAAAGGAAAAGTATTCAAAATTAAAACATAGATAAAATTTTCTTTTCTTTAAGTTGTATATAAATCATGGTATTGTGTCCATCAGCGATCTTTTAATGGAAATGACGGTGGTTAAAAAATCTGTGTCCAGTTTTAAAAAGCTGATAATTTTTTGATTGATATTGGACTTATGTGCTATTCTGATATACGTTAAAGTATTTGGATCAATTTGATGTACATGAATTTTCCAGATAATAGTACATTTTACGTGAGAGTGCCAAATAAAAATGTTGACCGCTGATTCTGAATACAATAGTGTGTTTTTTTTTTAGCTGTACCAAACTTGTAAAAAAGGGAATATACATATTGAATTAATTCAATTGTTTTAAAAGCAAATCATATTTTACTGCAATAGCTGTTAATTTAAATTACTTAAAATAAAAAGCATTTCTTAAAATAAATGTATCTATGGTAAGTACTTGACCATACTCATACCTGTTATTTCTTTTATACACGTATATTAATACTATTAATACTATGGATATAAATAAGACCACAAACAAAACACTACCGATTATAATGCCAACTTCCAAACCAGAGCGGGAGTCATCTAAAAAGAGATAAATAATTCAATATGTTAACATTTAATGAATGATAAAAAAGAGACATAGATGATAAAAACACCTTACTGTGGATTCATTTATTTTCGTGGATTGCTGAAAACTTCAATATTCGTGGATATTTGATTTCGTGGTTTTAACACTCACTGTATACAAAGCCTATTCAAAATATGCTCTTTGTTGGACATTTGAATTCATGGTTCACCAGTACCCACGAAACCCACGAACATTGGTATCCAACAAATATAAAGGATTCCCCAGTAATTGTATCTTTGTTAGCAAACACGATTATCAATGAGACAACAATTATGCAGAGACTCATGACATAACTTCAGCAACTATATGTCTATGACTTACATCTAGAAATTGACAATGCGGGTCACTGAGTGTAATATATCAAAAATGTTATCGAACATTTTTTAAGCAACTAATCATAGCCTGTTCACATTACAAATTTGCATTACATGTTATTTTAGACACTAGATTCCTTGCAGTAAAGGTATGACTAAATATTTAAGACAGCAAGCTATTCAATAGTCCGACACATTACTGCATATCAGTAAGTACATAAGATTATAACATTTACAGGTCTACTTAGAAACTTATATAAAAGGGAAAATTACGACCCACCTTAAGCAAAACAAGATACACATACAACACAGATACCTAGTGAAATGACAGGAAATTCCACCTTTGTTTTTAGTCTCATTACATTTCATGTTACATAGAAAACAACTGTCAATTTCATGATTTGGTTCAAACATTTCTTTATGTAGACAATTGTGTATTATACATGGTCGTGCATGTAATTCATTTAAATGGATGTTAAAAGTATTAATTTATCTACGTGGCGTTTATCTTTACAATTTTTAATAAAAATATAGGAAAGCCAAAGATTTATATAAACTAAAACTGTTGAAGAGCTGATTAACCAAACAGGACAAAAGATAAAAATAGATACGATAAAATGATAGTGCCTGGATTGACAATACGCTACCTGATGGTTGTCCCTGCGATGGTGCTATGGTTGTCTGTATCTCTGATGTTAATGGGCAATCATTAATGTTAGCTACACATTCTCCTGAACTGCATTGGTGTAGTCCTTCGACACAAGGTTGTACAACTGTGCCTAAAAAATAAATAGGAGATCGATCATTCGTGCCCAAACACAACAATTGACATAAGTACAAAATAGGAGTTTAAAAGACTACACCAAATAGCTGCGCATTTCAATTGAAAAAAAAGTATGCTGAAGTAGCAAATATTAGCTTTTTGCAATCGTGAAGTCATTATTTAAAAATATTTATATATCAATTGACATTTCCCATAGTTTAGAACAAGTAAAAAATTTGAATAAATATGTATGCAATACAGTTATATAGATATAGATATATATTCAAGTAAATGGTTTGCGGATTTCCGAACTTTGACAAGTGAGCGTGGGGTTTTATTGCAGAAAGTACTTCAGAATCTAATGAAACAAACTAAGCACTTTTTTTTATTTGATGGTAGCTAAAACTTGCCTTAAAAAAAGAAAGTTAATTAGTCTGGTAGATAAAATTTACCAAAATCATTAAAGATAAGTTGAACGACGCTATGCCAAAAACAATAACATTTCTTCGATTGAGATTGTGAATAAATCAAACCATGTGATTTCAAAAGTTTTTATGTGTCCAGGTATAGCAATCACTAAAAGTTAGTATAGTGTTATAAAAATACTTACAGTTTTCTTCGTCAGAACGATCGGAACATTCAAAGCTATCATCACATCGATATGCAGATTGAATACAAGTTCCGTCAGCGCACTCAAACTTACTTGCAGCACATGTCGCCTCTGTTAATAGAAATACAAGTGAGAGGTTCATATAATCTTACTTAATAATAACACGTGGTCATGAGGCATGGACGACTGAAAAACGTAAATCGTTCTACAGTGTATGTGTTTAAGAAAAAGTAAATAAAGAGTCATGCAAACTCGAAAGAAACAATGGGATATTTGACCTGATAAATAGAACATGTAGAAGACATTCTGACAACGATAGTTAAAACATGAATAAAATGAAATATGGAGTAAACGTTTATAAGACAGGACTCCCCGGAGATAAGTCAAATTCATATATGATATGAAAGAAAGGGATTTTGAATTTTGGATCATCAAATGTTAAATATCTGACAAGACTTATCCCCGATGTAGATAAATTGCAAATCATTATAATAATGTATATATTCAACAATAGTTAAACTATTGGTGAGTAACCGAGTTAAAACTAGTTGTGTATCTTTGTAGTCTATGATACATATATTAAGATGTTTTACACAAATATGCAAGTATTTTAATGTAAGGATTATGTCCCATAAACTTAATATGAAACTATTATTTAGTACCTGATACATTGTGATACGTCTCAAAAATAATAAAATAATAATAACTGAAATATTGGCTCGGGGTCTTTGTAATACCGAAACTATGTTATTATTTATTTTTGCTGTTATTTTAATGTTGTTTAAAGCCATGTTTTATTATGATCGATAAGTTATTATTAACGCTTTTATTTCCACAAACTATATTTACCTGTCACATCGTAAGTAGTTATGAAAATTAATACAATGACAAGGAACGATATTCTTAGCTTCATCTATCCTTCATTCATCTGAAATTGAAAGAGAACAGTATGGGGAATTTACAAATTATTATGTGGAAAGGTTCATTAAATTTATATAATAAAACCTATACTATATATTTATATATTGCTTTCTCTGTTTTTAGATCTTTGCAATTAATACCGTTATAAAGCAGTTTATTTTCACACTGAACCCTGTCATGATATATTGAATGTAGATTGTTCCTATTGTTAGACGATATATAGGTATTATTTGGCTATTGTTAACATGTGCTTTATAATGTTAGTGATCACAAATAATCAAGATTGACACACAATGAAGGTAAAATTTATAATTAATAACATTTGAACTTCCTGTTTTCGTTCATTGAAAATATATATTTCATTCATGTGTTGTCTATTTCTATAAGGAGTGACTTTAAATTTGGTTGCCTTTACTTACATTTTTAAAGGGGAAATAAAATGAAGAATATTTAAAATATTTAATAAATATAGGATGGTTCTGATTTTCAATTAAGTATCATCTTGGGTTTGACGATGTAAAACATCGCCATGCTTATTTTTCTTTTTTAATTTTCAATACCTAGTATTAAAAAAAAAGACGTCACAAAAACATAAAATTATACATACTTATTTATTCAATTAGTTCATCAGTACTATTTCAATAAGTAAATACAAAAATAGTTTGAGTGTCATTTATATATTTTTAATAAAAATTATCTTGTATTTTATATTATGTATAATCAATGCATTCATATAAGGAGTCTTCAGTGTTGTGTGTTTAACATGTAAAACCGTTAAATATTCTTCATTTTATTAAATAAACTTCTGTATATAAGCGTCTGAAATTAAACTGCAATTAAAGTTCATTGATGTTTTTAAGCGTCTGTATAATTATGCATTTTACAGTCATTCTTCACTTCGTTATTTAGCATCATGAGTTTAAACTACCTTATACAGGTACATATCATACTAATGTTCCCGCCAATTCAAATGTTTATTTACAAACTACACGATTATGTTTTTACCTGGGTCGTTGACCAATCCAGCAATGAGTTACAATGTATGATATGACAGACAACTATAAGTTACAACCTTCCGAGAACAAATGTATTTTGCTGACATAGAATGCAGTTTTTCCAAAAATCCACGAAAATTTTGCAAGTCATTTATACTTTATGTGATCAGAGTTGTAGACCATGCTATAAAGTATTAAATCAAATAAAAAAAAATCATCAGAAGGGAAACTACTGTGGGTTCATTATTATTCGTTGGATACCAATTTTCGTGGATTTCGTGGGTACCGGGAAACCACGAATTTAAATATTCAACGAATTGCAAATTTTCTAAAGGAATATATACATACTTTGTCAAAACCACGAAATTAAATACCCACGAATATGCAAGTTTTCCTCAAACCACGAAAATTGGTACCCACGAAAATAAATGAATCCACAGTAATATACATTTGCGGGTAATTATTGAAATTTAAAAAAAAAAAAAACCCAGTAATTTCACTTTCCTTTTCAATTTCTTTTTAATAAATATAAATACTTTTATAAAAAAAACCATTGGATATATTTAAATAATTAAACTGACATAATCAAACAGTGTATATAAAGTGCGAATCCAGTCACCTCATTTTCACTGTTGTATGCGAGTATGTTCATTGTAGAATAAAGGATCATGGGAAAACTTTATTTGTTTACGTTTTGAAAATACCAAAATAATTGATTTGAAACTAAATTTTAACATATTTTCATTATGATGTGTCTTTTGAATGTAAAATAACAGTATTAAAGTTCAAATATGTGTAAAAAAGCAACATAACATAGGATATCAGTTAATAAAAGCGATCCATTTTCACTATAGTTGCGATGAATTATCACTGTATGGCCTTCATTTCTGATGTAGAATTTTCGAAAATGCGATGAATTTTTATTGTAGATTACTGTAATAATTAAACTTGCAACAAGTGAAAAACTTATTTCATTACTTTAATATTTATATCTATTTATAACTTTTATATGTCTATAGAAACTGGCTGGCCATTTATACGTTTTCCCACAGTATTGACATGTGTGAACTGAAAACTGAAATGTTTCCCCGCAATGTTTTTTTTTCCGGTTCGTATATTGCTATGATGTCGTTATCGTCTGCGTCGTCCGAAGACCCATTTGGTTTCCGATCAACTTTAATTTAAGTAAATGGATCTATATAAATTTTAAAGAAGGTTCAATACCACAAAAGGAAGGTTGGGATAATGTTGGGGATGATGGTTCCAACCGTTTACGAAAAAGGGGCCTAAAAGAAGCATGTTTTTAGTTTTAGGATAATTACTTGTGTATAAGAATTTTGATTGTTCTGAAATTGTACCACAGTGTTCAATACCACAAGTAGAATGTTAGGTTTCATTTTGGGGTTATGGTACTAACAGTTTAGGAATGAAGGAACAAAAAGGGACAAAAAACAATCATGTTTGTAGTTTCCGGATAATTACTTGTTTGACGTTTTTGGATCTTTTTCGCATTATCACAAATGGAAAACTGGGATTTTGTTCGGGGATAATTGCCCCAAACATGCAGAAATTAGGGGTAAAATTAATGGCAAAACAAACATTTTTCTAGTTTCCAGACAATATCTTGTGTTCAAGTGTATGGACCTCTCTAAAATTGTACTACAAGGTTCATTACCAGAAAGGAAAGACTGGGATTTGGTTTGATGGTTATATATCCTAGAAGGAAAACAAAATGTTATGGGCGGGAAGAAACCTTCAGTTGCACTGTCACGGAATAGAAGTTCATTCATAATATAAGTTCCAAAAGGAAAAGATATTCTGGAATATTATTTCCACAGGAAGAAGTATTACCGTAAATGTTCCTAACGGAATAAATGTTATAGAATATTTGTTCCAACAGGAATAGATATTATGACAATGTTTATAACAAAGTTTCCATTGGAACTTCTGTTTGGTGGAACAAATATACGTTGACAGCACAGTATGGCGCATACAATTTAAGATCTTTGACCACATTTACCTTGTGTCAGAAACCTGTATAACGTCATAAATTTGATCACAATCCAAATTCAGATAGTATCAAGCTTTAATATTATGTCCAAATTTGCCCCAACTGTTCAGGGTTCGATCTCTGCGGTCAGCGAAGCATTTTTAATGTTTTACTATAAAACGAGCAGATGTGATTAAAAGTTCCTGTTGCCTTCTTCATATGGTAAGCTATGCCAGCATAGGCGTATCAAGGGGGGGGGGGGGGGGCTTGGAAAAATTTGGTTGATTATATAGGGAATCACTGAAGCATGACTTGAGCCCCGTCCCCCCTTTTTATGTCAGCCATCGGACCCGCCTTACAAAAAGTTCTGGATCCGCCACTGCCCAGTTCTGCTTTTGAAGTGTTTCAAACAATGAGTACAAATCAGGCTTTCTCCATGCTATCAGTTGTTATGCTTATTGAGAAGTCTTAAAATTTTAATTCACACTGGTCACATTTGTTTAACCCATTAGTGTGGATCTTCTTATGCCTGGGAAAACTAGCTACCCATTTTGTCTTGAAAGGACAATACGTGCATTGGTATGAAGACCCCTCCTTAACTTTTTTTCTTTTTTCTGTGATTAATCTTCACTTGCCTCCCCTATTGTCGAGCCCCCAAATGCCTCAACATCCATATTCTGAAGGAAAGATAGTTTTTAGCTCGATTGTTGCTTGCATGTTCTTTACTGTATAAAATGAAACGACAATGTGACATATAATTATCCAAAGTCATTAAAGCTTGAAATGCAAGTCAAGTTGTGTAGGGCAAACTTTATCTGTCAAAAACGTATACTGATAACGTTGCATTGGAACATGATTTACGTGTTGTACAGCACCCTTGATACTACCGCAGAGGTCGAACCCTGAACAGTATGGGGTAAGTATGTACACAACATTTAAGCTAGACTTCATTTTTGATGAAATCAAAAACATGTTGAACTTCGGACCCTTTGGGCCTCTATGTGGACCATTTCGATAACTTGGCCAAAAATACAAAAATCCCAAATTTAAAAACACGGTAAGATTCAGCATTCCAAAGTACCCCAAATATTCAACTGTTGTTGAAATCCAAAAGAATTTATTTCTTGACAGTTTGGACCCCACAAACTTGTTAAATGGGCCAAAAATCAAAAAAATAATAATAAACACAATCATGTATGAATTCAGCCTACCAAAGAACCTCAAATTTTATTTTGGACCCTGTGGGCTAATTTAAAACCGGACCCAAAATCAAAAATCTTACTTCAAAACCTCATCGAAATCGGTCAAGAAGTGATTTATAAAAAAATATTAGAAAGTATTGTTGTTTTTATCCCATTCTATTTCGATAGACATGCGAGATGTACGTATTCAGTGATTAAGTTTCAATGCATTGGATAAATATAACTACACTTTAAATAAAGATTCTGATGAATTATAAAAAATTCTATGACATGCTTCTTCTGATTGGTAAATAGACACAAACTCGAAATCCAACGATAAATGTTTGCACATGCGTATAATGACTACTGCAGAAACATGACTTTTATCAAATTGGCATGCATTTGAAAATATTTTGTATTAATCTAAGAAACACTTTCAACTCTAAAATGATCCACATATTGTTATGTTATGACAACGATGTGTTTTATTTGAAATAAATATTAATTCTATTGAATTTATTGGAGTGTTCAATCAAACTTTTAATCTCAAAGTCAGCACTATCAAATCCTTTTCTTACTTTAATTATTGTTTGTGCAAGTCGGCTGAATTTGGAATTTAATGCATAAAAATTAATAAAATTCATACAGTGAAAATGCACCGCATATACAATACTAATGAATCGCTCTACAGTGAAAATGAAAGTAAAGTATCATTATTCAACAGTAAACATGACTCGCATAAAGATAGCATCATAGTGGAATTCAATACAATATGGGCAAACTGAATAACAAAAGCTATTCTACGTTATACAACATTAATAATTGTGTTGTAATGAATATTTTTTTGCTAGTTTTTAATCACCTGCACGATTTGTTCGTAAAACGTCCTAAATATTCACCTATTTCTGTATATATTTCACGTATGAATGGCTCTCGGCGCGTTAAAAACCCGTTCCCATCTCTTATTTTGTATAACTTGTATTATTTATTACTAAATATAGTACATGTGAGCAATTTTCTTCATTTTCTTCAAAAATCATAATTTTTTCGTCTGTTTATTTACCATTCTACATCAGAAATGCATGGCATATACAGTGAAAATGGTATTTTAGGATCCGCACTTTACATACACTGATCAAATGATATTGAAAAAAGTGACAAAAAGAGATATGAGTAAAAATCAACTTCAAACTTACCTGTTTATATGAACACTTTGTGTTTATCAGTGTGTATGCAATAAACAAACTGCGGTGGACTTCCTCATTTTCCTATCGAATATACAATAATACAAATGGAAATGTTCAATTCCAATAAGTTGAATCGATTACTATGATTAGGATAATTTTAGGATTGGAAATGGAAATACCCTTAATAAAATTGATTTAAACATTCAATGTAATTCACATGTATTGAACTTCTATAGAAAAGAAATATGACTCTTTTTATAATAAAAGGAAAACAATATGTTTTACAACAAATACATTATGAATAACTTTTTGGCAAAACATTTTTTTATAAATAAAGTAGTGTTGAACTTCGTTCAACAAAATGAAACAAAGAATGAAAATCGATTAACAATGAACGATTTTGTGTATAAATTATTTATTTTCTGAATATTCAAAGAACTGAAATAAATTATGATAAATTAAATTTCGTATGTATCATTCAGGTGGTTAAGAATTGTTAGTTATTTCACGAAAAAATGTAAAAATCAAGTTCAATTATTTTTGGATTATGCTACATTTTAGAAGCATATATTCTAATTAATTCTAGCTTAAATATTGGAATAACGCTAGTGTCTATACGTAAACCTCGTTGTTGATAAATGTTTTGCAAGAATGGTACTCTCGTCATTCAACTTTTGATATTTGGCTTGATGATAAGTAGTTATCAAAAGTACCAGGATTATAATTTAGTACGTCATACGCGCGTTTCGTCTTCATAAGACCCATCAGCGACGCTCATATCAAAATATTTATAAAGCCTAACAAATACAAAGTTAAAGAGAATTGATGATCCAAAATTCCAAAAAGTTGTGCCAAATACGACTAAGGTAATTTTGCCTGGGATAAGAAAATCCTTAGTTTTTCGAAAAATTCAAAGTGTTGTAAACAGGAAATTTATAAAAATGACAACATTATTGATATTCATGTCGACGAAGTGTTGACTACCGGGCTAGAGATACCCTAGAAGAATACATTGTGTATCAGAAGCAACTTAGTATCACTAAAGGTACGTCAAAAATAAACACTTTGTAACCTTTTATAAAGATTTTTTGTTGAGTTTGATAACTCATTGTGGTCATCTTTTTCCAAGCTGCCGTATGTTTGTGTCATTTTGTTTCTTCTTGAAGAGTTGTCTCATTGGCAGTCATATCACATATATTGAAATTTCAAATTATATTGAAATTTCATTTTGGGTTCCTAGCTAATGTTGTTCGAAGCATCTAGCACTTATAACTTTAAAATATTTAACTAATACATGTATAAAGGATTTGTTGATTTTAATAATTCGTGGCGATCATCTTGGAAAGAAACCGCCATATTGAAATTTCAAGGTGGGTACATAACCATTGAACTTTGAAACATCCAGCACTACTACCATGTCTATATATCTTTATTCTCATAAACCAAAAATCCATGGTAAAGAGATATTATAAACACTAATACTATAACATATAGTCATAATTAATACAAATGTATGGTCTACAACTGGAAAAATGTAATATAAAAAACACATTATGCATGTATACAATATTATATAAAAAAAAATATTAAACAATGTTTCCCCTAAGGGTCCAGGTGTTTATTAATCAGTCTGACAAATTTGCACAAATGATTCAACATACTGATGTTTCTAGTATTCATCAAATCATGAAATTTCAATATGTTTGGTCTTATTAGATAATATGTTTTCAATTTTTTTTCTCTATCATGATTAAATTTCAAACATTCAAAAATATAGTGGAATTCATCCACAATATCTCCTAGATTGCATAGTTTACAATTTCGATTTTCTCTAGGTACATTTTTTCACCTTCCAGTTTCAATAGGAAGTTTATGACTGAGTATCCTAAATCTACAAAAAGTAATAATATTTTTAACATCTAGGATCATAAAAAATAGTTTTCTCTTTCAGCATTATCTTTGAATAGACGATAAGTAACAGCTTTTGGCGATTCTAATATGATAGAGTGCCAATTTTGTTTAAATTGATCTACAACACTAACTTTAACCTTATGATAACACCATGAATTACTAACAAAGTACTGTGAATTCCAAACATATTCTTATTTTCATATGAATCGGAGTTTCTTCAAACACTTGCCAAAAACAAGAAGATCAAAGAAGCCAGGAAATTTAGGTTCACATCCAGATGTATTGATGAAGTTCAACAAACTTTTCTGATTGGATTACATTGACTTGAAATTGAAGTAACAACAGACACAGCTTCCTCCGCCTCACTTTCTAACCTATACCTCCAATTTGACAAACACGGTCATCTCGGTACCAGAACCTTTTGATGCTAAGAACCTGGCAAACGAGACGAACATGATTTTAAAATTATCAACCCCCTCCCCCTTGGATAGTAATATAAAAACTTCATTTGCATAAGGGATACAGATTTCCAAACTTATAAGGTATTCAAGAGCTTGCAGCTCCTACTCAGACTTTGTAAAACTTTGTCAGTGTAAGAGCAGAAATGCTAAAAAACGTTTCGTCATTTTTCTAAATCTAAAAAAAAGAAACCAATTGCAAGACCTTAATTGTTGATAAATATTCCGTATCAACTTTACAAATAATACATTATAGTATAGATTCTGGGTACTGAAGTTGTTTATAATCCAAATAGCGTGTTATATTATTTTATTTATTTGTCTTTCTAGTAATACTTTAACTGTTTATTTTGTTTTTATTGATTTCCATTTGACGTGCCATTTGTACATCCTGTCATTGTGTTATTGTTCTATGATAATTCTCGTATCCTTGTCTTTTAATTTTCTTTATATGCTTTAGCTAAATGCCTTTTTGGTATATATGACGTGGCTCTGTACTTATACATTCCGTTATTATGCTATTGTTAACCATTTTTGTATTCTTGTCTTGTTTGCTAATGTGCTATGTCTATATGTCTTTTTTTGTTTCTTTGATACATATATGACGTGGATCTGTGCTGCTTGTACATCATGTCCTTGTGTTATTGTGCTTTGGTAAAGTGTATTCTCATCTTTAAATTTTGGTCTATATGTCATTTTGTGCTTCTTTGTTACATATTTGTGTGTGTTTATAGTGATTAAGATTACAACACACTGTTGACGGCTGTACCCTTATTGTTTTACATTTTTTACCTATTATGGCTGTTTGTTTTGTTCACACATCGTTGTCATTATAATGGAATTTGCTACGACTGTCATACAAGTGAGAAGTTTAACTAGCTTTAATACCAGGTTTGATCTACCATTTTATACAGAAGTAAATGCCTGTACCAAGTCAGGAATATGACAGTTGTAATACAAACTCAAAAGCTCAAACTCTCATATTCCTGACTTGGTAGTTTTCTATAATACAAAAAAACCATCAAATTTGGCACTGTAGTAGTTCTTGGTTTTTCAAAAATATTGATTACAAACCCTATTAGAGAGAGTGGCTATTTCTAAAATGGCCACCATAAAATATCAAAATCAACATAATCATTTATATTAGAAGTAAAATCACAAAAATACTGAACACGGAGGAAACTTCAAACAGGAAAGTCTCTGGTCTTTTTATTATCAAACCCAAAATTCATTCACCGATCTGCCGAAGCTTCTAAAACAATATTTAACGTTTGATTAACAAGGATAGGATCTCCCTGTCTCTGATGTTGCTTGTCCCAGACGACAGATGATCTAGGGTAAGTTTTCTTTGTCTCTGACCTAGCTTTTCCTAGTCGATATGTGACTCGAGATAAGTATTGTCTGTCTCTGACCCGGCTTGTCCAAGTCGAAAGAAAACCCATGTTAACATTTCCGTCAAAAGTGCAGCTGGTTGTAGTTGGATGACACAGGGTGAGATTTACTCGTCATTGTCGGAGACACAGGGCAATATTTTCCTGCCTCTAACAAGTATTGTCCTAGACGACATCTGTCCCAGGGTAATATTTTTCTGTTTTGATGCAGTTTGTCCAGTTGGATGATCAAAGGTCAGATTTGTCAATTTCTGACTAAGCTAATCCAAGTTCGTGATTCAGTGTCAAATCTCCCTGTCTCTAAAGCACTTGGTTCAGTAGAGAGATGATCCAGGGTAAGATTTCCCATTCTCAGTTATAGCTTATCCCTGTCTTGAGACGACCCATGATGATATTTCTTGTTTCTAATGCATCTGCTTCTAGTCCAGTTATTTATAAGACATGTATTACCAAAATAAGACTTAGTAGTCATGATTTACAAATGTAGCTCGTAATAAAAAAAATATAGTCCAGAGATATTCCTAAGAACGCGCCCGTCTTTTATACTGCTTGACCCAGTTGGGTGACTTAAATTAAGCTTCTCTTCTCCATTACCCAGCTTTCAGTCAAGAGAGTCAAAAGATGAAACAAAATCTTGCAATAAAGAGTATGATTAAACAGGTTAAGATGGGAGCAATTAATAAAATCATTGGATTTAAGTGTTGTTGGGTTTACTTCTCATTAATGTGAACTACTCATATCTCTTTATACAAAAAGGATATCTATTTAGTTTTCAATGAAAGAACGCAAAACTCTTGAAACCATATTATCGTAAACTAGTCAAGGAGTCACAATATACAAACTTAGGTATAGAAGTCCGGCTGTGATTTGAGAAATATCAATCACCATCTGTATATATTGCTTTATGCAAAATTTCCTTCCCATTCATATATTTCGTAGATAAATTACAAGCATTATTTATATGTAGAAAACTAGCGATAGTCACGCTGGTGTGCAATGGTTTGCCGCTGAAATGCTTGGGACCATATGCATGTTCTTTTTAGTCACGTTCAAGTAGCTACGCCTTAAAGCGATAGTGGTTTCGCTGAAGTGCGATGGGTTACATGAACTGTATTTCCAATGTTTTAACTGATTCATATGTCGACGAAGAAGTCAATTAGTTTGATCAAAGCAGCTTTTCATGTTTATTAAGAATATTATACGTCTTAGTATAAGGAGTCACGGTAAATATTCGTCGTATTTCTATTCATGATTATAACGTTGTATATAGATATAAGAAGATGTGTTGTGAGTGCCAATGAGACAACTCTCCATCAAAATAACAATTTAAAAATAGTAAACCATTATAGGTTAATGTACGGCCTTCAACACGGAGCCTTGGCTCACACCGAACAACAAGCTATAAAGGGCCCCAAGATTACTTTCTAAATAAGCTTGGAAAAAATAAGACGCTGTTCATACAATCTTTATTGACAACACTCGGATCACTTTCGATTGTCCTTCTTCAAGGAATATATATGTAATTCAACCAACTATTAAATACACTATACTGTATGGTGTAACAGTAAGAAATTACAGTAAAGGTTAAAATCTAGAACGACAAATTAAAACTTTAACCGTGACCTCCATTTCAAGGTAAACAATCACGGAACTCAATCAGAAGACCCTATGTTCTGTGTTAGACATTTACAAGTGGACGATAGGTTATGTGTATGACATTAACACGTGGATGATATGTTCTGTGTATGACATTACACAAGAAATATATAATATGAACAGTCAATTAACGGTAAGGTTTTAACAACATCATCACACAATTTTGGGGAAAACAAGTTCGATTCCAAGGGACCCCCCATTTCGTTACACTCTCCCTACCTTTGACATATAATGTTTGTCGCCAAACATGAATAGACTTTCCCTAAAATTTAAAACAAGTTCTCCCATATCTTTCATTAAAAGTTTAAACATTCTTTAACATACATATTCAAAATTATAAAACAATATTTGATCAAATATAATACAATCTTCTGAGTGTTCATTGTTCTTATACGTCATATGTATATATACGTCTTCACTCAAAGTTTGAATTACGCACTTGTTATTTCTGATCCTATAATCTTGAAAATGTTCTTATAGCAACAACATCTCTTCTTCTTATAACGATTGTTCATAAAATACAAGTTCTGTTTTTTACGAATGTTTATAGAGCACAAACATATCTTCTTCACTTGACAAATGTTCATAAAACACCAATACACCTTCTTCTCATAACGACAGTTTATAAAATACGAGTTCTGCTTATTTTAACAAATGTTTATATAGAGCACCGACAAATCTTTTCCACTAGACGTTCTAGACGAATGTTCATTAAGCAGCAACACTCCTACTTCGCGTTATGAATGTTCTTACATCAGATATATATAATTATGTGTGTTCTGACAAATGTTTATAGAGCACCATCAAATATTCTCAGCGGGACGAATGTTCAAAGAGCACTATTATACAAATGAATTTCCTGAAAAGAAGTTACATATTACACAACAATCAACAAATGCCGTAAACAATATCAATAAAAATCTGAAATCAATTGACATTTAATTTAAAAAAAAACTCTTTCCTTATCAAATATACATGGACTTTTACCTTTAAAAATTAAAACTCAATAATCATTGATACAAGTATATCTATTTCTGCAACAATGAGACACGAGAACCAGTATTTATTAGACTGCGTTGGTAATACGGCAGTCCCTATCGGCATCACTACGCTTCAATTAGCGAGGGGTAAATCACTACGTGCATACACTGTCTTCACAATCTTGGACATCGTATTATTCATGGATGAATAACAAACAAAATAAACCCACTAACAATGGACCTGGTATCAATCAATCAATTTAATTTCATGTCAAAAACATTGACAACTATATATAAACTATCAGAATATATTTATCTGACTGAATTTTTCAAAATCATTGGACTCTTCTTAATCATAATTAGTCTCAGCTAAAACTTGGTCCTCAGTTTCACCTACTAATAGTTTCCCCGACCAGTCATTTGGTCTGCCACTTTTCTTTGAATTAAGTTGTTATTTCTGTTACATGGAATTTTTGAAAGACGACCTGAAATGTCATCAACTTGTTCAGATAATTAAATTTCCCTATTTAGATCAAAATTATCATATTTATTTACAGCATGGACTGGCTTAGTGTCGTATTTACGTCTGTTGTTTTGGAAGGCTTCATATTCAAGAGCTACTTGAATGGCGTTATCAATATTTTTTGCTTTGGCCGGGAAAACGGCTCATTCTATGTCAGCATCATTTAGGGAATCAATAAAACAATCACGTGCTAAAAGTTCCTTAACCTCCACTGGAGCTGATGGATACGCTAATCTTACTAGACGTTTTATGTCTTGGCCTGATACAGGTATTTGTTCCGTGCTTCCGCGTATTTTACTTTTCATTTGCGCACAGTACATTTCTGCTTGGTTTTCTTGTTGCGAACGTGATGCTAAAGCGGTAGTCAGTTGTACAAAATTGGTCCGATCTCTGGTCTTAAATTGGTTAAAATACTTTGGGCGGTACCTCTTAAGTTAGTAGATAATTCTAAAGCTTTCTCTAGGTCTGCAATTAATTCAAACTTACCTAAATAGTCTTCCCAATTACCCTCCCCATCATAAAGTGCTTGTTTCTTTTTGTAACGGTTTGTATTTTGTTAGTTTATGTCATATTCACGCTCAAAATTTGGTTTATTGCTAATGCCAGCATAACTAAAATTACTGATCATTTCATCAGTACGGTGTTCATGGTCGGTCCCGTTAACCCCAACTCTGAATCGTCCGCCGGACGTCAAAGGTAAGGCTTGGTACGTTGCCCCCATATTATGGAGTACGCCCCGGTCCAAAGTCCTAGGTAAATCTCCCGAATCCCATCTGGATTCACAAGACGTCGCAACCCGTCTTGTATTCCCAGAGTCTCCCTCAGCAGAACCCTTTGCATCAGCAGTACCCTCTGCTACAGCATAACCTTCTGCTATAGCAGTACCCTCTGCTATAGTAGAACCTCTGCTTTCTGAATCCAATACCCATACCTAGACCTGGCAGCATGGTTATAAAGAGTGCTTGACTCTTCACCAAGATTCTGTTTTACCGGGCATGTCGGATTTGGTTCCAAATGCACAACCGTTGCCCTATTTGAAACTTCCTTATTTTTCACTTGGTCAATGGCCACTTTCGTTGATGGTGATAGACCTCCTGACAATGGCCTTTTGTCAGTCTGATGTATACCATTCTTTTCGTATCTATCTGTATTCTTGTGCGGGCCAATGATCTTGGTTCACTCTGATGCTTATCTCTCCGGTCGGCGTCAGATCATGGAATATTTCACAGGACCGAGATCGGGGGAGCACTGGTCTTCCCTGGGCAGTTAACCTAGGTGTTTCAAATTTATTTTCCGCGCTATTAATTTTCTTATATTTATTTATGCCTTATCTTAAATATTATCAAACTTATTGTAAGAATATAAAAATGTAGGTACGTGCCTCCGCTGCCACCACTGTAACGAAAACCGAGCGGTGAGGCTTTGGTTTTAAACTATAAATGTGTAACCCTTAGTGTGTTGCTATAAGAATGTGTTTTACTATAGATAATTTAGCTGATCTGTAACAATAACATCTTCATGCCTTATATATCATGTACTGTAGTACGCCGCTAGATTAAAACTGACGTGGAAAGGTAACACACGGCCAGCGAAAGCTCTTTTTTTGAGAGCCCAGGTGGTCGTGTGGTCTAGCGGGACGGCTGCAGTGCAGGCGATTTGGTGTCACGATATCACAGTAGCATGGGTTCGAATCCCGGCGAGGGAAGAACCAAAAATTTGCGAAAGCAAATTTACAGATCTAACATTGTTGGGTTGATGTTTAGACGAGTTATATATATTTATATATATAGAACTAACGTTATAACTGGCGACCCTTTTCTCTTGTATCGTGGTACTTTGTGGTATTCTGGTAGATCTAAGGATGGTTATGTATAGGTTTTTGTAGTACTTTGTGGTATTCTGGTCGATCTTAGTTTGGTTCTGTTTAGGGTTTTGTTAGAATAACAGACTCGTCAGATATGTTCTGTTTTTGACATAACAAGTGGACGATATGTTCTGTGTTTGATATTAACAAGTGGACGACATGTTCTGTGTTTGGCATTAACAAGTGGACGATATGTTCTGTGTTTGATATTAACAAGTGGACGATATGTTCTGTGTTTGACTTTAACAAATGGACGATATGTTCTGTGTTTGATATTAACAAGTGGACGATATGTTCTGTGTTTGATATCAACAATTGGACGATATGTTCTGTGTTTGGCATTAACAAGTGGACGATATGTTCTGTGTTTGGCATTTACAAGTGGACGATATGTTCTGTGTTTGACATTAACAAGTGGACGATATGTTCTGTGTTTGGCATTAACAAGTGGACGATATGTTCTGTGTTTGGCATTTACAAGTGGACGATATGTTCTGTGTATGACATTAACAAGTGGACGATATGTTCTGTGTATGACATTAACAAGTGGACGATATGTTCTGTGTTTGGCATTAACAAGTGGACGATATGTTCTGTGTTTGGCATTTACAAGTGGACGATATGTTCTGTGTTTGACATTAACAAGTGGACGATATGTTCTGTGTTTGATATTAACAAGTGGACGATATGTTCTGTGTTTGGCATTAACAAGTGAACGATATGTTCTGTGTTTGGCATTTACAAGTGGGCGATATGTTCTGTGTTTGACATTAACAAGTGGACGATATGTTCAGTGTTTGACATTAACAAGTGGACGATATGTTCTTTGTATGACATTAACAAGTGGACGATATGTTCTGTGTTTGACATTAACAAGTGGACGATATGTTCTGTGTTTGGCATTAACAAGTGGACGATATGTTCTGTGTTTGACATTTACAAGTGGTTGATATGTTCTGTGTTTGACTTTAACAAGTGGACGATATGTTCTGTGTTTGGCATTAACAAGTGGACGATATGTTCTGTGTTTGACATTTACAAGTGGTTGATATGTTCTGTGTTTGACATTAACAAGTGGACGATATGTTCTGTGTTTGTCATTAACAAGCGGACGATATGTTCTGTGTTTGACATTTACAAGTGGTTGATATGTTCTGTGTTTGACATTAACAAGTGGACGATATGTTCTGTGTTTGGCATTTACAAGTGGACGATATGTTCTGTGTTTGGCATTAACAAGTGGACGACATGTTCTGTGTTTGGCATTTACAAGTGGACGATATGTTCTGTGTTTGGCATTAACAAGTGGACGATATGTTCTGTGTTTGGCATTAACAAGTGGACGATATGTTCTGTGTTTGACATTAACAAGTGGTTGATATGTTCTGTGTTTGGCATTAACAAGTGGACGATATGTTCTGTGTTTGACATTAACAAGTGAAGACATGTAAGTCATATCGAAACAAGTATAAAAACACTAGCAGTAATTAATGTTAATGAATGAACTTTTCGTTGCTGTACCACTAAACTGTTCTATACTATAATGTCTTTGTAGATGCCAGGAGTGATATTAGGATGAGAATTAAGAATCTTTTATTAATGTTTGTGTTAATTACTGTTAGTGAAAATCTTTAACCAGTGGCCGATATGTTCTTTGTATGACATTAACAAGTGGACGATATGTTCAGTGTTTGATATTAACACTGGACGAAATGATCTGTGTTTGACATTTACAAGTAGACGATATGTTCTGTGTTTGGCATTAACAAGTGGACGATATGTTATGTGTTTGACATTTATAAGTGAACGTTATGTTTTGTGTTTGACATTTACAAGCGGACGATATGTTCTGTGTTTGACATTTACAATTGGACGATTTGTTATGTGTTTGACATTAACACGTGGTTGATATGTTCTGTGTTTGACTTTAACAAGTGGACGATATGTTCTTTGTATGACATTAACAAGTGGACTATATGTTCTGTGTTTGACTTTAACAGTGGACGATATGTTCTGTGTTTGACATTAACAAGTGGACGATATGTTCTGTGTTTGACATTTACAAATGGACGATATGTTCTGTTTTTGACTTAACCCTTATATACTGCCAGCGGGCCGATCTGGGCCGATTGACGTTACCTTTAACTGCCAATGGGCCGATCGGGCCGATTGATGTTGCCCTTAATGCGGGGTTCACACATTGCCGATTATTGCTCCTGTTTGAGATCAGACAGCGATACGAAACGAAAAGTGAAAAAGTCGGATTACTATCCTCAATTATCTGGAATGTCCTATCATTGTAAGAACGCAGTCGTTCAATTTCGAAACAGATTCCTAATCATATGAGTTACTTTCATATTAAATCGTCTGATTCTATAAAACTATGTTTTCCTTACTAGTCTTATGAAACTATTTCAATTCCTCTCTAATATACATGTAAGTCATATCGAAACAAGTATAAAAACACAAGAAGTAATTAATTTTAATGAATGAACTTTTCGTTGCTGTACCACTAAACTATTCCATACTCTAATATCTTTGTAGATGCCAGGAGTGATATTAGGATGAGAATTAATAATCTTTTATTAATGTTTGTGTTAATTATCTCCCAATTGATACGATATTCCCGTGCTTGCATTTCCTATCATGATTTTCTTGATAGAGGGTTACTGCTCACAAGGAAGCTATTAAACCAAGAGTTCCAAATGGTGAAGTTGAAATCATCCCTTCGTAAATTTTACGGACGCCATCACGAGTTGGTTGACCGTTATGGAATAACCGTTTCACAAATGATATCGGATATGTTCCTTACGTCGTAACTACAATCCCCTTCCCTTCCATGAATGTGACCTACCGAATAAGACTATTTACCGGATTTGTAATCACATAAGCAAAACAACGGGTGCCACATGTGGAGCAGGATCTGCTTACCCTTCTGGAGCACCTGAGATCACCCCTAGTTTTTGGTGGGGTTCGTGTTGTTTATTTTTTAGTTTTCTATGTTGTGTCATGTGTACTAAAGTTTTTCTGTTTGTCTTTTTCATTTTTAGCCATGGCGTTGTCAGTCTGTTTTAGATTTATGAGTTTGACTGTCCCTTTGGTATCTTTCGTTCCTCTTTTACTGTTAATGAAAATCTTGGTAAATATTTCATATTTATTTCATTTTTCAAGCTAAACAACACTAAAAATGTTTAAATACTGTTTGGCTCAGATTAGAATAGGTTTAAACCGAAATTTATTTCATATATATATTCTAATTAAGTTAAATACATGTTTATAAAAATTTCAGCATATGGTAGTCAATACAAAAGCACGATAGACGTCATTTCTTTTCATTTTATTTTCTTTTAAACTATAATCGTTTGATTGTAAATATATTGAAAAACCCTTAACATACAATTAAGGTTTAAGAAGACTAAAAGGCTTATTTCACCATTTGATAAGGAACTTTCGGATAGGAATGTTCTTGTTTGTGTTCGGTATTTTTGTTGTTTTACTACTTGAACTAAAGAGAGAAATTGCTTGTACTGAAAAATAAACAATTTTAAACTGTACCTTTATTTTGACAGAAGAGGCATGTCAAGTGGACGAATTTAAATGTTCTGACGGAAACTGTATTCCAATTGCAAATAAATGTGATTACGATGTTGATATCCCAGATCGTTCTGATGAAATCATTTGTAAGTATCAATTTATTGTGAGGTTGTATTTATATTGAGGTCTCTATACACAAATGATCTCAAATGAACAGCTAAATAAGATTTTTACATTTAAGAGACAATTATTTCAAAATAAATTGAGAATGAAAACGGAGTTAGTGTCAAAGAGACAACAACCTGGCAAAGAACTTAATGCTTTTCGTAACTTTTGTAAGAGTTGTTTTTCTTTATAAATAAATCATGTTATCCTGTTTTCAATCTGCATCGTTTGCATTTAAAATATTTGTATTTAGTAAAGAATGGAAATAGGGAATGTACCAAAGAGACAACAACCCGACCATAGAGCAGACAACAGCAGAAGGTCACCAACAGGTCTTCAATGGTACATACTTACACGCATATAACATCAACAACATATTCTCAATTATAAATGTAGCAATTAAACCACGTAGACCTTACGAATGATGTTCGGTGAAACCAAGCTAGTATTCCAATATGTGGCATCTTTCTCAGAATTTCATTTTCCATGTATTGTTATATACTTTGCTAGGATCTACTGTGCGAGCTTGTCCCGAAGGACTAAGCCGTTGCAGTTCAGGAAAATGTGTTGTTCAACAATTGGAATGTTCAACATCAGCTAACTTTGGAAACCATACTACGCCAGAAAGCAAATCAGGTGAACCATTATATATCAAATATTACTTAATCAGTTTTTTTTATTGTAGGTTTGAGTATTATTATACAAGAGCACTCCTGCTATATTTGATGTGTCCGTCCAAAGTAAGGACCTCAACATTGTTTTCAACGTAATTTATACAAATTATGTGTTGATGCAAAATGGTATCTATGAAGATTCGGATCACGACATGTCTGGTATCATTTAAACTTGTTTTATATTGACAAGATACTAATCGATTGATGACGAATGCATTAAAAAAATTAGATGTAAATAATGTAAAAGAAAATGAAGGCAAAATGGTACTTAACACATGCATTTTGGCATGGCACAATTGTTGTGTCTTTCATTGACAATGAATGACGCCAATACACTAAATCCTTTAGATGTTGGAAGTTGACTGATTTATTATTCAGTTTAAGATATTTCATTAGATGTTATTGGCTTTTAACTAGCTGTCAGTAGCTTTGAGTACCTGAAACCTTTACTTAGTGTCTTTCTTGTTGTGGAATATAAAGATACTCTGCCACGTCCAGTCTGTGTTTTCGTTAGATGTGTCCTGCATTATATCGATCTGATGATAAGTTAAATCCTTTTCAACTGATTGTCATAGTTTGTTTTAGTACTATATTATTTCACCAATGTCCTCGATTATTGGGAGGGTTGGGCGAAAAAAACTAGTTTACCCCCCCCCCCCCCTTTTTCACATCGTTATTTTCCTGTACCCAGTAATGAACCAGTAACTTATAACAGTGATCTTCGTAGGTTCATGTCTTTCAT
The DNA here is from genome assembly GCA_019925275.1 of Mytilus edulis. Classification (NCBI taxonomy): domain Eukaryota; kingdom Metazoa; phylum Mollusca; class Bivalvia; order Mytilida; family Mytilidae; genus Mytilus; species Mytilus edulis. The sequence goes on along the minus strand of CM034360.1, from coordinate 55,029,188 downwards.
ACTTGTGATAACATATATATATTTCTAGCTTGTCTTTTATAAAAATTATCAGAAAACTTGATAAAATTTTTTAGAAAACTTGATAAAAACTATTAGAAAACTTGATAAAAATCGGCTTATGACTGTAATATCAATCTAATTATGGTTGTAGATTTTTGTCCGAAATGAAACTCGCACAACGAAAATTATTTTTTTTAAATCTTTTCAGATTGTGATTGGAAAAAATGCGTACTAGTAACTATCTGTGTTGTAGTGGTGTGTTCCGTATCTGTAATTATATTTATGGTATTCATAAAGAAAAAAACGTAAGTAGATATACGGAGATGTGGTATGAGTGCAAATAAGACAACTCTCCATCCAATGCAAAATTTATAAAAGTACACCATTATAGGTAAAAGCGCGGTCTTCAACATCGTGCCTTGGCTCCCAATGAACAGCAAGCTACAAAGGGCTTAAAAATGTACAAGATTAAAACCATTCAAACGACAAAGCCAACGGTTTTATCTATATACAAAAACGAGAAATACGTATGAACCACATCAACAAACGACAACTAATGAACATCAGATTCCTGACTTATGATAGATGCAATCCATTGAAGCGGGTTTAAACGTTTTAGCAGTACCAAACCTTCACCATTAATTATCTGAAACAATATTGTTACATAACATAGAAAGACATACTATACAATCGTTTTTATATCGTTTTAATTATAGAACTGCGTATAAGACGAAAGATCCCTCTAACAAAAATGTTTACGGCATGACAAAACTAATCTTTGAATCGTTATCATTCATTTTTTTTTATTCTAATGCTTAATCCTGTATGGAATGACGAATATGGAATCGTTGAAAAAAACAGAATTTAATTTGCCTTACAATCATCAAATCTTCCATTTCAAATCCATCGATTTTTCTTGAAAAAAACAATTGTTGATATATAATCATACGGTCACCATATATGTTTTGGTCTATAAACCAATCTGTTTTAAGGCATACTACTTCATTACGTTACATTTTATGGTTTTGTTATTCTAGTTAACCAAGTTGAATGACGTATACCGTAATACGAAGTAGGTGACCCTATTATCATCTACGATCATTTAAACGGAAAATTCTGTATTAACAATATATATTATTCTTTAAGAAATAGCAATGTATTTTGAATTGGTGGGTTGATGATTGTAAGACAAGTTTAAGAACGTTTTAGCAGTTTCAAAACCACGCAAAAAAGGATACACACATATATATCATACTATGATTAGACTAAAGGATAATGTAATGAGCTCAGTCATGCTAGTATGACACTATTTTTATTGAACGATTTGTTTATTGAGTAATTTAATTGTTTATTCCAGGAGTTCAAAGTCAAAAACGGATCCTGTGGATTAAGCATTGAAATAAAAAGCGTTGAATAAGTGTGAAGAATTGAGGTTGATTTTTGTTCAAATTTTAGTTCATAAATTCTATATATAAACTTTAACAGAGTGTACAATAATCATTTTGAAAATAAACATAAAACATGATTGCCTGCTTATTTTTATCTTTCTATTTAGTTGTATTGTTTTTGTCATTTCCATAGTAACGTGGAACTTGTCTCGAAACCATATGATTAAAACTGCTTTATATAAAATATGGAAATAGGCTAGACACCAATGTAAAATATGCCTACAACATTAGGACACTGTATCGCCTTTAACATATACCCAAATCCATTTTGTATAGAACAGTATAATGGATCCATTAGAGTATTGATTGCAAATAATCATAACTACTTGTACTTTAATTTGATAAAACAAATGTTTGACCAAATTTTTAATCTCCATGTATACCATAACTTACAATTATACGCTATGTTCGTTCATGATGGCACTATATGGAATTCATTTGAACGTTGTCGTTGTCTGAATTCACTGGCTACTTGTTTTGTGGTGAAAGATATTATGTTACCAAGTTTCGGATCTGTAACTTAGACGATTTGGTCCTTTTCCTGAAATCAAACAAGCTCATAAACAGGAGACAGGGTTAAACTTAGTTACGCCCTCTATCCTATTTCTTCTCCGTAAACAAAGTTCGTCCAAATAACATAATGTTGATATAAGAAAAACAGTGAAAACAGTATGAATAAGCACTGAAACTTTGGACGCATCTATATAAAGGTTTTTTTTTCAATTGTAACTGATCTTGGTTCAATTTATGTTCAAAGTCATTTTTTAGATTACTATTTTACCACTAGCATCAGCTCTTGAAACCCTATACAAAGATTGACACGACATCATGACGATACTTACATTAAAGGACCACTAGCTGCCAAATTCATGTTCACTGATTTGACTCATATTCTCATATTTTATTTATAACAATGTAAAACCTTTTTCCAAACTATCAAAATTAAAAAATAAATAATTTATAGGAAATGGCCTTAATAAGATGTAGTTTCCTTCGTGTGAATTTTGGCCAAGACGCCATCTAATTAACTATCGAGTTGACCTTCTATGGCCATATAAAAAGTAAGATCACAAAAATACTGAACTTACAGCAAAATCAATTCGAAAAGTCCAAAATCACATGGCAAAATCTTTTCAATAGATGCCTATCTCTGAATAATGAACTTATTTATTGCTTCTCACATATTATTTAACTGCGTTCGCAATATTGCTGTTTAACAAAAAACGCGCAATTTATATTTATACAAAAGGTTTATGAAAAAGAACAAAAAACTATTTAAGATTGATCAGCTTACCCGTTATGTTTTGTAAAAAATAAAATAACAAAAATACTGAACTCAGAGGAAAATCAAATCGGAAAGTCTCTAATCACATGTCAAATTCAAATGTTAAAACACATCAAAAACGAATGGACAAGAACGGTCATATTCCTGACTCGGAAAATGCTAGAAAATGAAATTAGTTCTGTATTTTCGAAGCTCCAGTTGAATAATTGTTCGTCAATTTTGCCCTGCTCCTCCGTTTTAAATTAGTCACTATACTTTTACAATTAAGATATACAATATCAGGTAGACGATATTAAGTGCTAAAATTATTTGAATAAGTATATGATTTGTATCAAATTTCTTAAACGGCCTTGAAAATAACGAACCTTTCGTTTCTAAATTTTCCATTTGTTCCGCTTAATAATTGACCATTCCACTTCATTACTAATGAATCTGATTTTCAATTTAGCAGCATTTTCGGGATTGACGCTTTTCAAAAATCGTCGTGTTTTTTCATCTTCTTGGATTTGAAAGATATTTTGTTCTGCCTTCAAGAATTTTACCAAATTGTGTGATGAAGCATACTTAACTATTTGATTATTACAACTCGACTATTTATATAGCTAGATCCATAAATGCTTGGGATTCCAAATAAACTCATCATATAATGTCTATCTATTATAAGTTAATATTGAATTTTCTTTCATATTTACAATTTTAAATGATGTGATTCACACTCCAAAAGCGTATTACCAATGTTATTTCAACTAATTTTAGATTTTAAATCACACAAGAACAATCTTTGACTTCGTTCTTATTTTGCCCATTTCACATTTTGTGATTCGAGTGTCACTGATAAGTCTTTTGAAGATGAAACGAGCGTCTGGTGCAAATATGACATTTCAATCCTGGTATCTATGATGAGATAGTATACATCCAACAACAGAAATAAAAAAATACATGAATTAACAACATCGAGCATTTTACCTATGAAAACCACCGACCGACACATACCATTAGTACAAATAATACTAATTTTAAATGTCAATTATAAGTTAAGGTAATGCCTTTTATGTATCTATCTATACTATTAAACGAGAAGACCTCATTTTGTGTTTCGCTTCTCTTCTTTCCACAATAAATTAATCAACACGCCTCTGTGTCCTATAGGTACAGTGCATAGTCGCATTTGTCATACATTTATATGATTATTCAGATTGAGTTATTTTGGGAGAAAAAACGAGAAAAAAGGCATCCGGATATTGTCCCGTCAAAGTCAGATTAGACTTCAGGTTTGTGTTTTTCTGTATAGTTCGAACATACATATACTACGAATAAAATGTATTTTAATTCTATCTGCTATCATTTTCAAGTTTACTATCCACGGCGGTCACAGAGTTTATCAAATGGAGAGGGTCTGTATACTATATGAATTGATCACCATGGATCGATTAGTAAACTTGGAATGGAAAGTAAATACACTTTATTTATATAGTAATAAATGTTCATAATATACAGATACGCGTTAAACTTATTCATGTTAACTTTTGATACCTTTTCTGAAATTCTCCAGTCATTAAATCTTTTACAAAATTCATTTATTACAACAACAAAGAAAGATGTGGTATGATTGCCATGTTGAGACAACTCTCCACAAGAGACTAAAATGACACAGAAATCAACAACTATAGTTCACCGTAAGACCTTCAACAACGAGCAAAGCCCATACCACATACTCAGCTTTAAAAGGCCCCGAAATGACGATGTAAAAGAATTCAAACGAGAAAAAAAAAACTAGCGGCCATATTTAGATACAAAAAATGAACGAAAAACAAATATGTAACATATAAACAAACGACAACAACTGAATTACAGGTTCCTTACTTAAATGGTCATAACATACTAAATGTATGTTCATATTGAAATTAAACTACGCTCTGAATGCCCACGATTTCGCAAGTGTGTTCTAGTTTTATCTAATGGAGAATCGTTTGTACGCAAGACCTCGTTGGCCGAGTGATCTAAGTTGTTGCTACTGTAATCCTAAGTCAGTCAACACTGTGGTTGTGAGTTCGAACCCCGCTCGTGTAGGTGCACTTGGCTCAAATCTTAATTGATTAGGATTGTCAGTTTTCTTGGCACTCCGGCTTCCTCCGCCAATAAAAACTGGCTGTCACAAAATAGCCAAAATGCTGTCCTTAAAATGGCGTTAAAACAACAAAAATCAAATCAAATCGTTTGAACAGCGGTATACTACTGTTGCCTTTATTGTACGCAATTTTCGTTTGTGAAATTAATATGAATGTAACTTATGTGCTAAAAATAGAACATACATATTTTTTATAAAAGAGCCAACCGTTTATCCCCGGACGATGATTCATTGTAAACAAAGGACCCATTGTGTATACTTCCCTGGGTTATACAAAGTAAATTATTTTCAAGTGATTTTCAATAAATGTTTTTCAAGTCTTAAAAACAAAATCAAAGAAAAATATGCTTTGTCAGACAGCTATCTGCAATATGTTACTTAGAAATTTCTTTTTCAATATCTTTAGTCATACATAACGTTGTTTCATACTAAATGCTCTTTCTTTATATAAAAAATTAAACAGCTATTGTTCATGTGAAATACATATGATATTTTTGCAGGCAGGTTAATGCAGTTTAAAAAAAATTAGCAATGATTTTCGGTGTTTGCATCGCAATCTAAATCTGACGTCATTTTCCTAACTATTCGACACGTGATTGGCTAGAACGTTTCGTCGACGTCAAAGTTCAGCTTGTCACCAACAGCTCTGATCGGGCACCTTGTTATGATTGAAGTCGCTGTAATCAGTTCGACAACAACACGTTAATGTAGATGTGGGTTGCTTATATTTTGAGGTACGTTAGTTTTAAATTAAATTATTTTAGCCTTCTGCCGAGGATCTTGGATATTCATTTCATTTACGATTATGAATGTAGTCTGAAGAGAAAGCTGCATGTTTACTTAAAAGATGTGGTTATTTACACTTTTCGCTGTCAACATTATGTGGGCAGTCTGTGGAAACTTCCTTTGAATTAATTTTTCACGTTAACAATATTTTACTTGCTTATAAACAATCCAATCTTTGTTGACTATTGACTTTATACATATAATTTCACGTCGACATTTTGCAGACTGACCAGGGATGCATTCATGCAGGTCAAATGTTTAAATTTGGGATCTCAATGGTCATCAATCATGCAACGTAAGAAGCAGAATTTGTTCAAATGTCCGAACAACATGCCGGGTGAGGCCCGCCACCTTTCACCTATGTCTCTATCCCCCCTTTAATTAGTCTCGTATGCAAACACCTTAACAATTTCTTTAAATATCTATTAGGTATATTTGTATATGAATCTTAGAATCGATCGCATTTACACATGTTAAATAATTTCTTATTTCAATTTATAACATATTGTAGAAGTAAACCAAAGAATTATTCAAAATATATGATTGCATGACTCTGTGCATCATACTTATGTCTCAGTCTGTATTTAATCAAATTGTGTAAGCATTCACATGAGATGTTATATGTGAGAAATATTATTTTTTATCATGGCCATAATTTATTAACAACTTATAGTTTTCATTTATGGTTTATAGTATTATTTTAAATCATCCCTTTTAGTGTATATTTGAATATTTTGTCTTTATTAATTTGTTTCTAATGTTTATTTTATATATAGACATAAGATTTAACCAAATATGAATTTTTAATATTGATTCACTATAATAAGGTGTATCTGAAGTATATGACTGTGTGTTTGTGTAAATATTTTCAAATTTTGACCCACTTGTTATAAAACAATTTACATCAACAGACCACTCTTAATTGTGTAATTATTGTAACTTCTTCTGCAGATTGATTTACAACTGGCACATATAAGATGACAGTTAATGCACAATTAGAGTGTAGTTTCTATAATATCAAATATGAGGTCTACACAATTAAATGTTAAGTTGTAATTATATTATAATGAATGATTCCTGCTAGGGTCCTTCAGTTCTATATTTTATATACCATTTTCTATAATCTTTATCTGTTTTGCTAATTATTCTCTATTCTTTGTATTTTAACACACCATCATTCTCTTTTATTATCAGTCATGTCAGTCTTTTCTTAATCTTTAATTTCTCAGCCTTTAAATTTTGCACTTTTGCCCATAGGGATTGTTACATGATTGGTGTATCTATTCTGTAAACACCATCCAGACCCTCAGTTTAGGGGAATATATATAAGTTATCTGGTGTATTTAGTCACACCCACCCAATATTGATTAAGTCATATTGATTATTAATAACAAATTGGCAAAGCAATGTGATAGGTAAATATCAGTTAAAGTAAGTTGTACTTACAAACTTTATTGTACTTTTACAGACAATTCATCAATTAAACTTTGTGTCAAGTTTACTTTTAATTCAATAATAATTAAGGAATACACAAATGTGACAATTTTGACTGACGTTTTTTATTTGTATTATAACATGAATACCAATTACTTGTAAATGCCATTAATGGTTTACATATTTTTTTCAGTACATGCATGAAGATGACTTGGAGTCAATGGTGTCATACAAGTTAGTTTTAACTATGATAGCCTAACTGAAATTTGAAAAAAGTAATCAGAGAAAGAGAGTGACCACTTCTTTCTTTTGAAGATCAACACACACAAGGAAATTATAAGACAATTTGTAACCAGATATGGGGGCAGTTTTAGATATATACATGAAAAGAAAGTGAAATCAATGTTTTTAAGATAAAAGCTTGATGACATAACAAAAATATAACAGTGCTGAATATGAAAACCCCATGCCATGTCACATGTAGCTTTTGGAATGTAGCAATTTTCAGTATGGCAATTAAAGGAAGGATTTCATTACTGTTAAGACTGACTCTGGAACATTGAACACAAAGACATAAAGGTTTTAAGAGGAAAAGACTGTGCACTTCTTTTTTGAAGGATCACCACACGAAAGGAAATGTTCATATCATTATGCATCATGTGCAGTAGTTGAGATAATTTTGGATATATATACATAAAACTGTGAACTAAGTGATAATTATAATTCAAATATCATATGTGGTACCTGCATATGTACTTACTGGTATATATATTGTAATTCACAACATTTTACATGGAAATATATAGGAATATTCTTTGCATGATACATGTTAAATAAAAAAAGAGAGGTATAGGAATAAGGAATTATCTAGTACAGCAATATCATATGAAAACCAGCAGGATGATATATGTGTACATTTATTATGGATCACGGAAACCTACAAGGAAGTATTGTATGCATTGTTATAATGATTATCAGTTTAAGTTCAATGTGACATTTGCAACGCCTCTTGTTTAAATTTTGAGAAAACTATTTGAAATGAATGAAAAATTATAAGTTTCTTTGACATTGAAACCTTTGAAATAGTCATATTTGTATGTAATAGGCAGATAATACTCATACTGAACTCAAGGCTTTCACATGCAAACAACTTTATTGAATAAACAAATAGTTTTATCTCAAGGAAATTTCTTTTTTTAATGTTTTTTTTCTATAATAGTTTTGTACTGGAAAAACTGCAATGAATGAATGATGCATGTTCAAAAAATGAACATAGCTCTAGAAATTATTGCTTATAGCTGATATAGTTTAAAAAAAAGACCCATTCCCACATGTGATGTGAAAGTAAATGATCCTTATAATTCAGTGAATTAGTTAAAAATGTTTTTAAATAAAAAAAAAAACATTGAAAGGCCTGAGTAGATAAATATTTCTCATAAAACATGAGTTTGATAGAAGGGGCTTCATACTACCATGCACTAGTGCTTGTTAAAGTGCTTTCCCCATCAGGAGAATCATTTTGTTTTAGAAATACTGTTATGCCGATCGTCATCACGTTATTTCACTATGATAAACCTTGGTTATCTACATGTAAAAGTCGTAAATACCCTATGATATTCAAAGTTAAGGAAGTAAGCAAGATAACTTTATTTGCAATCGGCACATATGACACACATATGTATGTGCACTTAGAAATGAACATTTGGTTACGAAAACCTTTACAAAGTATAACGTCAGAGTATTCCCTCCCCCTTTTTTTCTCTTAGTATGCATGGTGATTCTTTAAAGATGCAAGAACAACTCAAGTATAAAAATGTGAAAAAACAACATTATTTTACATTTCTAGTCAGAAACTATCAAAATGTCGATTATTTCTTTCCCGGCATTTTTACACCGAAAAGGGGAATAATCGATCTGAATCAATTCAGTGTTTAAATGTCGCCGAGTAAGAACTTGAATATCATTCATCTATAAAGATCGCATTGGCACACCCCGTTAACATTTATTGATATCTTTAAAACTTGGCGTATTTCTTCTTGGAAAGCTCATGAATACGAAGATTGCTGTTTCTTGTTTTTAAAATGAATACAACATTTCTAAAATGGCAAAACAGTTGACTTTTGGTGTGGCCACGGTTGGATTGTATGTCACTTCTGTTATATTATATTATAAAAGTGCACATTTAAAGAATGAAACAGCTGGTACAGGAAAGATAACATATTTGTCAACCAAATACAACTTTATTTTTATTCATTTGTCTAGTTCTATGGGGTGCGCCAGGCTCTTGAAGTTGGACGTTCATACGCCATCTTTGAATGCTACCCGTTACCATAGCAACCAGGTGGAAGGTTCTGAGACACCAGAAATTAAAACTTTGGATGATATTAGGGATGATAAAAATAAGTTCTGGGTATGAAAGTTTCTAGACAAAAATTCTAAATAATTTTAAATATTATTGATTTTTATACGAATAAATAGCCGATTTACTCTCGAACAGCATTAACCTACCTGCGAAATTTCTAACCAACCAACTACCTTGTGTTATATCCAGAATTGATATCAAGAATTATCATTGATTTTGTCAAACTTATAATCTAATTGTAACTAAAACTGAATTTTTCGAAATATTAAGGATTCTCTACCCAGAAATAGATTACTATAGCTGTATTTGGTAAATAATTTCGGAATTGGGCCCTCAATCCTTATCAACTTCGTACTTAATGGGTCTTTTAATTTTTTTGATTCGAGCGTCACTGATGTGTTTATTGTAGACGAAACGCGTGTCTTGCGGAAAGCACATTTAAGCCCATATGATATTTCACCCAGAGTCTTTGAAAAGTATGATAACTTGTTTAGCAACATGAGAGTTCATCCAAACTTGCGCTTGAAGCATTGCACGTGGGATGTGCTGTAAAAACGAGTTTTCATATCTGGCATTTTTCACAAAACTGGCATCCTTTGTGGTGGAAAATTTCACCCATAGCTTGTTCAGATCATCATGATGATTCATGAACTTTTCCTTGCGATCATACAATGAGGTGAAACACGCACTGCAAATGTTAACGGCGAATTCCTGATCTCCCGTTTGAAATCTACTCGGAAGAGGGTATCACCAGCCCAGTAGTCAGCACTTCGGTGTTGACATTAATATCAATTACATATGGTCAATTTTATAAATTTACTCTTTGCAAAAGTATTAATTATTCGAAATACTAAGGATTTTCTTATCCCAGGCATAGATTACATAAGCCGTATTTGGCACAACTTTTTGGAATTTTGGTCATCAATGCTCTTACTTTTATACTTTTTTGGCTTTCTTATTATTTTGATCTGACCGTCACTAATGAGTCTTATGTAGACGAAACGCGCGTCTAGTGTATCACAATATAAACCTGCTACCTTTTATAACTATTGTCATAACTTAGAAGATTGAAAGAAGAACAAATTTCCTCTTGAAGGAGGTCAATTATATTACATATATTTACAACACTTCAACATGGTACCATCATCATGGAACAGAACTGAAGGTATGGGACCAATATGATATGCCCAGATTTTGTATACAGTCCCATTCTGACGAACATTAGCAAGAACTAATGCACGACGAAATAATTTTGCTGGGTTCATATTTGCCTTAACAAAGTTACCTGATTTACACGTTAGTGTTAAGGTCTTGATCATATCATCGAATGTATTGAGAGGAGACCTCGAAATAGGAATGTAGACACGGGTTTTAGACTCATTAAAGCAGCCTTCTACAAAAGATTTAACCATCTGGAAGCCACGATTTTTTAAGAAAAGAATCACGAACATCTATTGAGGCTTGCATCTCTGTAGAAATGTCTATCAATGACTAAGGATGATCTCATTTCAGAACTAAAATGCGCAATTCTATATGAAGCAGTTTTAATCATATAGTTAAGAGACAAGTTCCACGTTACTATGGAAATGACAAAAACAATACTAAATAGAAAGATAAAAAAACAGTCAATCATGTTTTATGTTTATTTTCAAAATAATTATTGTACACTATGTTAAAGTTTATATATAGAATTTATGAACTAAAATTTGAACAAAAATCAACCTCAATTCTTCACACTTATTCAACGCTTTTTATTTCAATGCTTAATCCACAGGATCCGTTTTTGACTTTGAACTCCTGGAATAAACAATTAAATTACTCTATAAACAAATCGTTTAATAAAAATAGTGTCATACTAGCATGACTGAGCTCATTACATTATCCTTTAGTCTAATCATAGTATGATATATATGTGTGTATCCTTTTTTGCGTGGTTTTGAAACTGCTAAAACGTTCTTAAACTTGTCTTACAATCAGCAACCAACCAATTCATAATCCTTTGATATTTCTTAAAAAATAATATATATTGTTAATACAAAATTTTCCGTTTAAATGATCGTAGAAGATAATAGGGTCACCAACTTCATATTACGGTATACGTCATTCAACTTGGTGAACTAGAATAACAAAACCACAAAATGTAACGTAATGAAATAGTATGCCTTAAAACAGATTGGTTTATAGACCAAAACATATATGGTGACCGTATGATTATATATCAACAATTGTTTTTTTTCAAGAAAAATCGATGGATTTGAAATGGAAGAATTGATGATTGTAAGGCAAATTAAATTCTGTTTTTTTCAACGATTCCCTATTCGTGATTCCAGATAGGATTAAGCATTAGAATAAAAAATAAAAAATGATAACGATTCAAAGATTAGTTTTGTCATGCCGTAAACATTTTTGTTAGAGGGATCTTTCGTCTTATACGCAGTTCTATAATTAAAACGATATAAAAAGATTGTATAGTATGTCTTTCTATGTGATGTAACAATATTGTTTCAGATAATTAATGGTGATGGTTTGGTACTGCTAAAACGTTTTAAACCCGCTTCAATGGTTTGCATCTATTATAAGTCAGGAAGTTGATGTTCATTAGTTTTCGTTTGTTGATGTGGTTCATACGTGTTTCTCGTTTTTGTATATAGATAAAACCGTTGGCTTTTTCGTTTGAATGGTTTTACTCTTGTAACTTTTTGAGCCCTTTATAGCTTGCTGTTCGTTGGGAACCAAGGCACGATGTTGAAGACCGCACTTTGACCTATAATGGTTTACTTTTATAAATTTTGAATTGAATGGAGAGTTGTCTTATTTGCACTCATATCACATCTCCTATCTACTTACGTTATTTCTTTATGAATACTATAAATATAATTACAGATACGGAACACAAAACTACAACACAGATAGGTACTAGTACGCATATTTTCCAATCACAATCTGAAAAGATTTAGAAAAAAATAATTTTCGTTGTGCATAATTAGATTGATATTACAGTCATAAGCCGATGATTGTTTACATTACTTAAAAACTCTACTCAACGTGTCGTTATAGTACACAATAAGTTTCACATTCGTAGAAAATTAACATCTTCATGTCCAGAAGTCCATGGGTCCTTCTCCTCCTCCTCTTTTCCAGTACAACTTCATAATATTCTACGTTATTTGTAATTTGGTCGTGTGTTTTGCATTTGCTACATCATTTAGTAAAATTTTTATCAAGTTTTCTAATAATTTTTATAAGAGACAAGCTAGAAATATATATGTTATCACAAGTATGAAAGACATGAACCTACTAAGTTACTGGCTCATTACTGGGTACAAGAACATTACGAAGTAAAAGGGGGGGGGGGGGTTAAACTAGTTTTTTTTGCCCAACCCTCCCAATAATCGAGGACATTGGTGAAATATTATAGTACTAAAACAAACTATGACAATCAGATGAAAAGGATTTAACTTATCATCAGATCGATATAATGCATGACACATCTAACGAAACCACAGACTGGACGTGGCAGAGTATCTTTGTATTCCACAACAAAAAGACGATAAATAAAGGTTTCAGGTACTCAAAGCTACTGACAGCTAGTTAAAAGCCAATAACATCTAATGAAATATCGTAAACTAAATGATAAATCAGTCCACTTCCAACATCTAAAGGATTTAGTGTATTGGCGTCATTCATTGTCAATGAAAGACACAACAATTGTGCAATGCCAAAATGCATGCGTTAAGTACCATTTTGCCTTCATTTTCTTTTACATTATTTACATCTAATTTTTTAATGCGTTCCTCAACAATCGAATAGTATCTTGTCAATGTAAAACAAGCTTAAATGATACAACACATTTCGTGATCCGAATCTTCATAGATACCATTTTGCATCAACACATAACTTGCATAATTTTAATTGAAAACAATGTTGAGGTCCTTACTTTGGAAGGACACATCAAATACAGTAGGAGTACTCTTGTATAATAATACTCAACCCTACACAAAAAACTGATTAAGTTATATCTGATATATAATGGTTCACCTGATTTGTTTTCTGGCGTAGTATGGTTTCCAAAGTTAGCTGATGTTGAACATTCCAATTGTTGAACTACACATTTTCCTGAACTGCAACGGCTTAGTCCTTCGGGACAAGCTCGCACAGTAGGACCTAGCAAAGTATATAACAATACATGGAAAATGAAATTCTGAGAAAGATGCCACAGATTGGAATACTAGCTTGGTCTTTACCGAACATCATCCGTAAGGTCTTCGTGGTTTAATTGCTACATTTATAATTGAGAATGTGTTGTTGATGATATATGCGTGTAAGTATACAAATATTTTAAATGCAAACGATGCAGATTGAAAACAGGATAACATGATTCATTTATAAAGAAAAACAACTCTTACAAAAGTTACGAAAAGGATTTAGTTCTTTGACCAGGTTGTTTCTCTTTGACACTAACTCTGTTTTAATTCTCAATTTATTTTGAAATAATTGTCTCTAAAATGTACAAATCTTATTTAGCTGTTCATTAGAGACCATTTGTGTATAGAGACCTCAATATTAATAAAACTTCACAATAAATTGATACTTACAAATGATTTCATCAGAACGATCTGGGCAATCAACATCGTAATCACATTTCTTTGCAATTGGAATACAGTTTCCGTCAGAACATTCAAATTCGTTCACTTGACATGTCTCTACTGTCAAAATAAAGGTACAGTTTGAAATTGTTTATCTTTCAGTACAAGCAATTTCTCTCTTTAGTTCAAGCGGAGGAAGGCCTTTCGTAAAAGAGAGGCAACAGATAACAAGGTAATTATTTTAATTCTAAGTAGTAAAACAACAAAAATACCGATCACAAACAAGAACATACCTATCCGAAAGTTCCTGATCAAATGGTAAATAAGCCTTTAAGTCTTCTTAAACCTAAACTATATGTTAAGGGTTTTTCAATATATTAACAATCAAACGATTTATAGTTTAACAGAAAATAAAATGTAAAAAAATGACGTCTATCGTGCTTTTGTATTGACTACCATATGTTGAAATTTTTATAAAGATGTATATAACTTACTTATATTCATAGAATATATGTATGAAATAAATTTCGGTTTAAACCTATTCCAATCTGAGCCTGACAGTATTAAAACTTCCTTAGTGTTGTTTAGCTTGAAAATATGAAATAAATATGAAATATTTACCAAGATTTTCATTAACAGTAATTAACACAAACATTACTAAAAGATTCTTAATTCTCATCCTCATATCACTCCTGGCATCTACAAAGACATTATAGTATAGAACAGTTTAGTGGTACAGCAACGAAAAGTTCATTCATTAAAATTAATTACTTCTTGTGTTTTTATACTTGTTTCGATATGACATACATGTATATTAGAGAGGAATTGAAATAGTTTCATAAGACTAGTAAGGAAAACATAGTTTTGTAGAATCAGACGATTTAATATGAAAGTAACTTATATGAAAAGATAAATGAATTTACCTGCAGCGATCTAATGTAGTTTGTAGAATTCTTTGTTTTGGAAGTAAGTCATGTTACTAAGTTGATAAAATATATTTGCTTGTTAAAAAAAGATATGAGAAATATGTTTTTCCATTTAAAGTTTTTACCTTCTAGATAAGTTGTATTGATTCATAATTTATTTTGTAAGGTGGAAGATAAACTGAATGTTTTAACCTGACCCAAATTTAATCCTAAACAAACTACTTTTATAATGAACACACAATAAATTCATATCAAGTGGACCGAAAAACGTAAGTTGATTTCCTGACTGGACCTTATAAAACATATGAAACGAATTTAGTGGTTTCTATTTTATTGAAATTATCTAATCAATGCTTGTGGATAGCTGTCTCATTGGCAATCATACCACATCTTCTTTTTTATATTGCATATATACTAAACTAGGTCCTGGATGCACGTTTTAATCTAGAAACTAGGTCCTGGGTGCACGTTTTAATCTAGAACCATTAACGTACTCTCGTCAAATGATATTTAATTCCGAGAGTGTTGACGACAAGCTTATTTTCTTTCGAGTTGGGTGTCGACGTTTACTTGATCGCACTTGCATTGTTCGCAGCATGTGGTTCTAACGAGAAGATTCGAAGTAGAGGATCATAGCATACATACAAATACAGGCGAATAAGTGTACTGGAAGACAATAATCCAATAACAGTACATTCATCAAGATTTTGATGATTTACCGGATTTCTTGTTTCAAGAAAGTTCAAGCACGCTTATTTTTTTATCAAACTTTTGTTAAAACTTTTCGGACATTTTTCGTAGTTCTCGATGGGAAAACTAATTGTACTTTTGTATGTTATAAACATCAATCTTAAAAGTATTTAAATAAAATTCGTGCCCATTACCAATACATGTAAAATTTAAAAAAAATATTTTAATAAAGCGTGCAATTTATAATTATAAATTTCTATTTTGCTTTCAAATTTTGATTGATTCGGTTTTTTTTCTACTCATTGACAAGTGTTTCGGATCTTAATTTAGGTCAAACCTGTTGACCAAGGCCGTTCATCCTCATCAGGTGCTGTAGTCTTGAAATTTTATGCAAGCGAATGTAACTGATAAAGGAGGAGCACGACAGTCAGAGAATTTGTGTTTATGTTTTATAAGCGTTGCATAATTTCTTTTACAACAAAATCTTCGTAGTTGTCAAAAATTCCTGTCTATGTTTATGTCTCCGAGATGCAATGATAGGTGATTTAGAATATATACTGTTGGTATTTGAGCTATTTTCAATTAAGTGCCTTTTTTCTAATACATTTACCTAAACTTTTGAATATAAGATTAAACTTAGTAGCAAATTTTAATAGTGGTGTTTGTCTTTTGTTTTTATTTTCATAACATAAAATAAAATTGTTAAATCTGATTTTGTTTTGCTTTGCTTTCGACGTCAGCATGTCTATTTCATTATCTATGTAACCTCTTTTCAGGAGCTTATGTCATACGTAAATTTGAGAAGCAAATGAATATTATTTTGCAATCTAAAAACAATTATATGTTCTTGTATCCGAATTGAATGACATAAAATCATCTTCTCTGTAAATTAACATCATTATTTTATTGTCCAATGTTTAAATTGTTTCAGTATATCTGATATTATTTCCTTGTTTCATAGAAAATACAAACATTGCTGAATTAGTAAAACGGTAATAGAATAATTCTATATACCTCACAGTTATAAATAAACATTAAATGATGCTTAACTGATTAATGACTATCATGTAAACAACACATGTAAATTGATATCTTTATGACGAAACTTTTTTACTATGAAAACTTAACTCAAGATTAGTTGAAATAGTTAAAAAATAAGACATCTATATGCAAATTCAAATTAACAAAATATTTTTATTAACTAATTATTGAAAGAATAAAAACATAATTAAAAAATATTTATATAATGGTTTTTTTTTAAAACAAATCAAAACTGTAACAAAAAAGAAAAATAAAAAAAAGAAAACAATTGCAATTGTTAACTTTTTTTAATAATGAATAGTTATGGAAAATTTTATACACAACAATACATGCAATATGACACATTTTTACGCAATCGCATGAATCTATATTTGTCTAAAGATTTCCATAATTATTATTTTTCAGTTATGAGTATCGTTACCCTAATTTTTGCAGAATGGAATAGTGTTAAAAATATATTTTTTTATAATTGAATTTTACGTTACTAAACATTATTGCTAAACAAATATGAAAATTAATGGTCCTACCATCTGTCGCTACCTTTTTTTTAGTATTGCAATGTTCTATATTATTCTTATATTACCAAAGACATAAGTCTTTACATCAAATCCATTGAATATTTTCTTTGAACCAGCTTTCAGTACCTGTGAGTACTCTGAGATCTGCTCATTTTGTCTATTATGATTTTACTAGTTATCCTGTGGCTTTGTACCGATCTGATGATGTTTTTAAATGGTACTTATAAATTGTACTTATGTAATGATGTTACATCCCAGTTAATTAAAAATGGAGGGTTTAGTGTCTGTAAACATGTTTAACCTCCTAAATAATTTGTCATGACCCAAGTTTGTTATCGTTTATTGTTGTGTATTATATTTAATTTTAATTTATTGTTTTGTGTAAAACCAGGCCGTTTGTTTTCTCGTTTGAATTGTATTATATTTTTCATTTCGGTGTCTGTTAAGCTTGCTATCAGGTAAGTGCTCGCTGATTGTTGAAGGCCGTATGATGACATACAGGTGGTAACATAAAACGTCATTTACTCTATGGTGGAGCGTTGTCTCATTGGCAATTATACCACATCTTCCCATTGTGGTTTAGATACTATTTTTATTATTGTTTCTGCCAACTGAAATAAAATATCGAAGCGGGATACGACCTAATTCACCTCTTTCATTGCCTCCCCACAGTCCATATTGGTGCCACTGAAAACGGTACTAATCAAATTAATAGGTAATACCTGCTGACTTTTATATTTCACTGAATCCTGTTTGTGTTTGTCTGTTCGATACACGTCACATATTAACATTCGGCATTCTTATACAATGTTATATAACTTAAATTGACTATGACTTTGGATTACGAAAATTATTGTTAATAGTATCGCTTATAAAATACCGACACTCCCAAACACTTGAACATGAATAGATATTTTACTAGGAACAGTATTAAACAATACCTCCAGACAAACAAGTTCCGAGCTAAATGTTGTTTGTGGATGTACGTATAGCATCATGCGAGTGGGTGTCAGTTATTATGTGTGTGAAGTTTATTAGATTGAACCTTCTACCATGCCACAAAATTATCGAGATGTAACAAGGAACGCGGGTTTATTGATGTGTTTTTCAAACCTGGTAATGAGTTTATTTCCTTTTCGTTGCTGAAAATTCTTTGACACTAGCATTTATAAAAGGACCAAGTCTTACTCCTAACACCAACTAATTTATATTCACTGATAGGTTGGTCTTTAGCATCAAGCAGGTGGAAACAAAAAGACACAAGCAAAAACACGTGGAATCGGACGGTCCAGCGGATATAGGACGAGTCGATCACTTTATGGTGAAAGCATGAAACTCGGCATAGTGATGAAAGATTAAACGGGTATAAACCAAAAATCAGATCTGGAACTACAACAAAATTTCCAATACGACCAATGACCGACACAAAGTACTTGGAGTACAACATTAAACTTTTAATCACATGACGACGACCAAGAATTCAGTAAATATCACAAATTTTAGGAAATACATTTAAGATATGACAATAATCATAAGAATCATAACTCACGCTGTGCAAAGTTTTATGCTTTTACCATAAAGAGATAAATTGTGCCAATATATTGGACTTAGCTGTTGGACACGGACAGTCAGTCCAAATATAAACAAAGACACAAAAAGAGTCAATCACATTTTGTAATAAAAATAAATAAATAACTGCAGTATAAAACATAAAATCTTTTACAACTAAGTCAGGACGGCTATAAAAAATATCACATATCAGAAATAATAATGTTTTAGTCTTTTCCAGTAGTGCTGGCAATCGTAGGAGCAACTGCTCCCGGCTTTCTGAAATAAATAAATAAGATAATACAGAGAAGACTAAAGGTAAAATGACCTAATTAATCGGTAATAAATCTAATATGGGAGGTTTTGAAAATAGCTTAAATGATAACAACACCAATCTGCGATGTTATGAAAAGAAATGCTTAAATTTTGTATATCGAAAAATGTATACAGGAAAAGCTCATAAAACATTTTCAGGTATTTTCATATTACCATTCTTACTCAATAATTCAATGCGCATTTGTTCAATTGTGTCTTTAAATATTATACAGTTTTTCGGTGCCTTATTTATTGATAAGAAGTCGATTTTTTTAAGAACATGCAGTTCAATAGAATTGTATTTTGGTGTCTGGTAGATATTTAGAAAATATCATAATCAACAAGTAAAATTGAATATACTCCGTACACAAAACAGAAAAAACATGAAAGGGAAAAGATACATTTCACAAAACATCACCGTTAATTTTGATTGTAAAACTTAATCAAGTTCGAGATGCAAATTAGGGCCAAGACGTTTAAACGTTTTTTTTATGTTATTAACAATTTTAAAGGTACCCATTTTACTGCACTAGATGGGCACAGTGTATATATGTTAGCAATATCAAAATATGGACAGCACATTATTTTGTTTTCCGTAGTATTATGGATATTAGTATACAGGCAGCCCGAATAACTTGAAATTCAAACAGAAGTTCCTACTATGTTATCGCAATGTAATAGCATATCGTTGTGCACAATGGTTGTCTCAATATTGTTTTGTTTATGTACTCCTCAGTAATTTTTCAATTTATGCTATTATAATATTTTTTTTACTTCAAAACATAATCTTAAAGTCAGTACCGCTGACAAAACAATTCAAAAATCAGCAATAATAATTAAAGATGCTATACGATTCCATGAAGTATCCCCATATCATATTCTTCACTCAAATATTATCTCAAAGTTGCTGAACAAATAATCAAGTAGAAACTAAGTATAGCATTATGACAGTCGAGACTCCAAATTCAAATATCACATTCACAAGAGCCACATTGTTGCGTTAAGAAAATCACGTCTGCATGAGGTGGGTTCAACATGGATACCATCCTGGTTATCAAAGGTACCCGGATTATAATATAATACGCCAGTCGCGCGTTTCGTCTACATAAGACTCACCCGTTACCTCAGATCAAAATAGTTATAAAGCCAAAAAGGTACACAGTTAAAGAGCATTGAGGACTCAAAATTCAAAAAAGTTGTGCCAAATATGGCTAAGGTAATCTATTCCTGGGATACGAACATCCTTAGTTTTTCGACAAATTCAAAGTTGTGTAACAGGAAATTAATTAAAAAATGACTTGATAAATGATATTCATGTCAACACCGAAGTGCTGACTACTGGGCTGGTGTTACCATCGGAAACGTTTATGTTGTAATTTTTTTTCCATCATCGTTGCGTAATCAAGAATGTTTTTTTAAATCATTTTTTTCAATAGTGCACACATGACAAATATACAACAGAAAATTGAGATTTGGTAGGAAAAAGAACTTATATAAATAAGTTTTTCTGTTGACTCACATATACATTATTTTGTACATTAAAAGAACAAAACATTCTGTGAGTATCGCCTATGAAAGTCCCCTAAAATTCAGTGTACTTAAACAAAATGCTAACTTGATTTACATGTATAACTTGTAATGATGTTAGCAACATAACAAATATCTTCAAACATGACGAAAAAAATGTGACAAATTGATTCTTGGACCATAATACTGCACAAAATTATTAGACCGGGACAAAATTTGAACTTGAAATCCAACTTGTAACACTAAAACTATGTATTATTCATTAATAATAAAGAGTTGGCAATGTTTCATTACTACTATTGTTTTATTGTGAACGTGTTGAATAATAACTATAAACTAATAAACATAATTAGAATGGAAGTATTTTTCAAATAAGCTTTTCCAAATTATATTTCGTAGGTACTCGTACCTCATATATACTACTACTAAGACCACCACAATACACATCAGTATACTACAAACACCAACGATTACGCCTATTATCCAAGGCGGAAAAGAGTCATCTGAAAAAATAATTGAAAAAGATTTAATACATGAACATTAATAAATGCAAACCCTACAACAAGGTCTTCAAGGAAACACAAAATGTCTATTATTGTGTGGCATATAAAGAGCGCAATCATAGTTATTTCTTGTTCAAACCAGTGACAAGTATGTCGTTCTGTTAAATAGATTATCAAACAGGTTTAGATAAAATATGTGTTGTGGTGCTTTTTGACTTATACTCGTAGCAACCTTGCAAGTTTGCTGCTTCAATTATTTGAAGACACGTTAGTTCTCATTTAATATTTCTATGACATGACTGTTAATTGTTAAAATGATCAAAACATCTGCAATATTCGCGAACATGTCTGCAGTTAGCATCGTTATCATGTCTCTGGCATGATAACGAGGCTAATGACATGTAATCCAGCCAATATGGAAATAGTAAGATTTTTACCTACGCAGTAAATGAGAAGGTCGTGAAAACAGCACAAACGCGCCACCTTCTTAAATTAATGTTAAAAGTCCCCCGGGCCACACCGAGTATAAAGTTCATGTACTATCGTAAGATCCACAGTTTTTAACACTCGTGATATAATAAACTACAGATTCCAGCAGAATTACAGGAAAACTTACTCCTCCATACCCACCCGACCTAGTGAAGAAAATAATTTATATTTTTTATAAAACCAAAAACAAATGATACTTTTATTGTCAACACTCGTCTTTGGTTTTTGGTGTGTTATTAAAAGACGTTTTGGATAAGTTCTTAACATTTGAAAACAGCTTTATCAGACAATCATTAGACATTTGTAATATGTTGCTCTGTTTTAAATAAGTCATAATATTGTCAGATCCTTTATGCCAATTCTGAGCTATGATGCTGTGAATTTTAATCATTTAAATGGATGTTAAAAGTAAAAATTAATCTATATGAGGTTTATATATACAATTTCTTAAAGTACATGTATACCTATTTATAAACTTTAGATGTAAATTGAATGTGGGTAATTTACAATTGAAAGTTTGCTTTAAAGGGGCACTAGCTGTCAAATTCATGTCCATCGATTTGACTAAAATTTTCATATTTTATTTATAACAATGAAAAACATTTATCTAAAAAATTCTAAAATAATCAATTTACACGGCATGGACACGATTATATGTAGCTTCGTTGCGTGTGTATTTTAGTCAAGACATCATCTAATTAACTATCGAGTTGACCTCCGATGTTCATATAAGCGATATAAACATAAATATGGATATAAATAGATTTGCGAACGCGTGCAACTTGATTTTATAGGTATGATTAATTTAGAAGTAATTGATGCCAGCTATACTTTAATGTAGTTTAACATGGGTAGGCATTATATTCGTGATTATTCTTGCCCGATCGATAGTTAGGGCTAAAATAGCACGAATATAATGCCTACCCATGTTAAAACTACAATAAAATATAGCTTGCATCAATTATTTCGATTCTAAATAGGACAACTAAGGTAATTTCTATGTCCGATAAGTATAAGTGTAAAAGCGTTTGTGGAGGCTCTTCCATGAACCTCCCTTTTTTGTTTTTTTAAGAAGCAAACAACTGGCACTGTGATTTTTCAGACGGGGAGGAATTTGAACAGCCAGCATGAGAGGTTGTCGTATCTAGGTCAAATATGTCAATTTCGGAATGCAACACATTACAGTCAAAAGAAATGAATTAGTAACATCATGTGCACCATTTAAGAGTTTCGAAGAGTTTTACAGTTAAGGAAATATATTAAGTGCATGATAGTTTGATAAATTGAATTCATTATTCTGAAGAAGTCAATATACGCATGTGCAAACACATTTTATTGGATTTGGAGCATGGGTTTGTTCACAAAGCGAAAGAAGTACGTCATATTAGAATTTCATATTATAAATTGAAATTATATGTTTATCATCGTTTTTACCTATATAAGAATGATATTTGTGGATAGAATCAGTCAATTAATTTATTTACCTTTGTTTCACTTTCAATGTTGACATTCTTTTCCTGTAAGTAACTTGTCACGCACAATTCATGCGTTATTCATCTCAACCCATTGATTGAATTGAAGTACATAGATAAGTATTCAATGAGGTAGAATTTTACACTTGCAAGTGATTAATTCATTATCAATGTTTCTTAGCTTATTTTGTCAAAATTGAACCGTACTAGCTGCTAATAACGAATTAGTATTTCAGTATTTCACTTTCATTAATGATTGAACGAAAGAAATCATATTTTATATTTTTTTTATACATCGTGTAGCTAGTGCCCCTTTAATATACTTTATATAAAATTAATAATAAAAACAATATTTGAAAAATTGTAATCATTTGACGCGTTTTTCTTGATTCACTTTGACCAGAAACGCTCAATGTCAAATGCTGGAATGCCAAGAATTTATCAGAACAGTTGAACGCCCATGTCACCGAAAGAACCTCCTCACGCCAAAATAAAAAAAACTTAATTGACTTATAAGGTCAACTTTACCTGCTGGATTATAAGTGTCATATAAAGCAGATGTGCCAAAATTACCTGATGGTTGTTCTTGTGGTGCTGCTGTGGATGTCTGTATTTCGGATGTTGCCGAAGGGCAATCGTTTAGGTCAGCTAAACATTCCCCTGAAGTGCATTTATGTAAACCTTCGACACAAGGCTGTTCACTTGGGCCTTAAAACAATAAATAAGTGGTCGAATATTCGTGTCCTGATAATAACAACTATTGTATTTTAGTGCTAAAAGGTAACGAGGCCATCACAAAGAGAACGTTTGTTTGCCATAAGCCTGCAAACCCAGAAAGTAGCTGCCTATCAAAAACATTTAATTTGAAAATGTGTTTTTCATTCATATAGGCACGAAGCCTTAAAAAACATTCGACACTTCAATATCACTTCGACAAAAAAGAAAATGCCTACCAACCTACTCACTGTCCCTATATTTCTGTAGGGATTTGGCAAACCACACTATTGTTTTAAGTTTGACCTGAAGGGGTCACATCAACAATCTATGCAATTTAACAGACCAAAGTTTGACGAAGTACAAAAAATTAGCTTTTTGAAATAGTGTAATCATTTTATGTTTCATTGATATAAAATTGAAATATCCCATACGATGGAACAAGTCAAAATTATTGAAATGTATATATGCAAATGACCTATATATAAAGTGCCTAGAAATATATATAATTTGCCACATTGGTAAAGGGATTTTATCGAGAACAGAGCTTTGAGAGAAACAAGGTAGTTATAAATAATATTGAGAATGGAAATAGGGAATGGGTCAAAAAGACAACAACTCGACCAAAGAGCAGAAAACAGTCCAAGGCCACCATATGATCTTCAACACAGCGAGAAAAAATCCCGCACCTTTGGCCAGGCTTCATCCATAAAAAATGTGTACCAGTCCAGTGAAAATTGATGTCACACAAAACTCTGAATTAAATAAATGAATTAAAATTAAAAACAAATCATAACATAACAAAACAAAACAAGACAAGGCTAACAAACCTACATGTACAGGCTCTTAGCTTGGATCAGGCGCAAACGTGTTAAAAATGCTTTGTGAGATGTCAACCTTCAACTTATACCTTTAGCCAATGTAGAATAAACAAACACACATCAATACGCAAAGTAAAATTCACTTCAAAATAACACTGAGTCCATGGTCAGAATAGGTAACAGAAGAAACTACTAAGCAAAATGCCACTGATATATAAATTAACATTATAAAATGTATAAGAAGAACGTTACCAATATCAATTTTGTTTTATTTGATGGTAGCACAAATTTGGAATTTTCAAAATGAATTTATTTTAAATTGCTTAAGTGTAGTTAAATGAAGCCATACCAAAGCAATTATATTTGTCTTTGATAGAGACGATGGATAAATCTAATTATGGGCTTCAAAATATTCTTGAATAATTAGATATAACAACCAAAAAATGGTATTATACTATTATAATAATACGTACAGTTCAACTCGTCCGAACGGTCATCACACTCAAAGCTATCATCACATCTATATACAGATTGAATACAAGCTCCGTTGTCGCACGTAAACTCATTTGCAGCACATGTCGCCTCTGTTAATTGAAATACAAGTTAGAGGTTCATATAATGTAACTCAATAATTGCACTTGATCATGAGGCATAAACGGCCGAAAGACGTTTATATTATAAGTAGTTATAGATACAATTTATATTGCTAAATTTACAAAAAACAAGAATTTAGATATTTTAGTAACTTGTGTAGTTTATTTAAATTTTATTGTACCACGGAAATAACCGAAGTTTGGATAACATCATCCTATGCGATGTTTCATCGCCTGCTTCTTCTCTCCATTATCAGAGACAAATTTCCTAAATAACAACAGATACTTCAATGCTCAATGTTCAACTTAATAATTGCACTTGATTATGACGCATTGACGACTGAAAGACGTACAATGTATATGTATTTAAAAAAGGTAGCATATGAAATTGATAGTTATGGTTTGAGTAGTAGTAAATAAAGAGTCATGCAAATTCGAAAGAAACCAAAGGGATATTTGACTTGATAAATAGAAGTCATTCTGATAACGAAATGGTTAAAATATGAATGAAATGAAATGCGGAGTAAATGTTAATGAGATAGGACTCCCCGGAGATACGTCACATTCATATATGATATGAAAGAAAGATATTTTAAATTTCGGAACATCAAATGTGTACAATATCTGACAAAGACTTATATCCGATGTACATAAATTTAAAAATATTATTGATAAAATATATAGTTTTCAATAATTTAACTATTAATGAGTAACCGAGTTGAAACTATTTGTCTATCTTTGTAGCATATGATACATATATCAAAATGTTTTACATGCAAGTCTTTAAATGTAAGGATTATGTTCACTAAACCTAATATGAAACTATTATTTAATACCTGATACGTCTCAACCGTTAAAAATAATAACAACTGAAATATTGTCTCGGGGTCTTTGTAATACCAAAACCATTTCAAATCTTACATTTATCTCCTTTGTTATTATTTATTTTTAGCTGTTATTTTAATGTTGTTTGAAGCCATGTTTTATGTGTCAGTCTTTGTCTTTTTATGATCGATAAATACTGCTATTATTTACACAAACTATATTTACCTGTCACATCGTAAGTAGTTAGGAAAATTAATATAATGACAAGGAACGATCTTCTTGTCTTCATCTATCCTTCATTCATCTGAAATTGAAAGAGAACAGTATGAGGAATTTACAAATATGTGGAAAGGTTCATTAAATTTATATAATAAAACATATACTATATATTAATATATTGCTTTCTCTGTTTTTTAAATCTTTGTAATCAAAAGCGTTATAAAGCAGTTTATATACACACTGAACCATGTCAAAATAGATTGAATGTAGATTGTTCCTATTTTTGACAATATATAGGTATTATTTGGCTATTGTTAACATGTTATAACGTTAGTGATTACAAATAATCAAGATTGACACACAAAGAAAGTAAACGTCATAATCGATCACATTATAACTTCCTCTTTTCGTTTATTGATAATATATTTCGTTCATGTTTTATCTATTTCTGGTAGGGAGTGAATCTAATTAAGATAGCCTTTACTTATATTTTTAAATTGGAAAATGTAACAATATCTTATAATTTTTCTTTGTTTATCATCTATCAATTTATACAAGCAGATGTTATAATTCAATATATGAAAAAAATACAATATAAACCTAAAAAAGGTATTGAAACGTACCTGTTAAAACACTTTATACCCGTTCCATAAGTTGTACAAAATGTCTTTACTTCCTAGCGACTATATGATAAGAATATAACGTTTTGGGAGGTTTCCAAAATAAAGTGAAATTTTCCAATCTTGTTATTTTTAGCTGCAATGTAATATTTAAATATTTAAATATTAATAATTGATCTATTGATCATGATAAAAGTGAATTGCATTTGAAATAAAGACTAAGAAGAATATATTTTGAATAATTTCTATAAAATGGTTGTCGTCATGATAATACAATTTTTGTGTTTAACTAATTAGGAAAAGCTTCTTTACATTGCGCATGTGATGTAAGGACACATAGTTAATATATGGTTGTGCCGGCAACAGGCTGGTTTGTAACATATCAGTTATAAATTTTGATATTTCTTTTTTCTATTACCGAGAGAAGAGGAAACATATTTCTATTATCCTCATTTTGTGTATTAATTTGCTTCAATATCTTACAAGCTGCTCTATTTTAATTAAATTACTATAAGCATATATCTGAAACATTTTATTTAAAATACACTGGCTTTATTGGGATATCTAATGCATATCAAAGAGGGACGAAAGAACCCAAAGGGACAGTCAAACTCAATAAATCTAAAACAAACTGACAACGCCATGGCTAAAAATGAAAAAGACAAACAAACAACAGCACACACGACACAACATAGAAAACTAAAGAATAAACAACACGAACCCCACCAAAAAACTAGGGGTGATCTCAGGTGCTCCGGAAGGGTAAACAAGTATTGAACTATATCAAAATCTCGTAAGTATCCTTAGAAATAATACAATATCTGACTAGGTCGACCACGTGTTCCTTTTGATAGTTTTTTAGTATAACTACGTAATTGCTGGTAAGTATCAATTAAGTATCATTTCGGGTTTGACGATGTTAAAAATCGCCATGCTTATTTCTTTCGTTTTTTAATACCAAGTATGCACAAATATTACATACTTATTTATTCAATTAGTAAATCACTACTATTTCAATAAGTAAATACAAAAATAGTTTTTTCATTTCAATAAAACATCTAATATTTTATATAATGTATAATGCATTCATATCTACTGTCTGAAATATTGTGTGTTTACACGTAAAACCATTAAATATTCTTCATTTTATTAAATATACCTCATTATATAGGTGTCTGAAATTAAAATGCAATTTAAATTCATTGATGTTTTTAAAGCGTCTGTTTACTTATGCACTTTATCGTCACCCTTCACTTCTTCATTTAACATCATGAGTTTTAACTATCTTATACCAGAACACATTATTTATCTTACTAATCAAATGTTCCCACCATTATAATTGTTTGTTTGCATACTTATAGGTCATATTTTTTACCTTGGTCAATTAGCAATCCAGCGAATGAGTTACAATGCATGACGGACAACTATAAATTACAACCTTCCTAGAACAATTGTATTTTATTGACATAAAACGCAATTTTAAAAGAGCCACGAAAAATTTATACATTATGTGATCAGACTTGTAGACCGTGGTATACATTAAGTATTGAACTATATTAAGGAAAATTTCATCTGAAGGGAAATTATTATACATTATTTAAAAAAATAAATAATAATGTCTCTCCCCTTTTCAATTTGAAAAAAATATATAAATACATTAAAAAAATACAACAAATATATTTAAATGTTTAAACTGACATAATCATAGCAATATTGTAAAAAAACAAAGTTAAAAAAAGAGATATGAGTAAAAATCAATTTAAAACATACCTGTTTAAATACACACTTGTATTTATCAGTGTGTATGCAATAAACAAACTGTGGTGGAATTCCTCGCGGGATATACAATAAGAACATGGAAATTTTCAATTTCAATAGCTATATAGTTGAATTGATTATTTTAAGTCTATTATTGGAATGGGTAATACCGTTAGTTAAATTGATCTCAACATTTATTGAACTGTTGTAAAAAGGATATATAACTCCGTTTGTAACTATAGAAGGAAAATACCTTTTTACAACAAAAACATTATGAAGAACTTTTTAAATAATTGGCAAAATATCTGGAAATGGGCAAAGTAGGTTTAACAAAATAAAAGGAAAAAGAATCAATTAACTATAAATGATGTTGGTTATTAAATAATTTACTTCTTAAAATATTTAAAGAACTCTAATGAATTATGATAAATCTGTATGTATCATTCATTTGTGTATTATTCATGTGTTTAAAAATGCAATCGTAAGTAGCTTCATGTAAAAATCAAGTTCAATAATTTTTCGGATTATGCTTTATTTTGAAGTGTTTTTGCGTATATAAAATTCTAATATTGAAGTTAATCAAATGTATAGTATTTTATTTGATTTTGATTCTAGTCTTACTTCTCCAGAACGCCTCTTTTTTTTTTTATACAATCAACGTACGCGTGGGTTTCCTTTTATCTCAGTTTTTATTTGGTCAAGATTCAATACATCAAATGTTCTTGATGTCCCTTGAAAGGTCTATTGTAAAGTCACGAAAAAGGGGATTATACTTGAAGACTGATGACGTCAACGTCTTTGTTGTTTCTTGTGTACTATTATTTGTCAATTTATCTTTTTATTTTTTAGCGATGGCGTTGTCAGTTTATTTTCGATCTATGAGTTTGACTGTCCCCCTGGTATCTTTCGTCCGTCTGTTAAAAAAGCACACCTTTTTGTAGATCAGTGAAGAGTTTTGTCTACATATAGTTTACAAATCATTTGAGAAACCGATTCCACCATCGAATCTCTTGCAATAAGATATTTCTCTACTTTCGACACTTTTTTAGCTACGAAAAATATGATAAATTTCAATTATGATTTTGTTTTTTTTTTCAATTAAGGAATGGCTGTAATATTTTTTCTATCTATGAAGAAATAACTTAAAAAATTTGGTGCACACGGAATAACGCGAGTAGCGGGTTATTTAACAGTGTGCACCACATTTTTTAAGTTATTTCAAATAGACAGAACAAATATTACAGCCATTTTTTATAATTTGATTCTAAATTCAATTTTAAACCGTAGAAAACAATGAAAAAACGTTGATGACGTCACGGTCACATGACTAAATTATGTCTATGGGCTGATAACAAAATAATGTCAGCCAATCAGAAGAAGCATTACATCCAAAATTAAATTATTCTTTAATGAAAGTGAAATAGTGAACTTATAATTTGCTTT
This sequence comes from Mytilus edulis, assembly GCA_019925275.1. Taxonomy (NCBI): domain Eukaryota; kingdom Metazoa; phylum Mollusca; class Bivalvia; order Mytilida; family Mytilidae; genus Mytilus; species Mytilus edulis. The sequence continues at coordinate 54,999,137 of CM034360.1, read as the reverse complement.
TACAGCCATTATCATTTTTTTGGGGTCAAAATAAGCAAAGAAAAATAATTGTTCCATACATTTATTTCCGGTAAGACAATTGAGTGCTTATTAATAGAACGGTAAGTACTTGATGTAAGTATGAAAAGCATGGTTATATTTGGTAAGTAGTAACGGTATATCTTATTCTATAGTAATATAGAGAGAGTACGAACAGGTGTGTTGGTAAATAATATATTGGTTAAAGAACACGAAATTATAAGGGAAAAGCATATACTTTTGTATTTCAAACACAAGGTTGAGACAAAAAGTAAAATCACAAAAAAACTGAACTAAGAGGAAAATTCAAAACGAAAAATCCCTAATCAAATGACAAAATCAAAAGCTCAAACACATCAAAAGAATGGACAACAACTGTCATATTCCTGAACAAATTTGACAATCGTGAAGTTACGATTCTTTATCCCTAGTTGAACTTTTAGCACATCCAGAGATGTTAGTATTGAGCACGGCTGCTGTTTTAATACCATCAGGGTTTGAGGGAGGAACAACAAATGCAATGATTTTCAATATGGAATGATTGGATCATTCATAAACTACAAACGTGAACTGGTCATTTTGTACCTCCTTCTCTGGTCAAAGCACCCAGAAGAATCATACATTTTTGGAATATCTGCATGTGCAGATATTTCAAATATCTTTGTCATTCAAACAGGTTGATGCGGTTGCTCGATGGATTACAACGCCAAAATAATCATTGTGTTAGTTTACGTTTTTTTTTAGTTAAGCCTGCCAATTGATATTTTATCGTGTGTTTTTCTATGTTGTGATGTTATGCTATTGTACAGAAAAAAGATGAAGGTTTGGTACCAGTAAAACGTTTAATCCCAATGCAAATGTTTGCACCTGTCCTAAGTCAGGAATCTGATGTACAGTAGTTGTCGTTTGTTTATGTAATTTATACGTGTTTTATATAGATTAGACCGTTGGTTTTCCCGTTTGAATGGTTTTACACTAGTAATTTTTGGGACCTTTATAGCTTGTTGTTCGGTGTGAGCCAAGGCACCGTGTTGAAGGCTGTACATTGACCTATAATGGTTTACTTTTATAAATTGTTATTTGGATGTAGAGTTGTCTCATTGGCACTCACACCACATCTTCCTATATCTAAGCACCTGTCTTGTTGATGGCATAACAAGCTAGAGATTACTACAATTTTCTAGATCATTACTTTATCCTCTTTCAGTTCATCATAAAGAAACAGTTTGAGTCTAGAAGTATAAACTTCAAATACGTCTAGCTCAAATATTGGAATAACGCTTGTATCTATATGTAAATCCTCGTGGTTGGTATCTTTCTGCAAGAATGGTACCGTAGTTACGATTTTCTTTACTCTCCCTAAACATCTTTTGATGTTTGGCATTATATTAAATGTAGCACACATTTGGTACCATAGGGGACTTCTTAACACAGAAGGTAAGTCAAAATACAACACTTTATTATCTCTTATGAAGATTATTTGTTGAGTTTGATAACATTTGGCGATCATCTTGGAAAAAGTTGCTATATCTCTGTGTCATTTAGTATCTTGGGGAGGGTTGTCTTATTGTCAATCATACCACATTTTCTATTTTATAAATCTTAATTTGGGTTTCTAGCTAATATTGCTCGAAGCACCTAGCACTATTAACATGACATATTTGAACTAACATAAGGGATACATGTTGATTTTAATATTTCGTGGCGACCATCTTGGAAAAAAACCGCCATAGTGAAATTTCAATGTGGGTACATAACTACTATCATGATAAAATTGACCTTAAAGGTGACTGAATTTTGTTAATAGTGAACACAAATATAAAACATGCTACACATATCTAGAGGAACAAGTGATCAGTATGCTGGAGTTTCTTATTGACAACATTTTTGTTGAATTTGGATGTAGCCTTTTTTTTGTCGAAACAAGAAGATCAAAGAAGCCAGGTTATTTAATTTCACATTCAGATAAATTGATGACGTTCTTTCTATCAACAATCCAAACTTATACGATTGGATTCAATTGATATGTCCCCGATAAATTGAAATTAGATAAACAACAGAAACAGAATCCATTTGACGTGGCTCGGCACTTGAACATCCCGTCATTGTGTTATTGTTATATGATAATTCTCGTATTCTTGTCTTTCAATTTTGCTAATGAGCTTTGTCTATATGTCTTTTTTGTGTTTCTTTGGTACATATGACGTGGCTCTGTACTTACACATCCCATTTTTATGCTATAATTAATCAGTTTTGTATTCTTTTCATTCATCTTTTTGCGAATATGCTTTGTCTTTATGCCTTTTTATGTTTCTTTGATACATACATGACGTGACTCAATACTTGTACGTCCCGTCATTATGTTATTGTGCTATGGTAAATTTGTTTATTCTTGTCTTTAATTTTGGTTATTTGTTTTTTTCTGCTGTATTGTGTTTGTTTGTTACATATTTGTTTGTTCTTATAGTGATACAGATGATAACACAATTTGCTGTACCCCCTTTTTGGATACTTTTACCTATTATGTCTGTTCGTTTTGTTCACACGTCGTTGCCAATATAATGAAATTTGATACAAGTGACAAGTTTATCTAGCTTTAAAACCAAGTTAAATAAACCATTTAATACAGAAGAGTATACCTGTACAAAGTCAGAAATATGACAGTTGTTATTCATTCGTTTGATGTGTTTGAGGTTTTGATTTTACCATTTGATCACGGACTTTCCTTTTTAGCTGAACTGGCTCAGAGAGCCAAGTGAGCTTTTCTCATCTCTTGTCACCCGTCGTCGTCGTCATTTGTCGTCGTCAAACGTTATTAACTTATACAAAATCTTCTCCTCTGAAACATCTGAGACAAATTCAACCAAACTTGTCCACAATCAGCATTCGGGTATTATTTTACAAAATGTGTCCGATGTGTCCTGCCATTCAACATGGCCTCCGTGGCTTAAAATAGAACATCTGGATAAAATGCAGTTATTGGCTTCTATCTCTGAAACTGTTGAATTTAGAGCAAATCTGTAAATGAATCAAATAGATGAGCAGTTTAAGATCTTTCTGACCTAACATTTTCAGACGAATCAGAACACACGTTGCAGACCGTGAATTGGTAATTCTAAAGATTTTTTTGCAGTTTTTGGCTATTATCTTGAATATTATTATAGATAGAGATAAATTGCAAACAGCAATAATGTTCAGCAAAGTAAGATCTACAAATAAATCAACATGATCAAAATGGTCAAATTACCCCTTAAAGAGTTATGGTCCTTTAAAGTCAATTTCTAACAGTTTTCCAGAAGATTTTTTAATCTTTTACAAAAATCTTCTCCGCTGAAACTACTGAGATGAAGGCCCTAATCATCATTCGGGTATCAAGTTAAACAATCGTGTCCCATGACCCCGCCTGTCAACCAACATGGCCGAAATGGCTGAAAATATATCATCATAAGTTGCAGATTTTGGCTTATATCTCTGAAACTAAAGCAAAAGTATAATGGTTGCATTATTTCATGCATCTATACTATTAAACGAGAAGACCTCATTTTTGGTGTCGCTTCTCTTCTTTCCACAATAAATTAATTAACACGCCTCTGTGTCCTACAGTGCATAGTCGCATTTGTCATCCATTCATATGATTATTCAGATTGAGTTATTTTGGGAGAAAAACGAGAAAAAAAGGCATCCGGATATTGTCCCGTCATTGGACGAAATTTTAAGTCTGATTAGACTTCCGGTTTGCGTTTTTCTGTATACTGTATTTAAAGAATTCTATCTGCTATCATTTTCAAGTTTACTATCCACGGCGGTCACATAGTTTATTAAATAGAGAGGGTCTGTATACTATATCAATGACCACCATGGATCGATTAGTAAACTTAAAATTGAAAGTAAATACACTATATTTATATAGTAATGAATGTTCATAATATACAGATTTATATAAGCGCTAAAATTATTCATGTGAACTTTTGATACCTTTTCTGAAATTCTCCAGTTATTAAATCTTTTACAAAATTCATTGATTACAAAAAAAGAGAATGTGGTATGATAGCCATGTTGAGACAACTCTCCACAAGAGACCAAAATGATAGAGAAATTAACAACTATAGTTCTCCGTACGACCTTCAACAATGAGCAACGCCCATACCGCATAATCAGCTTTAAAAGGCCCTGAACTGACAAGGTAACACAATCCAAACCAGAAAACTAGCGGCCTTATTGATGTACAAAAAAATGAACGAAATACTAATATGTAACACATAAACAAACGACAACCACTGAATTACAGGCTCCTTACTTAAATGTTCATAACATACTCAATGTAATTTTGGAAATAAAGGAGGAGGGATACAAAAAAAACATTTTCCTGTCCCCAATAACCTATGACTTATGATACTTTTGCTGAAATTCCCCACTAAATGTATTATGTTCACATTGAAATTGATAGAAAACCAAAATTGGGAATTTTGGAAATAAAGGAGGAGGGATAAGAAAAAAAAACACATTTTCCTGTCCCCAATAACCTTTGACTTATGATACTTTTGCTGAAATTCTCCAGTCATTCAATATTTTACATAATTCTTCCAACAACACTTTACATACTACAAACTACGCTCTGAATGCCTGCGATTTCGCGGGTGTGTTCTAGTCAATTGTAAACAAGGTGAGCGACACAGACTCCTTGGAGCATCTAGTTAAAAAAAATTCACGATAAGTATTCGTCGTATTTCTATTTACGATCTTTACAACCGAGTACTCACAGTCTTCTCACTTTGAGTTTCATGCTACATATATGGATCTTTGTTTTTGTAGTTAATAATACTTTATGATTAATATATATCACAGTTGCGAACACTAGAGTTAAAAACAGGTAAGAAACCAAAGGAACAGTAGAGAAAAATCAGAAAAAAATCCATGTGATCACAAAACAAAAACAAAAAACAAACTAACAAACAAACAAAAATGCACTTAATCCACTCTGTACCAGTCCGGAATGCGGTTCGATAAAATTGCTCCCCTTGTTTATTCGCTCTCCTGTCAAATCATGTAATTTCGCTACCTCCAATGGTAGACGCTACAACGATTGGTGTCGTCAAGAATGTTACGATTAAAGGAATCAGCTAGGAATTAGACGATCACCATTGGTATAGGTGAGTTGTTTAATAGTTGTTGCTTTGGGATAAATGCATGTTTTGGATTTATTTATAATCAGGAATATCTGGAAAGGAAAGAAACGTGTTGCAACGTGAACCCGGAAAGGCTGGGACGAATTTAAAAAAATAATCTAGAGACGATCGTTCTTAGTGTGCCACCTACACATTCAAACGTGTACACAAGCACAGTATTCCCTATCTATGTAATGTGTTTTCATAATTATGTGAAATAGGGCAAAAAAAGGTAGCAGCTTTTTGTATCTTGTTGTTAAGCGTTTCCAGGGGAGATAATGTTATTTTTCACGGTGTGTTCGATAGGTTTGTTACATTGTAACATTAATATATAATACACACGCATAAAGTGGATTAAAATAGCCTCCCACACTCAATTAACTGAATTTCAATTATTCTATTTACCGTAGTGCTATTATATAAGACTTCGGAGGTTCATATCACTTATATTCAACCTTTTTATATCGGATTTTTTTTACTATTGATGTTGAACGGTTCATAGTAAAACAAAAAATCCGATAAAACCGTTGAATGTAAATGATATGAATCTCAGAAGTCTTATATATTGTTCTTTACTATAAGACCGGAGGTTCATAAGATTTACATTCAACATTTTTTATCGAATTTTTTGTTTACTATCAATGTTGAACGGTTGAACGGTTCGACATTGGAAGTTGAAAAAAAAATCCGATAAAAAATAACGAAAAATCCGATAAAAAATAACGGTTCAACAATGATAGTAAAAAAATCCGATAAACATGGGGCGGGGGGGGGGGGGGGGGGGGGGGGGGCTTTTAAAAACACCAAAATACCTTAACAATCCTACAATATCTGTTTACAGAATGAGAGAGATATTTCGTATTCTAAAACGAATTTTTCTCACATGTTTGTTAGATATGTTGAAAATACAGACAAATGTTTAGTACGTATATCCATCCCCTCTTTTTCAATTCATTAGTTCAAGATACAGCTCTGAAGAATATGCAATAACCTACATTTTTCTAACATGTGAAGACCAATGAAAACATTTGATATGATTTGAAAACATGGCCAATTAAGTAGGAACTTTGGGTTTCGTAGACATAAATTATAATTCAACATTTTCGATTTATATTTTTCTTTATTTCATATTCTAAAATTGAGAATGGAAATGGGGAATGTGTCAAAGAGACAACAACCCGACCAAATAAAAAACAACAGCAGAGGGTCACCAACAGGTCTTCAATGTAGCGAGAAATTCCCGCACCCGGAGGCGTCCTTCAGCTGGCCCCTAAACAAATATATACTAGTCCAGTGATAATGAACGTCATACTAATTTCCAAATTGTACACAAGAAACTAAAATTAAAATAATACAAAACTAATAAAGGCCAGAGGCTCCTGACTTGGGACAGGCGCAAAAATGCGGCGGGGTTAAACATGTTTGTGAGATCTCAACCCTCCCCTTATACCTCTAACCAATGTAGAAAAGTAAACGCATAACAATACGCACATTAACATTCAGTTCAAGAGAAGTCCGAGTCTGATGTCAGAAGATGTAATCTAGTATATTTAATAACATGTTTATATTTTGTGATGCATCTGGTGTATAAATCCAGTGGCAGATCCGGGAAAGAGCTCTTAGTTCCGATTCGTTTGTACGGGGAGCATGTGGTTGCAACCCCCTCTTTAATTGCCTGTTCGATTTTTATGTTTGCAGTGTCGAAAAGGGAGATAGACAGCAGTTTTATCAAGAAGTTATGTGAAAAGTCTGCTATACATCTGACAGTCAGGAATTACTCTGAAGTACACATGTCGACCAGAGGCATAGACCAGAGAGAAGAGGTTTTAAAGTACCAGATGCTGATCTGAGATTCCAATTTGAACTAAAGAAAGCAATATATAAAGATATGTAGGAGAAATAATCTATATGAATAAAGTTATGCCACAAAAGGAACTTGGTTTTTTTTTATATACAGAATTTTTCAAACGTATTCATAACAGAAGAGATGTGAATGCATCCTTCATAGCCTTGTAATACTGATGGTAATAATTTATATAATTTCTGAGATGATATAGCAGTGCCATTGGTTTCCCCTTTCTCCTTCTTCAAAGAACTTGATCATCTGAACCCTTCTTTTTTTTTTTATAAATTGGAGCCCTGTTCAAGAACAGTTAAAAGGGCATATGCTTAATTATCTTTTAGAATCATCATTTTTTTTAAAAATAAAACAGGTTGTACATTCTACATAAAATATGCTAGTCAACCGTAAATGTTTTAAAACACCCCAAAAAGGTCTTTAAATTAGTATATTCATTTTTCAACTTAAAAAATATGTCAAAGGTTTAAGCATCCCAAACATTACCATGGGACTTGAATTTTTGATTTGTCAATATCAAGCAAACTCGATATTTCCCATAACATCATAATAGTTCCGTTTTTATTATTAAAATAACAAAAGTCTAACTCTTGCACAAAACTGTAACAGATTATCAAAAACTGTCTCAGCAACGGCTTGGTTGATTGTAAGTGTTTGGTGCAAAGACTGAAGACTTGAGACAATAACATGGAGGTAAGTATATATAAGAACAACGTTTTCAAGAATATAGGCGGATTTGGGGGGAGTGGCTTTCGTCGGAAAAATATGTTTGCTTAAACATAGGGAAACACTGAAGTATGACTGGAGCGAGCTCTCCTAAGCTCAGTCATCCCCCCCCCCCCCCCCCCCCCCCCCCCCCCACCCCCACCACCCCTAATGTAAAATTCTGGATCCGCCCTGAATATTGGTTTGAACAGTGCGATGGAAGTATTCAAATGTATAAAAAAAAATGAAAGTCTTTGTGCTGGTTATTTACATACGGGAACGAAAATTTAACATCAAATTGTAAAAAAAGAGTGAGGGGTAAGATTCATTAAAAAGAAATATCGTCTGATCCAAAATTCGTTCGAAAAAATATTGTTGTCAGGCAAAATTTAAAACCAGAAAAATTATTATGAATTCTGATCTTCTAAAACTTTATAGTGTTAAGTTTTGAAAGAAAAAAATATTTGATTGGTGGAGGCGGACAATAAATGGTCGCGCTCAGACAAGAAAACCATATCCCCTTTAAAGTTAAATGATTAACTTACTTCCTTGTTGATGGATTGTTTCCTGTCTTGCTTTGGTAGAGTATTGTTGCATGTTTCACATTCGAGTAATATATATACGCATGTGTAGAACATGAAATATGAAGATATCGGTGTACTACTATTATTATAGTACTTGACTTGTAATAGTGAGCATGTATGAGAAAAATAGAGTGAGCCAATTGTAAGATGCTATAAGATAGACTAACAAGATTGTGTCCATAGTACACGGATGCCCCACTCGCACTATCATTTTACATGTTCAGTGGACCGTGAAATTGGGGTCAATACTTTAATTTGGCGTAAAAGTAATTGTTTAAGAAAAAAAACATGTCAAACATGCAAATATTATTTAAAAAAAATTAGTTTTAATCCCTTAAAAGTCATGTGATGTTACATATATAGGACGGGTGTGTTTGATGCGTAAATTAATTAACAAAACCCAGTCATATAACATCCAACTTTGAAATTACGTCTAAATGTCAATTTTAGGTGTGCCACTTTGGGAATGGTCTTAAACGATTGACAATTCAATTCTCAATTTTTGTAATTTTCCCCAGATTTTTTCTATGTCGGGCAAAAAAAAGTAGCAGTTTTTAAGGAGACCCCCTAAATGATGTAACAGCTTGACTTGTGGTCGTTTTAAAAACGATTGTTTGCAAGATGCATTGTTAACAATTGTACAACATGAAAATTAAACAACGTGAATGCAAATATTTATAATGACTTTACGGAAAGTAACTTTTGTGACATATTGACAACCGTATAAAAAGTTTATTTTACTTTTCTACCTTCTAAAACACAAGAGGTCGAATTCTTTTGTTCTATTTAAACCGCATATCGGACTGGTACTATTTCCATTGACAATAACGTTTGAATTGAAGGAATATCCAGAAGAAAATGAAAAATAGCACTTCATAAATTCCGTGCACTTTTCTGGATTTACCGACATTTGAAACGCTCTGAGATGTATATTTAAAAGCCAATGATAATAAATATAAGATTTGGAACAGTAAAAGAGCAAAAGGGACTTAAATCCATCTCAGACCAGCTTTGGCTGAAGGAGTTGAAATCTTAAATTCTTTAAAAAAAAATATTTGCAAACGGACAATTTTAGGTGATTGAATGTTGGGTGCTTAACGTCCAGTGGCAAATACCATAAGCATGTTCAGAACTAGATCAATTTTAGAACAAATACAATAGGAAGGTCCTGTTATGGAGGCCGTCTAGAATGAAGGTCGAAGAAATTTCGACCGACACTGTAGAATTGGGATATATTGGATAGGTACAGAAATACTGCCTTGCAACATGCTACCAACGGACCCCTCAAAGAGCTATCGCAAAAGTTCTTAGCTTACACAGATTTTAGCACCCTCTCTTCACTCCCCATTTTGACTAACGGGACTGTATAATTGTATATCTTGCACAGCAAAACGGACGCCCACATTGACAAGGATTTTACTGCCGGATAGAAGAAGACCTAACGTAACCATATATCTGTTCCCGATGTCCCGTTGAAGGTTTATTATACATCATGTAAGTACTAATGTCAGCACTCCAAAATGATAGGCGCTTTATCAAGCAAGTGACGTTTGAGTTATTTAAGTGTAGAAAAAACACAATAGTTCAAAAGGAGTTAACTATCCAACCTAGAGCTCCTTTCGTCCATTTCAACCAATTATAAACCGTAATTCACTGTTGCCTTTCGAATAATTGAGAAAATTAAAAGTGCTAAATGAATTATCTGATATGCTTTAAGCTTTTCTTTTAGACCTATCAACTAAGTAAATTAATCTGTTTAATGCAGCTTTAAATAAGTTAAGAAATTCTGTTTTTTCAATAGATTACAACCATAAAGAAATCAGGATACATAAATCTCATGTGATGTCCAATTTATTTAAAGAAATACAAGCTTTTCTTTAGTAGTCGATTTTTTTGCAATTATTAATGATTGAATTCGTTTGGTTATTTTTTTCTTCCTACGAACGATCATGATCGTTTCTTATTTTAAAATTGATTCTTCTCTTTTGTTTAATAGAAGATGCCCGCAAAAACGAGGTGAAAGGGGCAAGCGTTGAAACAAAGAGTTTTTAAATTTCGCTTGCAGAACGTAGATTGACCATGCGCGAAAAAGACACGGATCAATAACGGTCCCGAATTAAGTTATTTTCTCAAAAAAATGGGTTTTCTGTGGAAAAGTGATTGTTTCAAAGACAAATTTTGGAAATATAAAACAGTACTGAAACATTTATATGTTATATCTCAAATATTTTCGACTTTATATAGTTTCAGAGACGATGCGATACAATGAAATCGGTCTCTTCCCTTTAGTAGTACTAGAACACACCCGCGAAATCACGGGCATATACAGCTTGTAAACTGTTGTAGGATGAATTTTTGTAAAAGATATTATGACTGGAGAATTTCATATAAGGTATCAAAAGCCCTCTCCCTTTTTTCCAAAGTCCGTTATGTGTTTCCATTCTGTTAAATTCAATTATTATTCGTGTTTCTGGCCTTATACCACAATTATTCTTCCCCTTTGCTACAATGCATTTTTTGGTAAAAGTCAAATTTATTTAAATTAAAAATTTGCAACGCTTCAAACATGAAATAAATGAAACCGCTTATAGACCACTATTATTCTAATAAAATGTGCTTCTAGGACAATCCATCAGTGCTTTTCCTTTTGAGAGCCCTATTAACATGCCAATGGTAGGATTTGATTCTCGTATAAATGACTAATGCTCATTTGAGGGGTGGTCTGAGGGACAAAAAACCGGGCTTAAAAACATGAAATCCCGAGATGCTTATTTTAACGAAATTCATATCCCGACATCCCAAAATTAAAAAAACCCAATATTCTCGCATCCCGTAAAGATCAATCCCGAAATCCCAAGCTTAAAAACACCCGATCCCGACGTCCCGAATAAGTCCTGCCTCCCTCTAACCTCTACCATACTTTCATTTTGGCCAAATCACTACTTTCACTTTCAACAATAAATTTGTATGCCCCATTCATGGGAATTATGTTTTCTAGTCTGTTCGTCCGTTCGCGTCCGTCCTTCTTTCCGGCTTCAGGTTAAAGATTTCCCTTTCAACACTAAATAATATGCCCCATTCATGGGAATTATGTTTTCTAGTCTGTTCGTCCGTTAGTTCGTTCGTCCGTCCGTCTGTCTGTCCCGCTTCAAGTTAAAAATTTGTTGATGTAGTTTTTGATGAAGTTGAAGTCCAGTCAACTCGAAACTTAGTAAATATGTTCCCTATGATATGATCTTTCTAATTTTAATGCCAAATTAGAGATTTTACCCCATTTCACAGTCCACTAAACATAGTAAATGATAGTGCCGATGTGGCATCCGTATACTATGGACACATTCTTGTTTTCACATGTTTTACTTATTTCAATATATATGCAACTGGTATGACCCCTTAGATAGTAAATATTTCAGAAATCGTATTTTACAGGTGGATAAACGCGAAAACATAATTGTCTCTAAGGAGGTTTAATAGTTGTGGTTCTTGCGATCTAAAAACCATGATATGGAGAACGCTCTGATTGGCTTATTTATTTTTCATTTTTGTAATCTATACTACGATTGGTTGTTCTTGTGCATGTTTAAAATCGGGAGTCTAATCTATGACTAAAAGTCAGTGTGATAACGGAAACAATATCCGGACACCTATTGGTGTCATACCACCAATTACTCCCTATTAGTAGGCCTACTCGGACAAAAAATAGTGCATTTGATGTCATTGTTTACTTAAACTAACCAACAAATTGGCAGAAATGAAACTTTTGGTGAAAGAGAAATATATTGAGACCATTTTGAGCTAAAATTTACTTGTTTATGAGTTTGCATTCACAATTGAGGATTAATGCACTCCATAGTATACTAATTTAAGATTTCCAGAAAACCAGGGGTTATTTTTAGTGGTACCTCTATTCGGAAGGCCTTTTCTTTTTTATATGATTTTAAACACCTGTTGAAAATTGGCATGTAGAAAGCTGATACATGTACGATTCGGGATATACCTGGTTTCTATGAAGTTAGACTTAAGGTAAAATATTTAGAAAGCTGTGAAAATTATAAAATTTGGTTGAACAGATAGGGACTTTTAATTGGTTGTATGACACCTATTTTGTCGTTTTTCTCCCAAAATAACTCAATCTGAATAATCATAAGAATGGATGACAAATGCGACTATGCATGTTACCTAAAGAACACAGAGTCGTGTTGATTAATTTATTGTGGAAGGAAGAGAAGCGACACACAAAATGAGGTCTTCTCGTTTAATAGTATAGATATCTTATATATCAAATTTTAAAACTGCTTTAGAATGTTAAACTATTTGGAATTAAAAAACAAAAAATTGAAAAACTTTTTAAAGTTTTGAATTGTTATATGTAAGTGTCACACGAACTCAAAGGGCTAACATAACTTGTGGAATAACATAAGAACCAAACATACTGTTACATAGTTCAATCATAAGTTACAATTACTGTTAGCTTTGGGCAATATTTTACATCGCATAGGATTTCTAATAAACCTTTCATTGAGAAACATCCATAAATTAAACGGAATATTAATCTGTCAAAATAATCCGCATAATTGTAATCAGATAAGCATGTCATCTCTAATCAGCTGATCTCAAAATAATCAACAAAGATGTCACCACGGGAGAAATAATTAAAAATACCTTAAATAGACAGTAGGTTACGTCACTTACTTGAGATGAAGAATAGTTAAGTTTGTTAACTGGTTTTTCGTTCAGTTTAGGTAAGAAAACTAAAACAGTATATTCTTCTTTTATTTTTATCATTATTATAAAGACTAGAAGATGCCCGCGAAATTGCTGTTTACAATTGAGCAAGTGTTGAAATAAAGAGTGTGGACACAGTAAGGATTTGGACACAGTTAATGCGTTTTAATTCTATTTCCTTAAAGAGATGAAAACGAGGACAATAACGTAATGATAATGACCACATTCTTCTCGGTTGGAGAAAGACAATATTTTAAAAATACTGTCAGAAAAATGTGGCAAAGTGTGATTTTTAGTATTTTTTTATCCTTTTAACTCAATTGTTACAAAAGAAAATGCGGCTGAATAAAACCGACCTCTTCCTTTAATAGTAGATGCATTGTGTATTGTAATATTAAAATAATTTGGTTTATACTTTTTTTAATAAAAGTTTATACATGTTGTAGTACTGTCACGGACATTTTTTGTGTCCTAATAAATGCATGATCGTTAATTTTGATAAAGTAATTTAGTGCCAATCTAGGATTTTGGAGACGGTGAGGAGAAGTGACTTCTTCTTCCATGAGAAAGTAGGAAGAAGAGGTCATCTTCTAAGAGAAACTAAATTCCATTACCGTTCATGTTGCGTTATGTTTACATTCGTTCTATATTGGGGGCTCATATTCTTTATTTTGTATTTTAGGTCCATTTGTCTTTTTTTCTTTATATTTTTTGCCTGTTATAATCTATTTTGTAAACCCATCCACACCCTCATAATTGTCGGTTTTAGAGACTCGAAATAAATCATAGCGAGATTATATGTGTACATGCATGCCATTTCCCATAGAGATTTCAAATCCTCTGAATAGATATAAAGATATGGTATGAGTGCCAATGCGACAACTCTCCACAAGAGACCAAATGACACAGAAATTAACATATATAGGACACCGTACGGCCTTCAAAGTATTATTCAAAATACTGGCTTGCTGGATCTTCTTTTTCAAAATCTGGGAACTGCACCATATTTGTTAAACACTGCTGACACCTAGACATAATGAGGTTGCTTAAGTGATAACAATTAGAAAGTTTCCAAATATCAGAAAATCTGTGACTTATCTTGTGTCCATATCCTTAAAAAATCTAAATTCTGCAACATGTTTTTATATGTAACATTATTCGCTACCATCGCTTTCGAAAAATCAAATTTAACGATATTTCCGCGGTTTCAGAAGCCTGTGCTTATTTTTAGAAAGTACACAGAGCTTTCTGTGTAAAGCCCGAAAAAGGATATTTAACCGATTCTTATCAAAATTATTTTTAAAGTTGACAAAACAAAAATATATGAAATATACAATTTTTAACAGCAAAAGATGCAATTGGTTAAAACAGATAGTTTGCTGTGTTTCGTAACCGTGTCTGACAAATTATACCACAGTTTTTTGTTGAAATCCCTCGGCATCTTACTCGACTTCGTCTCGTAAAGTTAATGACTCGAGGGTTTCAACAAAAGCTATGGTATAATTTACGAAACACCACAAAACTATTCAAAAGAAATGAAATATCTATAACTTGTTATGTTGTGTCACATATTATAAACTTGTTATATATTTAGAGTTATGGCATTAAATGGACAATTTTATTTGTTTTCTTGCAGGTTATCGACAGTAGACAAGTAAATTACATTTTCCTTGGTTTGTAAATAGTTTGAATCTTACTTGTGTTACCGTATATGTGTACACACAATTGGTATACGTCATAATAGTTATGGAGAAGATGAGTCATACGTGTGATGTCTGTGGTAAATGTTTTAGTCGCAGTTATGGCTTACGAATACACAGGTTACGACATTCAGGTGACAAACAACACACATGTGAGCTATGCAGAAAACAATTTTATAGTAAAGCCGATTTAAATCAACACGCAAAATATCATACCGGCGAAAAACATCATTCGTGTGATGTATGTAATAAAGTGTTTATCACGTCTGGTATTCTGAAGGCACACATGAGGAGCCATACAGGCAACAATGAAAGAAACCATAAATGCAACGAGTGCGGAAAAGCATTTTTAAAGCCTCATCATTTAAAGAGACATGTACAAATTCATACTGGCGAAAAACCATATGAATGTGAAATGTGTGGCCACAAATTTTTACTGAATCGTCAATTAACGGTACATATGAGAACACATGCGGGTGAAAAACCATTTGAATGTAATATCTGCAGTAAAAAATTCAGCTGCGACAGGACGTTACAGGGACATTTGCAAATACACACAAATAACTATGTTAAGCCCTTTGAGTGTGATGTATGTGGTAAACAATTTGCTTCCTCATCTGGCTTCAGGAAACACAAACGAATACATACGGGTGAATCATGGGAAAACATGGCGGCAACACGTGACGAACTTTACAAATGTAATATCTGTGATAAAGAATTTCACCAAAAGAAAAAGTTAACGAGACATAAAACGAGAACGCACCCTGTTAGTATATCTTTCGCATGTGATAAATGTGGTAAGAATTTTAAATCAAATGCATACTTACAACAGCACTTGAAAATACATACTGATGAAAGGCCTTATAAATGTGATGTATGTTTAAAAGCGTACGGTCGCAAAAGTATTCTACGACAACATTTGAAAAGTCATACTGGTACTGAATCGGTCAGAGAAAAACGATTGATTTGTGATGTATGCGGTAAAGGATTTCATCTGGGTACTGACTTGAAAAAACATAAGAGAACACATACCGGTGAAAGACCTTATAAATGCGACACATGTGAAAAACGGTTCGGAACGTTAAGTACCCTATATTCACACCAGAGAATACACACCGGTGAAAAGCCATACAAGTGTAATTTATGTAGTAAAGCATTTTGTCAGAGTAATGATTTGACAAAGCATATAAGAATACATACGGGTGAAAAACCTTATAAGTGTGAAATATGTTCAAAGAGTTTTAATCAGAGTCAACATCTGAAGAAACACTCGGATACGCAACATTGATAAGGCTAAAAATCACTAATTATGTCATTCATGGAAGAGAGGACAGTCCAACTCGTGGTAACTATTGAGGTCTTTAATATTAATCAGATTCAGCATCTGAAGAAACACTCAGATAGACAACACTGATTAGGCTAAAAGTCACTTTTTTATCATTTCATGGAAGAGAAGACTCGGGGTAACTATTGAGGTCTGTAATAGCATTCCTCGAATTTTCTTTTAACATTATTTTTTTTAGTTCGTACAGTATATATTTCTAATGTTTATATACTTTTTACATTCGACTAGTAGAAACATCATGTTGTGTACATTTGATTCTATTTGTGAACAGCATACTGTAGGAAACTGAGACCAAGGTTTTTTTTTTAAATAGGGCTGATTTCTTTCCATTGGTCAAGCTAAAAGTTGTTTTGTTGGTTAAATAAAAAGGACGAAATGTCTAATGACGCAAGTCTCAATTACTTTTTTGTTTTAAAGACAATTTTACACAAAACTTATACGGCAAAATGATTTTGCAAATAAATTCGATGGCACCCCACAACAACACTCTCCTAAAAAAACAGTTTTTTTTATATCTCAAATTTTTTTAGGTAGCTTTAGCAAAGACTTTCATGTAGTTACGTGTTTAGTGCATCTGCCACGATTACACATCGACCTACTCTTTGATTCAAAATTTTATTTTAGAGTTACTGAGTATTTTGTAAAGGGAAAAGGGGAAAAGGGGGGGGGGGTGTCACAGGTCGCATCGTAACTAGAAACTATTTATGATTATTGCATAACACTTCTCACACAATACGACGGCCGTATCAAGTATTTGATGGCCTTCAGTTGTTTTCTGCACTTTGGCGGGGTTGTTGTCTCTTTGCCATATTCCCTATATCCGTTTTCAATTTTATTATAGGATTAAGATATAATAGGGTTAAGAACGACATCAAAAGTTCAATGTCGGATAAAAAACTTAATTCATATAGTTTTTTCAATGACCCCCTACCCCCCTCTTAAATTAATTTTGTGGAAAATTGATTGACCAATAAGGATATTGTTATGATATTGTAATTATTGTATTTATTCATGTTGGCCTAATTTGTGTTGTATGGCCTGATAGTTGTTTACAAAATAATCTTATAACTGTGCAGTTTAGAAATCACTGGAACAATCACAGATACTTGTGGAATGATTGGAACTTTCTATTTGACTTACATAATGATTCCAGAATGATCCTAATAAAAGATGCGTTATATAAACTTCTACATTTTACTAGACACTTCTGTTGTAACTTTCTAGGACGTTCCATTCGAGAATGTTCTAGAATTTTCCGTGACAACTATATATATGTTAGCGGCAATAAGTGAAATTAGGCATTAAGCTTAAATCCTAGGCAATAAGCTAACGCCTAGGCATTAAGTTATTGCCTGAAATTTTCAGGCATTAAGCTTATTTCCTGAAATCTGTTGATGATTATTCATCCTATTGCCAAATATAATTTTAGGCAATAAGTAAAATCTTGAATGTATGCCTATATGATGATTTATTCTTGATATAAAGTCGTTTCTTTATTATATTTCTAATATTACATTTATATTATACATGTTTCATTTGACAGATCTTCAAATTTAGTAAGTTTATTTAGTAAATTTAGCAGTTATAAAACAGAATAAACTCATACTTTTTTCATGTTTTTGTGGTATTTAAAAATATTAAAAAGATTTAAAAAAAAATATGATTGTATCCAATAAAAAAGCGGAGATTGTATAGAATTATTTAAATATTTTTTTGAAATTTGAACTCATCACTAATCGAGCTGGTTTTAACTGGTCGAAAGTTGACAAAATTAAGATGCGTTTTTTTTGCTCACACCATTTTCCATTTTTTATTGGATAAGTAAATTTTCTTTGTTAACAGTTCCATAACTTTTGATAACAAAATAATTTTAACACAATTTTCTATCAAGTTTTCATATTTGAAATTATTATTTGATGCGTTTTATTATAAATAAAATATTGTATTAGTAAGTTTATTTCCGGTCTCATGTGGAGAGTTGTCTCATTGGCAATTAAACCACATCTTCTTTTTTTATATTTAGGATGAAACTTGGCCCTGTAGTTTTGCATTGATAACATTTGATTTCTTCCTCTTGGTCATTTGCAAACGTATGTTATTTTCAGTAATAAAATAAAATAGTTAAAGTACTCAGTATTTATATGAAAGATGCACGAGATTAGATTTTTAAAATTGAAGTATAAAACCGGGACAATTATATTTCAGCTCCCTCAAAACATACAATGATGTCACCGATTACATATTTAACATGTTTTATTTTACCTATTAACATTTTTTACTTATGTTTTGTTTCAAAGAGTTTAAATGTAGTATCAAAATTATTTATTACCTTTAATTTAAAACTGATAATTATTTTTCTAATAATTAATCGGCTTTTAAATTAAAGTTGTTGATTAAATTTGAGACACTATTTCAATTTTTTAATTTGCTATTTTCTTTTACGCCAATACTAAGAACAGCTGTTAGGACATCCTAGCTAAAATAATCCTCAGATACATGTAGCTTCAGTGTGCATGCTGAGACGTTTTGTAAGTTGGACCTAACCTTATCATTATTTCTGTCCTAAGACTATCTAAAGGACCGATTTTATAACAGTTTCGATAAAGAGGCTCTAGTTCTCATTATGTTATTATGTAACAAATATATTTTTATTTATATGGATAAAGGTCTTTTATTTACTCGCATATATATTTTAGGCATTAAGCTTAATGCCTGCACACTTTTTTCAGGATTTAAGCTTAAATCCTAGGATTTAAGACTAATGCCTAACATCATTTAGGCAATAGACTTACTGCCTAGGCGTTAGCTTATTGCCTAGGATTTAAGCTTAATGCCTAATTTCACTTATTGCCGCTTACATATATACAGACACTAAAGTTAAACTCTCAGACTTAGATTTAGACTTAGACATCGATAGACATTAGTATTTACCTCATTTGGATTGACACTTTAATTCTACAAACAACATCATACTGGATTGTGACCTTAGTAGTGAACGTAATATTCAGATTGGATTCCGAGAAGATTTCCGGATACAGATAAAGATAACAGATTGGACTCATAACACTGGACACTTTTAATTTGCAAAACACTCATTTGCAAATCCGCCGCCGCCTCAAACAAGAGCTACAATATCATGTATATAACCAAAATGTGCAGAATTACATGGGATTCAATAATTTCATTGGTTTTCTACAGTTACTTTCATATTTATTTTGCAATTTGAATTATAAAAACATGGGATTTTCAATATCCCATGGGACAGGGCAAAATCCCATGGGATTTACCATTATCCCATGGGATTTTGGTTAAATCCCATGGGATTTTTTTTTGTCCCATGGGATTATTGTAGTCCCATGGGATATTTGTTGTCCCATGGGACAAAAAAAATCCCATGGGATTTTTATTATCCCATGGGATTTTTAATATCCCATGGGACAAATTAAAATCCTATGGGATTCTAATTGTAAATATATAGATATAAATAAACAGTAATGTGTATGTTACAATGTGTTCTATTTGGTAGTAAATTATTATAAAATGAATCTTTTTAATTGAATATCTTTTTTTCTTGGGAAATGTTAATTTAGCATATTGTTCTTTAACTGTTCAAAACTAAACTTTTAAACAACAAAGCAGATAATGTAAGTATCAATATATGTTTATTCATGAATTATAGAATACTTTCTTGAAACACAATTATTTGCCATTTGAAATCAATAAAAACTCTATTGTTAGGCTTAACATACTAGTATCTATTTAAGTAAATCTATTTTTTTCACAATATCCCTCAACACAAAACATTAATATTTTCTAATCATCCAGCATTGTTTGATGGTATAGTCCACTTTTTAGACATTCAGCACAAAACTTTGACATTATTGTGGTTTCAATATTTTTTTGAATTTAAAAGAACTTCAAATCATTGACAGAGTGATGAAAATAATAACTGATCCAACTTTTGTCTTTGAATTTATTCTGGTCTTGTTTCTATGTTTTCTCCATGTATTCCAGGTGGCGAATTTCAATCCTTCTGAAAAAGAACCAATAAAATCTAAAGTAATGGATTATACAAAATTGTTTTCATACATGTAGCAATAATATGATTTTCAATAAAAATAGCTATGCGGTATGGATTTTACTGATTGTTAAAGGTTGTCCAGTGTCATCAGTTGCTAACGGCCTACATCCTTTGGTCTCTGATGGAGGGTTGTCAAATTAGCAATATACCACATCTTCCTATTCTAATACCATATACCAATCAATTAATTTATTCTTCTTTATAACATTTGGGTATTTTCCCAAGTTATATACATGATATATATATATACTATAAATTCGGAATTAATGCGAGTTTTTTTTTGTTGCGAAAAATGCAACAGAGTTGTAAATGCAATAATTTAAACTCGCATTATGAAATATTTTATATGGATTAAACAGGATTTTTCTCAAAAGCGTAAAATTTAAAATCGCATTTAAGTCTAAAATGACAGAATCGCAATAATAAATGCACGCAATAATTTATGAATTTACAGTATAAAGATCAATGTTGAAACTTTAGACAACTATAATAACATTCCATTATTCACAAGAATTTGCAATATATTATACAAAACGCAGGCAACAGAAACAATATTTCTTTAAGCTTTTGAAGTTCAGACAGATTTCAATTTGTGTTTTATTTCAATGAAAAAATACCTTGAACTCTTTGAACATATTGGAAATTATAACATTGATACAAAAAAAATATGTATGTTTTATCCTTATTTTTTGTGTTCATGGTGTTGTTGGCTTGCTGTCTCATTTTGATATACATTTAAACATACATCAATAATCTTCTTCTTTATAAAAAGTAAAAATGGGATATTTTTGATTTTGATATCCCAAAACATTATAGTTCTATCAAATAACTTATTACCAAGTTCAAAAACACCAATGTGTTTGATATTAATTTTAAGACATGTATAAATGTTCCAGACCATATCAGTATTCAGATCTTACTTTTACGGTCCAGAACTTACAGTCCCACCATATGTGTACAGTCAGACCATTTAAGTATACTTGTACTGTCTGGTACCAGCTCGACCAAACCTGTGTTTTTATTTTAACTGCAATTAAACATTTTGTATTAATCTATTAAAGATTTCAGTTATGTTGATCTGTACTGTACATTTGTTTGTAATAAACTTGACCAACTTCTTAAAATTGGGCAGACTGTATGCGTACAGTCCAAATACTTGTATGTTCTGGAACATAAACATGATTAATAAGCATTTGGCAGGATGTCATGCTAAAATCCCATTAATATTAGTACTAAATTTTGAGTATATACATGTAAATCCACCAGTTACTTACTGAAATTCATGGTGAACACTCACCAAAAACTTACAATTTAGAGGAAAGACTGGAAAGATGAATGCACTAACACTATCAAAACAGAGCATAAAACTTACCGAAGAACAAGATGTTTTACATTTATCCAGGAGCAGGATAATTGAAAAGTTGTTTTTTTCTTTCTCTGCTGTCCATCATATAACCTTTGAATTCATTCATGCAAAGTATGAAAATCTGCAAAGGTAACTTATCCACATTTCGAATTTTGAACTGCATACTTGTCCTTTTCATCTTGCTGACAACCTAAGCATAAAAAAATGATAAAAACATAATTCTAGATTGACTTTGTGTTTTTATTTTTGTTGGTACATGTACAAACAATTTTCCCAACTTTAAAACGAAAACATCATCACCAAAGAGGAGGTCATACTAACCTCCGAAATATTTAAACAAACCGAAATTATTACTTAAGATTGATTAAGATCTTGTCGTAAATTAATGGCATAGATACTCTTATTTTTGAAAACTTGATGTCTATTGCATACTTATATTCCTTTGTACGTGAGTATGCATATTAAGATGGACTCCATGGACTTTAATGTAAGCATGATTAATTTTACAGTCACTGGCAGTTTTTCAGCTCTATGTGTACATTTTGAGAGAATCTTGCAATACTGTATATATATATTCTGATATTCAGAACTTATTGTGAGGTTTTTATTAATACAACTGAAAGCTGTATCTCGTTTTCATTTCTGATACATATTTATGAGCTGAAGACCAGTGCCGAATTTTTCTCACTGCATTGAAGACCCATATATATAGGTGACCTTTGGCCTTTGTCTGCTCTTTGATTGGGTTGTTGTCTCTTTGTTAAATTCCCAGTTTCCACTTCCCATTTTATATCATGTATGCTGATTTTTCTTAAATTACAATATTCAATCATGCAATTTTGTCCATTATTGAAAATACGATAAGCAAAAATAAATGCACAAAAAATTCAACATTGTTATACATGTATATGTAAAAGACTATTTTTAAATTCAAAACAGTTGCCTACACTGTTAATTTCCTTGTTTGATTCATATCTTTAAAGCCTTTATAGCTAGCTAGATGGTATGCCAGGGCGGATCCAGCCATTTGAAAAAGGGGGGTTCCCAACCCAAGACAAAGGGGATGGTCCTATATTCATTTGATTTGTTTTATTGTCTCATACAAGAATATATATGGTTTAAGGTTGGGGATCAGGGATCCTGAAATTTTTTCACCTAACCACTGGATGACAGGGGATCTCAACCATTTAAAAGTTTCTCAAACATGTGGGGGTGGGGGTGAACCCCATGGACTCTCCCTATATTTCCTTTGATTTGTTTTATTGTTCTATACAAGAATATATAAATATGGTTTAGGGGTGGGGATCTTGACCGTTTACAAGTTTTCAAACTAGAGGGGGTGGGACTTCACTTTTATTTTATTTCATTATTAATTTTATTGTCCCCGACAAGAATATATATGGTTTAGGGGTGGGGATCTAGATCGTTCACAAGATAATAGCACATTCTCAAATTGAACAGGGTGGGATAACCCCCAAAGACCTCCTTTTATTTTCATTTGATTTGTTTTATCGCCCCATTCAAGAATATATATGGTTTAGGGATGGGGATCTGGACCGTTACAAGATAATAGCATATTCTCAAATTGAAAGGGGTGGGGATTACCTCCCATGGACTCACCCTCCCTTCTTTCTTCCCCACGAAATACCTTTTAATAAGCCCCAATGCACAGATAGTTCACAGTATTTCTCTTGATTTACACTAAAGAATATCCACTATACAGGTGTATTTTTTTTTTAAAAAGATAATACAACTGAAGACTACCATGACCACAGTGGTGGATCCAGAATTTTTCAAAAGTGGGCCCACCGACTGCCTAAGAGGGGCCTGCTCCTGCCATGACTCAGTGATTCCATATATAATCAACCAATTCTTTTCCCAAACAGGGGGCCCTGAACTCCTGATCCCCCCTTTTTTTCTCTCATTTCAATCACCCTGATATAAATTTAGTTTTATCACTTACAATAGGAATGGTTTGAATTCCCCAATAATTCTTATATACCATTAATATCAACATATTTCATTTTTGATAAATGAAAGGCAAAAGTTTTCTATGGGTAGAAATGGATAGTGGGAAGCTTTCAGATTCACACCATGCCGGTGGCTGTGTTCAAAGTGCTGGGTTTTTATGACCCTCGTTGTTTGCGGACTAAATATTTAGGCCAGTGGTGGATAATAGTGTGCGTGCATTAATCTTCTATACATTGTACCTTCTTAATCAATATATTCAAACACTGACGGCAAGTGTTGTAATGATGTATCAATGTCTTTTTGAAATCACCGTGCTGGCCCAAGACCACAATTAATGACCCCTCTTTTCGTTGTTCACGAATATAGTTCCCTTTAATTATAGTGTATTTCTTCTTAAAATTTTTCTTTCCTTTTCTCAAACATTTCTTAGCTTTTATAAGGTGGAAATGAAAGAAGAGAGGTGAAATAAATTTTTAGATGTTTAATTTTAACTGATTTTGATATGGAAAGAGTGATTAGGTCAGGTGCAAAAAGGTGATATTTACAGTTTTCGGAACATCTCTTGACTTGTCCATAGGGGTATGGATGTGTATTGGCTAAATTTGTAAGTTTTATACGTGCAATTTTTCTGAAACTTGGACATATTTTTGGACTTGTACTGTACATTACACACACAAAAAATTAGACAAAAAGAATAGGCAAATTTTTTTTAATGCGACAAAACGTTATAAAGAAATGATAGAGGAATTAATTGTGGTCTCGGGCCTAAGAGGTGCATTTCAGCAAATTTTAAATTTATACTTTGACAACTTCTCTGAATGATCTATTGGTATTGATTTGTCAAACTATATGAGAAGAAATGATTTCCACTTTTATTTCATAGAAATTTGTAAAAAAAGTCACTTTTCAGCTGATATGCCCAAAAAGTAGCTTTTTCACTTTTTTCAATATTTTTGCAAAAGCAGCATCCTTAATTTTTCTCTGACATTTTGTTTCTGATATCTATTTGTGTTTGTGGTATTTATTTCATGTGTTTTACTCATTTGTGAACTCTGAACACAAAGAAAAGTGGATAAAAGCATTAAAAGAGTGCAAAATGTGCTGTTTTAATAGTCTAGGTCTAACGGTCCGTACGAAGCAAGTGAAATATGAAGTTCTATGCACTTAAAAATTGTATTTCTTTAAACAGATTGCACTGAATCTCTATCAAAAGCACTTATTACTGGTTGTTTAAACTTGTCTGTTTCACAGAATACCTTTATTTTCTTCTGTTGGATGGCTGGTGGTTAAAATATTGGCATTTTAAGATTGAAATTTCATGCAGGTTTTAAACAGTAAATTGAAAAAAACTTTGCATCAGACCATACTGTCTACATACATAGTTAAAAGCAACAGTCTTGTAAAATCCAGGCTTCATATTTGATCATATCTCAGCAAGGATTTGAGCAAAAAGAAGCATATTTCCATCTCCAATATCATTTATATGCAATTTAATATGGAAATATAGGGAACGGCCCAAATTGACAACTTGTTATTTTAAGCTTGACATTGCTTAAGACCATGTAAAACTCATGTGTTATGCTATTTGAAACTTATATTTACATCAAAAGAACATTTATGATATGTAAAATGTTTTGTTTTAATTTAACAACTTCAGAAAATTGTTGTAAGTGGAAAATATTACATTTCATATAAGGCCTCACTTCATTTGAAAACCTCTATTTTTAGGCATAGGCACATATAAAATTAACTTTTGTCAAATTTTTATAAGTCTCATACATTAAGTATGCTATCATGTACTTTGAATAGATAATATCTTATCCATTGAGACATTAAAAAGTGCAATTTGGTGTTTTTTTGGGATTTTTGAAGCCAAAATTTGAAAGTTGAAATTGTTCTATTTCAACGTCACAATTCAGCAACCAAAGTTGAGATATAAAAATGCCACATTTTCTATAATATATATCATATGGCTTTGAAACTTTGTAAACTGACTCATAATACACTAAGCTTAAATCATGCCAAGTTTTATTGGAATTGGTCAAGTTTTTGGCCCCTAATAGGCCCAAGACCACAATTAATGACCCCTCTTTTCGTTGTTCACGAATATAGTTCCTTTAATTATAGTGTATTTCTTCTTAAATTTTTCTTTCCTTTTCTCAAACATTTTTAGCTTTTATAAGGTGGAAATGAAAGAAGAGGTGAAATAAATTTTTAGTGTTTAATTATGATTTTGATATGGAAGAGGATTAGGAGGTGCAAAGGTGTATTACAGTTCGGACTCTCTTGTGTATAGGGGTTGGATGTGTTGGCTAAATTGTAGTTTATAGTGCAATTTCGAATTGGATTTTGGATGTAGTAATACAACAAAAAATAGACAAAGAAAGGCAAATTTTTTTTAATGCGACAAAAGTTATAAAGAATGAGGAATTAATGGGTCTCGGCAGGGTGCATTTCAGCAATTTTAATTTCTTTGAAATCTCTGAATGATATGGTATTGTTTGTCAAACTATATGAGAAGAAATGATTTCCACTTTTATTTCATAGAAATTTGTAAAAAAAGTCACTTTTCAGCTGATATGCCCAAAAAGTAGCTTTTTCACTTTTTTCAATATTTTTGCAAAAGCAGCATCCTTAATTTTTCTCTGACATTTTGTTTCTGATATCTATTTGTGTTTGTGGTATTTATTTCATGTGTTTTACTCATTTGTGAACTCTGAACACAAAGAAAAGTGGATAAAAGCATTAAAAGAGTGCAAAATGTGCTGTTTTAATAGTCTAGGTCTAACGGTCCGTACGAAGCAAGTGAAATATGAAGTTCTATGCACTTAAAAATTGTATTTCTTTAAACAGATTGCACTGAATCTCTATCAAAAGCACTTATTACTGGTTGTTTAAACTTGTCTGTTTCACAGAATACCTTTATTTTCTTCTGTTGGATGGCTGGTGGTTAAAATATTGGCATTTTAAGATTGAAATTTCATGCAGGTTTTAAACAGTAAATTGAAAAAAACTTTGCATCAGACCATACTGTCTACATACATAGTTAAAAGCAACAGTCTTGTAACATCCAGGCTTCATATTTGATCATATCTCAGCAAGGATTTGAGCAAAAAGAAGCATATTTCCATCTCCAATATCATTTATATGCAATTTAATATGGAAATATAGGGAACGGCCCAAATTGACAACTTGTTATTTTAAGCTTGACATTGCTTAAGACCATGTAAAACTCATGTGTTATGCTATTTGAAACTTATATTTACATCAAAAGAACATTTATGATATGTAAAATGTTTTGTTTTAATTTAACAACTTCAGAAAATTGTTGTAAGTGGAAAATATTACATTTCATATAAGGCCTCACTTCATTTGAAAACCTCTATTTTTAGGCATAGGCACATATAAAATTAACTTTTGTCAAATTTTTATAAGTCTCATACATTAAGTATGCTATCATGTACTTTGAATAGATAATATCTTATCCATTGAGACATTAAAAAGTGCAATTTGGTGTTTTTTTGGGATTTTTGAAGCCAAAATTTGAAAGTTGAAATTGTTCTATTTCAACGTCACAATTCAGCAACCAAAGTTGAGATATAAAAAATGCCACATTTTCTATAATATATATCATATGGCTTTGAAACTTTGTAAACTGACTCATAATACACTAAGCTTAAATCATGCCAAGTTTTATTGGAATTGGTCAAGTTTTTGGCCCCTAATAGGCCCAAGACCACAATTAATGACCCCTCTTTTCGTTGTTCACGAATATAGTTCCCTTTAATTATAGTGTATTTCTTCTTAAAATTTTTCTTTCCTTTTCTCAAACATTTCTTAGCTTTTATAAGGTGGAAATGAAAGAAGAGAGGTGAAATAAATTTTTAGATGTTTAATTTTAACTGATTTTGATATGGAAAGAGTGATTAGGTCAGGTGCAAAAAGGTGATATTTACAGTTTTCGGAACATCTCTTGACTTGTCCATAGGGGTATGGATGTGTATTGGCTAAATTTGTAAGTTTTATACGTGCAATTTTTCTGAAACTTGGACATATTTTTGGACTTGTACTGTACATTACACACACAAAAAATTAGACAAAAAGAATAGGCAAATTTTTTTTAATGCGACAAAACGTTATAAAGAAATGATAGAGGAATTAATTGTGGTCTCGGGCCTAAGAGGTGCATTTCAGCAAATTTTAAATTTATACTTTGACAACTTCTCTGAATGATCTATTGGTATTGATTTGTCAAACTATATGAGAAGAAATGATTTCCACTTTTATTTCATAGAAATTTGTAAAAAAAGTCACTTTTCAGCTGATATGCCCAAAAAGTAGCTTTTTCACTTTTTTCAATATTTTTGCAAAAGCAGCATCCTTAATTTTTCTCTGACATTTTGTTTCTGATATCTATTTGTGTTTGTGGTATTTATTTCATGTGTTTTACTCATTTGTGAACTCTGAA
Organism: Mytilus edulis; assembly: GCA_019925275.1. NCBI lineage: Eukaryota > Metazoa > Mollusca > Bivalvia > Mytilida > Mytilidae > Mytilus > Mytilus edulis. Next base: position 54,971,151 of record CM034360.1, on the reverse strand, counting down.
CACAAAGAAAAGTGGATAAAAGCATTAAAAGAGTGCAAAATGTGCTGTTTTAATAGTCTAGGTCTAACGGTCCGTACGAAGCAAGTGAAATATGAAGTTCTATGCACTTAAAAATTGTATTTCTTTAAACAGATTGCACTGAATCTCTATCAAAAGCACTTATTACTGGTTGTTTAAACTTGTCTGTTTCACAGAATACCTTTATTTTCTTCTGTTGGATGGCTGGTGGTTAAAATATTGGCATTTTAAGATTGAAATTTCATGCAGGTTTTAAACAGTAAATTGAAAAAAACTTTGCATCAGACCATACTGTCTACATACATAGTTAAAAGCAACAGTCTTGTAACATCCAGGCTTCATATTTGATCATATCTCAGCAAGGATTTGAGCAAAAAGAAGCATATTTCCATCTCCAATATCATTTATATGCAATTTAATATGGAAATATAGGGAACGGCCCAAATTGACAACTTGTTATTTTAAGCTTGACATTGCTTAAGACCATGTAAAACTCATGTGTTATGCTATTTGAAACTTATATTTACATCAAAAGAACATTTATGATATGTAAAATGTTTTGTTTTAATTTAACAACTTCAGAAAATTGTTGTAAGTGGAAAATATTACATTTCATATAAGGCCTCACTTCATTTGAAAACCTCTATTTTTAGGCATAGGCACATATAAAATTAACTTTTGTCAAATTTTTATAAGTCTCATACATTAAGTATGCTATCATGTACTTTGAATAGATAATATCTTATCCATTGAGACATTAAAAAGTGCAATTTGGTGTTTTTTTGGGATTTTTGAAGCCAAAATTTGAAAGTTGAAATTGTTCTATTTCAACGTCACAATTCAGCAACCAAAGTTGAGATATAAAAAATGCCACATTTTCTATTAATATATATCATATGGCTTTGAAACTTTGTAAACTGACTCATAATACACTAAGCTTAAATCATGCCAAGTTTTATTGGAATTGGTCAAGTTTTTGGCCCCTAATAGGCCCAAGACCACAATTAATGACCCCTCTTTTCGTTGTTCACGAATATAGTTCCCTTTAATTATAGTGTATTTCTTCTTAAAATTTTTCTTTCCTTTTCTCAAACATTTCTTAGCTTTTATAAGTGGAAATGAAAGAAGAGAGGTGAAATAAATTTTTAGATGTTTAATTTTAACTGATTTTGATATGGAAAGAGTGATTAGGTCAGGTGCAAAAAGGTGATATTTACAGTTTTCGGAACATCTCTTGACTTGTCCATAGGGGTATGGATGTGTATTGGCTAAATTTGTAAGTTTTATACGTGCAATTTTTCTGAAACTTGGACATATTTTTGGACTTGTACTGTACATTACACACACAAAAAATTAGACAAAAAGAATAGGCAAATTTTTTTTAATGCGACAAAACGTTATAAAGAAATGATAGAGGAATTAATTGTGGTCTCGGGCCTAAGAGGTGCATTTCAGCAAATTTTAAATTTATACTTTGACAACTTCTCTGAATGATCTATTGGTATTGATTTGTCAAACTATATGAGAAGAAATGATTTCCACTTTTATTTCATAGAAATTTGTAAAAAAAGTCACTTTTCAGCTGATATGCCCAAAAAGTAGCTTTTTCACTTTTTTCAATATTTTTGCAAAAGCAGCATCCTTAATTTTTCTCTGACATTTTGTTTCTGATATCTATTTGTGTTTGTGGTATTTATTTCATGTGTTTTACTCATTTGTGAACTCTGAACACAAAGAAAAGTGGATAAAAGCATTAAAGAGTGCAAAATGTGCTGTTTTAATAGTCTAGGTCTAACGGTCCGTACGAAGCAAGTGAAATATGAAGTTCTATGCACTTAAAAATTGTATTTCTTTAAACAGATTGCACTGAATCTCTATCAAAAGCACTTATTACTGGTTGTTTAAACTTGTCTGTTTCACAGAATACCTTTATTTTCTTCTGTTGGATGGCTGGTGGTTAAAATATTGGCATTTTAAGATTGAAATTTCATGCAGGTTTTAAACAGTAAATTGAAAAAAAACTTTGCATCAGACCATACTGTCTACATACATAGTTAAAAGCAACAGTCTTGTAACATCCAGGCTTCATATTTGATCATATCTCAGCAAGGATTTGAGCAAAAAGAAGCATATTTCCATCTCCAATATCATTTATATGCAATTTAATATGGAATATATAGGGAACGGCCCAAATTGACAACTTGTTATTTTAAGCTTGACATTGCTTAAGACCATGTAAAACTCATGTGTTATGCTATTTGAAACTTATATTTACATCAAAAGAACATTTATGTTTATGTAAAATGTTTTGTTTTAATTTAACAACTTCAGAAAATTGTTGTAAGTGGAAAATATTACATTTCAATTAAGGCCTCACTTCATTTGAAAACCTCTATTTTTAGGCATAGGCACATATAAAATTAACTTTTGTCAAATTTTTATAAGTCTCATACATTAAGTATGCTATCATGTACTTTGAATAGATAATATCTTATCCATTGAGACATTAAAAAGTGCAATTTGGTGTTTTTTTGGGATTTTTGAAGCCAAAATTTGAAAGTTGAAATTGTTCTATTTCAACGTCACAATTCAGCAACCAAAGTTGAGATATAAAAAATGCCACATTTTCTATAATATATATCATATGGCTTTGAAACTTTGTAAACTGACTCATAATACACTAAGCTTAAATCATGCCAAGTTTTATTGGAATTGGTCAAGTTTTTTGGCCCCTAATAGGCCCAAGACCACAATTAATGACCCCTCTTTTCGTTGTTCACGAATATAGTTCCCTTTAATTATAGTGTATTTCTTCTTAAAATTTTTCTTTCCTTTTCTCAAACATTTCTTAGCTTTTATAAGGTGGAAATGAAAGAAGAGAGGTGAAATAAATTTTTAGATGTTTAATTTTAACTGATTTTGATATGGAAAGAGTGATTAGGTCAGGTGCAAAAAGGTGATATTTACAGTTTTCGGAACATCTCTTGACTTGTCCATAGGGGTATGGATGTGTATTGGCTAAATTTGTAAGTTTTATACGTGCAATTTTTCTGAAACTTGGACATATTTTTGGACTTGTACTGTACATTACACACACAAAAAATTAGACAAAAAGAATAGGCAAATTTTTTTTAATGCGACAAAACGTTATAAAGAAATGATAGAGGAATTAATTGTGGTCTCGGGCCTAAGAGGTGCATTTCAGCAAATTTTAAATTTATACTTTGACAACTTCTCTGAATGATCTATTGGTATTGATTTGTCAAACTATATGAGAAGAAATGATTTCCACTTTTATTTCATAGAAATTTGTAAAAAAAGTCACTTTTCAGCTGATATGCCCAAAAAGTAGCTTTTTCACTTTTTTCAATATTTTTGCAAAAGCAGCATCCTTAATTTTTCTCTGACATTTTGTTTCTGATATCTATTTGTGTTTGTGGTATTTATTTCATGTGTTTTACTCATTTGTGAACTCTGAACACAAAGAAAAGTGGATAAAAGCATTAAAAGAGTGCAAAATGTGCTGTTTTAATAGTCTAGGTCTAACGGTCCGTACGAAGCAAGTGAAATATGAAGTTCTATGCACTTAAAAATTGTATTTCTTTAAACAGATTGCACTGAATCTCTATCAAAAGCACTTATTACTGGTTGTTTAAACTTGTCTGTTTCACAGAATACCTTTATTTTCTTCTGTTGGATGGCTGGTGGTTAAAATATTGGCATTTTAAGATTGAAATTTCATGCAGGTTTTAAACAGTAAATTGAAAAAAACTTTGCATCAGACCATACTGTCTACATACATAGTTAAAAGCAACAGTCTTGTAACATCCAGGCTTCATATTTGATCATATCTCAGCAAGGATTTGAGCAAAAAGAAGCATATTTCCATCTCCAATATCATTTATATGCAATTTAATATGGAAATATAGGGAACGGCCCAAATTGACAACTTGTTATTTTAAGCTTGACATTGCTTAAGACCATGTAAAACTCATGTGTTATGCTATTTGAAACTTATATTTACATCAAAAGAACATTTATGATATGTAAAATGTTTTGTTTTAATTTAACAACTTCAGAAAATTGTTGTAAGTGGAAAATATTACATTTCATATAAGGCCTCACTTCATTTGAAAACCTCTATTTTTAGGCATAGGCACATATAAAATTAACTTTTGTCAAATTTTTATAAGTCTCATACATTAAGTATGCTATCATGTACTTTGAATAGATAATATCTTATCCATTGAGACATTAAAAAGTGCAATTTGGTGTTTTTTTGGGATTTTTGAAGCCAAAATTTGAAAGTTGAAATTGTTCTATTTCAACGTCACAATTCAGCAACCAAAGTTGAGATATAAAAAATGCCACATTTTCTATAATATATATCATATGGCTTTGAAACTTTGTAAACTGACTCATAATACACTAAGCTTAAATCATGCCAAGTTTTATTGGAATTGGTCAAGTTTTTGGCCCCTAATAGGCCCAAGACCACAATTAATGACCCCTCTTTTCGTTGTTCACGAATATAGTTCCCTTTAATTATAGTGTATTTCTTCTTAAAATTTTTCTTTCCTTTTCTCAAACATTTCTTAGCTTTTATAAGGTGGAAATGAAAGAAGAGAGGTGAAATAAATTTTTAGATGTTTAATTTTAACTGATTTTGATATGGAAAGAGTGATTAGGTCAGGTGCAAAAAGGTGATATTTACAGTTTTCGGAACATCTCTTGACTTGTCCATAGGGGTATGGATGTGTATTGGCTAAATTTGTAAGTTTTATACGTGCAATTTTTCTGAAACTTGGACATATTTTTGGACTTGTACTGTACATTACACACACAAAAAATTAGACAAAAAGAATAGGCAAATTTTTTTTAATGCGACAAAACGTTATAAAGAAATGATAGAGGAATTAATTGTGGTCTCGGGCCTAAGAGGTGCATTTCAGCAAATTTTAAATTTATACTTTGACAACTTCTCTGAATGATCTATTGGTATTGATTTGTCAAACTATATGAGAAGAAATGATTTCCACTTTTATTTCATAGAAATTTGTAAAAAAAGTCACTTTTCAGCTGATATGCCCAAAAAGTAGCTTTTTCACTTTTTTCAATATTTTTGCAAAAGCAGCATCCTTAATTTTTCTCTGACATTTTGTTTCTGATATCTATTTGTGTTTGTGGTATTTATTTCATTGTGTTTTACTCATTTGTGAACTCTGAACACAAAGAAAAGTGGATAAAAGCATTAAAAGAGTGCAAAATGTGCTGTTTTAATAGTCTAGGTCTAACGGTCCGTACGAAGCAAGTGAAATATGAAGTTCTATGCACTTAAAAATTGTATTTCTTTAAACAGATTGCACTGAATCTCTATCAAAAGCACTTATTACTGGTTGTTTAAACTTGTCTGTTTCACAGAATACCTTTATTTTCTTCTGTTGGATGGCTGGTGGTTAAAATATTGGCATTTTAAGATTGAAATTTCATGCAGGTTTTAAACAGTAAATTGAAAAAAAACTTTGCATCAGACCATACTGTCTACATACATAGTTAAAAGCAACAGTCTTGTAACATCCAGGCTTCATATTTGATCATATCTCAGCAAGGATTTGAGCAAAAAGAAGCATATTTCCATCTCCAATATCATTTATATGCAATTTAATATGGAAATATAGGGAACGGCCCAAATTGACAACTTGTTATTTTAAGCTTGACATTGCTTAAGACCATGTAAAACTCATGTGTTATGCTATTTGAAACTTATATTTACATCAAAAGAACATTTATGATATGTAAAATGTTTTGTTTTAATTTAACAACTTCAGAAAATTGTTGTAAGTGGAAAATATTACATTTCATATAAGGCCTCACTTCATTGAAAACCTCTATTTTTAGGCATAGGCACATATAAAATTAACTTTTGTCAAATTTTTATAAGTCTCATACATTAAGTATGCTATCATGTACTTTGAATAGATAATATCTTATCCATTGAGACATTAAAAGTGCAATTTGGTGTTTTTTTGGGATTTTTGAAGCCAAAATTTGAAAGTTGAAATTGTTCTATTTCAACGTCACAATTCAGCAACCAAAGTTGAGATATAAAAAATGCCACATTTTCTATAATATATATCATATGGCTTTGAAACTTTGTAAACTGACTCATAATACACTAAGCTTAAATCATGCCAAGTTTTATTGGAATTGGTCAAGTTTTTGGCCCCTAATAGGCCCAAGACCACAATTAATGACCCCTTTTCGTTGTTCACGAATATAGTTCCCTTTAATTATAGTGTATTTCTTCTTAAATTTTTCTTTCCTTTTCTCAAACATTTCTTAGCTTTTATAAGGTGGAAATGAAAGAAGAGAGGTGAAATAAATTTTTAGATGTTTAATTTTAACTGATTTTGATATGGAAAGAGTGATTAGGTCAGGTGCAAAAAGGTGATATTTACAGTTTTCGGAACATCTCTTGACTTGTCCATAGGGGTATGGATGTGTATTGGCTAAATTTGTAAGTTTTATACGTGCAATTTTTCTGAAACTTGGACATATTTTTGGACTTGTACTGTACATTACACACACAAAAAATTAGACAAAAAGAATAGGCAAATTTTTTTTAATGCGACAAAACGTTATAAAGAAATGATAGAGGAATTAATTGTGGTCTCGGGCCTAAGAGGTGCATTTCAGCAAATTTTAAATTTATACTTTGACAACTTCTCTGAATGATCTATTGGTATTGATTTGTCAAACTATATGAGAAGAAATGATTTCCACTTTTATTTCATAGAAATTTGTAAAAAAAAGTCACTTTTCAGCTGATATGCCCAAAAAGTAGCTTTTTCACTTTTTTCAATATTTTTGCAAAAGCAGCATCCTTAATTTTTCTCTGACATTTTGTTTCTGATATCTATTTGTGTTTGTGGTATTTATTTCATGTGTTTTACTCATTTGTGAACTCTGAACACAAAGAAAAGTGGATAAAAGCATTAAAAGAGTGCAAAATGTGCTGTTTTAATAGTCTAGGTCTAACGGTCCGTACGAAGCAAGTGAAATATGAAGTTCTATGCACTTAAAAATTGTATTTCTTTAAACAGATTGCACTGAATCTCTATCAAAAGCACTTATTACTGGTTGTTTAAACTTGTCTGTTTCACAGAATACCTTTATTTTCTTCTGTTGGATGGCTGGTGGTTAAAATATTGGCATTTTAAGATTGAAATTTCATGCAGGTTTTAAACAGTAAATTGAAAAAAACTTTGCATCAGACCATACTGTCTACATACATAGTTAAAAGCAACAGTCTTGTAACATCCAGGCTTCATATTTGATCATATCTCAGCAAGGATTTGAGCAAAAAGAAGCATATTTCCATCTCCAATATCATTTATATGCAATTTAATATGGAAATATAGGGAACGGCCCAAATTGACAACTTGTTATTTTAAGCTTGACATTGCTTAAGACCATGTAAAACTCATGTGTTATGCTATTTGAAACTTATATTTACATCAAAAGAACATTTATGATATGTAAAATGTTTTGTTTTAATTTAACAACTTCAGAAAATTGTTGTAAGTGGAAAATATTACATTTCATATAAGGCCTCACTTCATTTGAAAACCTCTATTTTTAGGCATAGGCACATATAAAATTAACTTTTGTCAAATTTTTATAAGTCTCATACATTAAGTATGCTATCATGTACTTTGAATAGATAATATCTTATCCATTGAGACATTAAAAAGTGCAATTTGGTGTTTTTTTGGGATTTTTGAAGCCAAAATTTGAAAGTTGAAATTGTTCTATTTCAACGTCACAATTCAGCAACCAAAGTTGAGATATAAAAAATGCCACATTTTCTATAATATATCATATGCTTTGAAACTTTGTAAACTGACTCATAATACACTAAGCTTAAATCATGCCAAGTTTTATTGGAATTGGTCAAGTTTTTGGCCCCTAATAGGCCCAAGACCACAATTAATGACCCTCTTTTCGTTGTTCACGAATATAGTTCCCTTTAATTATAGTGTATTTCTTCTTAAAATTTTTCTTTCCTTTTCTCAAACATTTCTTAGCTTTTTATAAGGTGGAAATGAAAGAAGAGAGGTGAAATAAATTTTTAGATGTTTAATTTTAACTGATTTTGATATGGAAAGAGTGATTAGGTCAGGTGCAAAAAGGTGATATTTACAGTTTTCGGAACATCTCTTGACTTGTCCATAGGGGTATGGATGTGTATTGGCTAAATTTGTAAGTTTTATACGTGCAATTTTTCTGAAACTTGGACATATTTTTGGACTTGTACTGTACATTACACACACAAAAAATTAGACAAAAAGAATAGGCAAATTTTTTTTAATGCGACAAAACGTTATAAAGAAATGATAGAGGAATTAATTGTGGTCTCGGGCCTAAGAGGTGCATTTCAGCAAATTTTAAATTTATACTTTGACAACTTCTCTGAATGATCTATTGGTATTGATTTGTCAAACTATATGAGAAGAAATGATTTCCACTTTTATTTCATAGAAATTGTAAAAAAAGTCACTTTTCAGCTGATATGCCCAAAAAGTAGCTTTTTCACTTTTTTCAATATTTTTGCAAAGCAGCATCCTTAATTTTTCTCTGACATTTTGTTTCTGATATCTATTTGTGTTTGTGGTATTTATTTCATGTGTTTTACTCATTTGTGAACTCTGAACACAAAGAAAAGTGGATAAAAGCATTAAAAGAGTGCAAAATGTGCTGTTTTAATAGTCTAGGTCTAACGGTCCGTACGAAGCAAGTGAAATATGAAGTTCTATGCACTTAAAAATTGTATTTCTTTAAACAGATTGCACTGAATCTCTATCAAAAGCACTTATTACTGGTTGTTTAAACTTGTCTGTTTCACAGAATACCTTTATTTTCTTCTGTTGGATGGCTGGTGGTTAAAATATTGGCATTTTAAGATTGAAATTTCATGCAGGTTTTAAACAGTAAATTGAAAAAAACTTTGCATCAGACCATACTGTCTACATACATAGTTAAAAGCAACAGTCTTGTAACATCCAGGCTTCATATTTGATCATATCTCAGCAAGGATTTGAGCAAAAAGAAGCATATTTCCATCTCCAATATCATTTATATGCAATTTAATATGGAAATATAGGGAACGGCCCAAATTGACAACTTGTTATTTTAAGCTTGACATTGCTTAAGACCATGTAAAACTCATGTGTTATGCTATTTGAAACTTATATTTACATCAAAAGAACATTTATGATATGTAAAATGTTTTGTTTTAATTTAACAACTTCAGAAAATTGTTGTAAGTGGAAAATATTACATTTCATATAAGGCCTCACTTCATTTGAAAACCTCTATTTTTAGGCATAGGCACATATAAAATTAACTTTTGTCAAATTTTTATAAGTCTCATACATTAAGTATGCTATCATGTACTTTGAATAGATAATATCTTATCCATTGAGACATTAAAAAGTGCAATTTGGTGTTTTTTTGGGATTTTTGAAGCCAAAATTTGAAAGTTGAAATTGTTCTATTTCAACGTCACAATTCAGCAACCAAAGTTGAGATATAAAAAATGCCACATTTTCTATAATATATATCATATGGCTTTGAAACTTTGTAAACTGACTCATAATACACTAAGCTTAAATCATGCCAAGTTTTATTGGAATTGGTCAAGTTTTTGGCCCCTAATAGGCCCAAGACCACAATTAATGACCCTCTTTTCGTTGTTCACGAATATAGTTCCCTTTAATTATAGTGTATTTCTTCTTAAAATTTTTCTTTCCTTTTCTCAAACATTTCTTAGCTTTTATAAGGTGGAAATGAAAGAAGAGAGGTGAAATAAATTTTTAGATGTTTAATTTTAACTGATTTTGATATGGAAAGAGTGATTAGGTCAGGTGCAAAAAGGTGATATTTACAGTTTTCGGAACATCTCTTGACTTGTCCATAGGGGTATGGATGTGTATTGGCTAAATTTGTAAGTTTTATACGTGCAATTTTTCTGAAACTTGGACATATTTTTGGACTTGTACTGTACATTACACACACAAAAAAATTAGACAAAAAGAATAGGCAAATTTTTTTTAATGCGACAAAACGTTATAAAGAAATGATAGAGGAATTAATTGTGGTCTCGGGCCTAAGAGGTGCATTTCAGCAAATTTTAAATTTATACTTTGACAACTTCTCTGAATGATCTATTGGTATTGATTTGTCAAACTATATGAGAAGAAATGATTTCCACTTTTATTTCATAGAAATTTGTAAAAAAAGTCACTTTTCAGCTGATATGCCCAAAAAGTAGCTTTTTCACTTTTTTCAATATTTTTGCAAAAGCAGCATCCTTAATTTTTCTCTGACATTTTGTTTCTGATATCTATTTGTGTTTGTGGTATTTATTTCATGTGTTTTACTCATTTGTGAACTCTGAACACAAAGAAAAGTGGATAAAAGCATTAAAAGAGTGCAAAATGTGCTGTTTTAATAGTCTAGGTCTAACGGTCCGTACGAAGCAAGTGAAATATGAAGTTCTATGCACTTAAAAATTGTATTTCTTTAAACAGATTGCACTGAATCTCTATCAAAAGCACTTATTACTGGTTGTTTAAACTTGTCTGTTTCACAGAATACCTTTATTTTCTTGTGGATGGCTGGTGGTTAAAATATTGCATTTTAAGATTGAAATTTCATGCAGGTTTAAACAGTAAATGAAAAAAACTTTGCATCAGACCATACTGTCTACATACTAGTTAAAACAACAGTCTTGTAACATCCAGGCTTCATATTTGATCATATCTCAGCAGGATTTGAGCAAAAGAAGCATATTTCCATCTCCAATATCATTTATATGCAATTTAATATGGAAATATAGGGAACGGCCCAATGAAACTTGTTATTTAAGCTTGACATTGCTTAAGACATGTAAAATCATGTGTTATGCTATTTGAAACTTATATTTACATCAAAAGAACATTTATGATATGTAAAATGTTTTGTTTTAATTTAACAACTCAGAAAATTGTTGTAAGTGGAAAATATTACATTTCATATAAGGCCTCACTTCATTTGAAAACCTCTATTTTAGGCATAGGACATTAAAATAACTTTTGTCAAATTTTTATAAGTCTCATACATTAAGTATGCTATCATGTACTTTGAATAGATAATATCTTATCCATTGAGACATTAAAGTGCAATTTGGTGTTTTTGGATTTTGAAGCCAAAATTGAAAGTTGAAATTGTTCTATTTCAACGTCACAATTCAGCAACCAAAGTTGAGATATAAAAATGCCACATTTTCTATAATATATACATATGGCTTTGAAACTTTGTAAACTGACTCATAATACACTAAGCTTAAATCATGCCAAGTTTTATTGGAATGGTCAAGTTTTGGCCCTAATAGGCCCAAGACCACAATTAATGACCCCTCTTTTCGTTGTTCACGAATATAGTTCCCTTTAATTATGTGTATTTCTTCTTAAAATTTTCTTTCTTTTCTCAAACATTTCTTAGCTTTATAAGGTGGAAATGAAGAAGAGAGTGAAATAAATTTTTAGATGTTTAATTTTAATGATTTTGATATGGAAAGAGTATTAGGTCAGTGCAAAAAGGTGATATTTACAGTTTTCGGAACATCTCTTGACTTGTCCATAGGGGTATGGATGTGTATTGGCTAAATTGTAAGTTTTATACGTGCAATTTTTCTGAAACTTGGACATATTTTTGACTTGTACTGTACATTACACACACAAAAAATTAGACAAAAAGAATAGCAAATTTTTTTTATCGACAAAACGTTATAAAGAAATGATAGAGGAATTAATTGTGGTCTCGGCCTAAGAGTGCATTTCAGCAAATTTAAATTTATACTTTGCAACTTCTCTGAATGATCTATTGGTATGATTTGTCAAACTATATGGAAGAAATGATTTCCATTTTATTTCATAGAAATTTGTAAAAAAGTCACTTTTCAGCTGATATGCCCAAAGTAGCTTTTTCACTTTTTTCAATATTTTTGCAAAAGCACATCCTTAATTTTTCTCTGACATTTTGTTTTGATATCTATTTGTGTTTGTGGTATTTATTTCATGTGTTTTACTCATTTGTGAACTCTGAACACAAAGAAAAGTGGATAAAAGCATTAAAAGAGTGCAAAATGTGCTGTTTTAATAGTCTAGGTCTAACGGTCCGTACGAAGCAAGTGAAATATGAAGTTCTATGCACTTAAAAATTGTATTTCTTTAACAGATTGCACTGAATCTCTATCAAAAGCACTTATTACTGGTTGTTTAAACTTGTCTGTTTCACAGAATACTTTATTTTCTTACTAACATTTTAATTAATTTTTTAATTAAAACTTATTATGAAAATTCATTATACACAATCTTAATTATTTTAGATTAAAATTTTCAAATTTTATTAAAATTATATTATTTATTAAACTTTTTATAATTAATGTTTTTTATTTTGAATGAATATTTATTTTATAAATTATATATTTTATTACAATGCTGACTTAATAACAAATATTAATTAAAATAATTTTCTAGTCATGCAATTAATCATTCTATATATTTATGTTTGAATTGAGAGAATATTCCTATCATATTTAAGTATTTTCACTATGCCAAAATACTTTTTCTTTTCAATTTTCACCATTATTCTCTAATTTTTCTTTCATTTTGTTTTATATATAGGTGAAAAAAGTGTAAGTTAAAGAGTGAAGTCTTTAAAGTGTAGTGAACATGATATGGTTTTGATAAATTGTATTAAAGTGCAAATTTAACCTATTTATTGTTGTTTCACAAAATATTCTTTTTATGCGAAATTAAAGATTGAAATTGGGTTCAATGAAAATTTAATCTTCAATAAAACAATTGTAACATTATTACTTCTCAATTAAAAAAAACATTCACCATATTAAAATTTAATTAATATAGGCAAAGAATTTTTTTTTGTTGTTCGAACTTGTGTTTATTTATTTATTAAACATTTTGATTGAAAGTGTTATTAAATCAAAATTGTGTTAATATACATAAGCACCATAAAATATTTAGCACTAAAAATTTTAATTATAATTCAACATTAATATGTAATGCTTAAGATATATTTTCTTGAGCTAAATTTGGTTTTGATTTTGAGAAAATAAATGAAATTCTACAACGTACATTAGACAAGTTAAAATAATTAACATATCTTAAATTTACTGATAATAAAGCAAATTGCAATTTTATTATGTAAGTTGCCATAACCATTATGCTTTTTTACAAAACTTTATAGATTTTAATTTCCTTCCAAATTTTGTTTAATAAATAAAAATATAAATTTTAGATGAATTAATTTTGAAATTTAGTCTCAAAAAGTGTATTTACTTTGAATTCTTCTTGCTATAAGTATTGGTTTTTTTTTTTAGCAATTTGAATTAAAATTTTGACTTGTACAATTAAAAAAAAAATTCAAAAAAATGGCAAATTTTAATGCCAATTAAAGAATATGAGTTATGGTTGGCAAGGCTTAGCAAAAAAATTAATGACTTCGTGTGATTTCTATAAGATTTATTTTTTAAATTTTAAAGTATTAGAAATATTTTTATTTTTTAATATTTTGAAAAGTTTAATTCCAATTTTTTCGAATCTTTTTGGGTATTTTTGTTTATTTAACCAAAAAATGGAAATTGTGAAGTCTGTAACATTAACGTAAGCAATTAATTCAACTTAAATGTATTAAATTCGTTCATAAGCATTTAGTTTAAATTTTTCAACTTTTTTTATGGGTTTATTTAAATTTAATTTTACGTAAAAATTTCACTTTCAATATTTGCAACAGTCTTTCCGCTTTTGATCTATTGATTGGAAAATTTCCATTAATCAACAAAAATGGAAAAAGCAATGTTTTATTATTATGTAAGCAGAAATAGTTTATGCCTTAAATTTATTTCTAAGATTATGATTTAAGTTTTTTTTAAAACTTGTAAGAATTATTCTTGCATTTAAACTATTTAGTGTATATTAAGTAAATTTAAAAAAGTACTGTACTATAGTAAACACTTGAACATAAAGTCAATTTGTTTTGGGATTGAGCAAAATTTATTAAATTTTATATTTAAGAAATTGAACAAATGAATATAAAGCACATTCTTAAAATTATATGTTTACTTGAAACTATCATAAAACTTATATGAAGTTTTTATTCATTGGTGCCCGAATTAATGTTCTTCAATAAGTCCCTTTAATTTTTCTAAATTTTCTTTTCAAAATTTTCTTATAAGTGAATGAGAAAATTTTTTTTAATTATTTGTTGGGATTAGCAAAAGTGATTTTCATTTCAACTTCATTGAAGTGGTTTATGGCAATTTTAATTATATAATTTGAAACTTGTATTTGCTTACATTAAACACAAATTAGATGCAATTTTATGCAAAATTTAAGATTGGAAATGTTTTAAGTGTTTTCAAATTTTTTTTTCTACACTTCTTGAAGCTGTGATGAAAAAGAATATTTATTTTATTAAATTTGTAAAAAGTATTTTCAGTGCAAAGTTTTCTTTAATTTAAGCAATTATTTCTCTAATTTGTGTTTTGTGTTTGATTATTTTGGTTTCTATTAACCAAAAAAAATGGAAATTATGAAAAAGTTATTTGGTAAGGTCCGCAGATTAATTTATATAAATTATTTAGATTGAAAATCTATAAAGATTTTTTTTATAAATGTTTAAAATACTTTATTTCCGTTATGTTTAAATATTTTTAAAAATCTGATTTTAAAAATTTTAAAAATTTTTTATTGTTTCATATTTATTTATTGAACACATTATTAAAATTAAAGATTGTAAAATGAATTTAAACTCAAATAGCAATGATATATGGCCAAAAATTGTATTTTAAGATTTTAACCATATAATTATTGTTATTATGAATTATACAAAAATATTTTATTGGAATGTTAGTTTTAATTATAAATTCAGAATTATGTAATGAAAAACATTATATGAATCTTTATTTGAAACTCTATAAATAAAAATTTTCATTTTTTAAGTTATAAATATTATCATTAATAATTTCATTAAATTAAAAAAATTTTGTTTTTTATTTTGACAAATTAAAATTAAAAATGTGTTTTTTTAAATTAACAAAAATTGAATTAAAATGAATTTAAATAAAATTGTTGAATAAAATACTCATAATAACTATTTTTCCAATTTTATTGAATTTCAAGTTTTGCCCAAATAAACAATATCCTCTTTTTCAAAATATTCCTTTATGTGATTCAAAATTTTTTTTTTATTTTTAATTTAGTTGAAAATTAGAAAGGGAAATAAAGTTGATTAAATAATTTTATATATAAATTTGCTGAAAAAGTTATTTCGGAAATCTTTACTGCAGGGGTATGATGTTAGGTTTGAGTTTTTGCAATTAAATTTGCATTTTTTTGACTGACTTATTTAAAAAATTAACAAAAAAATAATTTTTTTAATGCAAAAGTTTAAAGAAAGAAGATAATTAGTGTTGCCAAGGTTATTTTAAATTTATTGACATCTTGATTATCTTTGGTAATTTAAATTAAAAGATTTCCACTTTTTTTAAATTTGTAAAAAGTCACTTTCATTATCCCAAAAATGCTTTTTCTTTTTCATAATTTAAAAGAAATTTTTTAATTTTGTTTCTGAATCTATTTGTGTTGGGATTTATTTTGTTTTTCATTTGTGAACTCTAAAAAAAAGTGGATTTAAAACATAAAAGAGGAAATGTGCTGTTTTAATGGGTTTACGGAGAAATGAAATTGATTTTTAAAAATTGTATTTCTTTAAGCACGAATCTCAAAAGATTTTACTGTTGTTTAAACTTGTCTGTTCCAGATCTTATTTTCTTTGGGGTTGTTTAAATTTGGGTTTAAATTGTTTTTTTTAAAAAAAAAAAGAAAATTTAAAATTTAAAAAACCTTTTTAAATCGGTTTTTTCTAAGAAAGGGGAAAGAAAAAATTTTTCTAAACATTTTAAATTTAATAAAATAAGGGAAAAATTTTTTACTTTTCTTGAAGAAAAATTTTTTTTTTTTTAATAAAAAATAAAAAAATTTTTTTTAACACTAAAAATTTTAAAATAAATTTTAACCCCTTCATTGAAACTTTTTTAGGATAAAAAAAATTTTTCAATTTTTTAAATTAATTAATTAACGATTTGGGAAAAATTTTATTTAAATTAAATGTTTGGTTTTTTTTGGAAATTTTGTTTTTATTAAAAATTAAAAAGGTTTTAAAATCCCTTTTAAATATATTTTTTTAAAATTTTCCCTTTAAAACTAATTGCCAGATTAATTTTAATTTTTTACCCCAAACAAATATGACCTTTTTTGTAAAAATTTCCTTAATTAAGGTTTTTTTTTTTTTTTCCAAATTTTATTTAAGGGGGGAAAAAAGGAAAATTTTGGTTTATTTAATTTTAAAGGGAAATTTTATTGGGGAAATTTTTAGTTTCAAAAATTTATTTGGGGGGTTTTGATGGTAATTTTTTTTGTTTTTCAAATTTTAATATTTAATTTTGTTTTAAAAAATTAAAAAAAGGGAAATTTTTTTAAAAAAAAAAGGTTTTTGGTTGGCCAAAGGGTGCTTTAAATTTTTTATTTTGAAATTCTATTTCTTGTTTGTTTTAACAAAAATTTATTTTATTTCAGTTTTAAAAATTTTACTTATCCAAAAATTTTTTAAAATTTAAAATTTTAAAACTTTTTTTTCATTTTTTTCGTAATATAAATTGGATTTATTATTGTTTATCATTTTAACCACCAGAAATGGATTAAAATAAAATTAAAGGGTTTTTAATTTAGGTCAAACGGCCAAAATTTAATATGAATTTTTTAAAAATTTATTCTTAAATTAAATTTTTTAAGAATTTTAATTTAAAAAAATTTTTTAGGAAACCCTTTTTTTTTTTGGGATTTGAAAAAATTTTGGTTTTTAATTTTAAAAATTTCGGGAAAAGAAAGAAAAAAACTTTCATCAACCATACTTCAATATATTAAAAAAGTCTTAAATTAATTTTTTATTTTTTAAGAAATTTAGAAAAAATTATTTATATATATTTAAATTTTAAATTTAAATAAGGAATTGGTAGGAATTGAATTTTTTTTAATTAATTTTAAAACTTAAAACCATTTTGATTAAAATTTATTTTCATAAAAAAATTTATTTTTAAATGGTTTTTTAAATAAAACTTAAAAATTTTAAAGTAAAATATTATTATTGGCCTCAATTATTAAAACCCAATTTTTAGCTAAACTTTAAATTAAAATTTTTTAAATTTTTAAAATTATTTAATTTTTTTATTTATTAAAATTCTCCATTGAGAAAAAAAAAAGGGAAATTTTTTTTTTGGGGGTTTTTTTTAAAAAATTGAAATTAAAATTTTTTTTGTAATTGGGGAAAATTGTAAAAAACCACATTTCTAAATTATAATGGTTTGAAATTTATTTAATCATTATTTTTAAATTGCCTTTTTTTTGGGATTGTCTTTTCCCCAAAAAGCCCAAAAAGCTTTTTTTTTGGAAAATTAACCTTAATAAGAATTTTTTTAAAATTTTCTTTTTTTTAAAATTTTATTTTAAGGGGGAAAAAAAAGAATGAATAAATTTTTGATTTTAATTTAGATTTGAATGGAAAATGATTTTTAGTTCAAAATTGTATTAACATTTGGAACATTTTAGTTTAGGGTTTATTATTGAAATTTTATTTTTTGGAATTTGAATTGAATATTTTTGGTTGTATTTTAAAATTGACAACAAAAGGAAATTTTTTAAATGGAAAAAACTTAAAGGAAAAAGAGGAATTAATTGGCTGGGCAAAGGGGGATTTAAAATTAAATTTATCCTTAAAATTTTTTAATATCTATGTTTAATTTTTAAAAAAAAAAATTTTTTTCCTTTTTTTAAAATTTTTAAAAAATTTTTTTGTGTTTTAAAATTGCTTTTTATTTTTTCAATTTTTTTAAAAGAATTTAAATTTTTTCGACATTTTTTTTAATATTTTGTTACATTTAATCTAACCACTTAAAATTGAATAAAAAGAAGAGAAAAAAATTTTTTAAACAATTTTTTAAATCCAAAGGTATTAAGAAATTTAATTTTTTTTTAAAATTTGTTTAAACAATTCCATTTATGATTTAAATTTTTTTAAAAATTTTTTTAAAGAAAATTTTTTTTTTAAATTTTTTTAAAATGGAAATTTGTTAAATTTTAAACAATTTAAAAAAATTTCCATCAAATAATTTTGCAATTTTTAAATTCCAGCTTAAATTTAACTTATTTGAAAAGAACTTTTGACATAAAAATATTTTTTTTAATTAAAAAAAATTAAATTTTATTTTTCCCAAATTAAAATTTTAATTAAAAATTTATTTTATAAATATTTATTTAAAAAATTTTTAATCATAAAAAATTTTAATGAAAATTTTTTTTTAAAAATTTTCCAATTTTGGAAAAATAATACTTATTTGGTTAACAATAAAATTTTTTTGGATTTTTAAAATTAAAAATTTTGTAATAAATTTCTACTTTAGTAATTAAAAAATTGAAAAAATTTTTATTTAATTAAAAATTTATGTTTGATTTATAAATTTATTAATTTGGCTTTAATCAATTGCAAATTTTATAAAATTTAACTTTTTCAAAATATTTAAATTTGAAATTTTATTGGAAATTTCCAATTAAATTCCCCAAGTACAATTTAAATTTTCCTGTTCAAATTAAAGAATTAATTTGTTTCCAAATGTTCTTTTTCCAATTTTTTTATTTTTAAATTTTTAAAAGACATTTTTTTTTTTAAATTTGAATTGAAGATTTGGTTAAATTTTTATGTAAAAATCATTTAAGAAGAAAGTTATTGCAAAAGGGATTTTTTTTGGCTTAATTTTCTTAATGTGATTTATTCCCTTTTGGGATTTTTCTTATTTTCAAATTTAAAAAGAACATAAAAAAAAATTTTAAAAAGTAAATTTTTGGCAGGAAAAGATTTTAAGTTTAATTTTTTAAAGGTTTTAAAAATTTTATTTTTAAAAACTTTAAAAATTTGATTACTTTTATTAAGAAATTTTAAAATGAGTTTTATATTAAATTAGAAATTTAAAAATTTTTTTTAAATTTGCCAAATTTTTTAACTTTTTTAATTTGAAAAAACTTTTTTTAAATTTTTTTTTTGGAATTAAAATTTAAATATAATTTTAATTAAAAAATTTAAATTTTTTAAATTAACAGCAAAAATTGTTTTTAAAAAAATTAATAATTAAAAGCATAATTTTTTAAAAAACTTATTTTTTAAGACATTATAATTTTTAAAATTTATTTTCAAAATTGTTGTTTAAACATTATTTAATATTTTTGATTATAAAAGGGAATTTGATTGATTTTTTTTTAAATTAAAAAATTTAAAATCTTTTTAAAAATTCTTACCAAAATTAAAAAACATTTATTTTTTTTTGAAAAATTAAAATTTTAAAATAAAACCAAATCACCAATTTTTTAAGTTTTTAAAATTTAATTAAAAGAAATTTTTGAATTTAAATTTACATATAAAACTTAAATTAGTTTTTTTTTTAAATTAAATTTTTCCAAAAATTTAATAAAGGTACCCTTTGAAATAAAATTTGTTTTAATTTATTAATTTTTAAATTTTTTTTTAAAATATTTTTAAATTTAAATAAAAATTTTTTAATTTTGATTTTAAAAATTTAAATTTTTTAAGAATTTTTCCCTAAAATTAATTTTTTTGGATCATTTACAACAAGTAAATAAATGCTTTTTTTAATATCAAAAAATTTTTAAAATTTAAAATTGACTTTTTTTAAAACTATTTGGAAAAATTTCAAATTTTTGTAATACCTTAAAATTTGGGAATTTATTTTGCCCTTGGGAAAATTCATTTTTTAAAATTTTTGAAAAATTTCATTTTTTGATTTTTTTAAAAAAGATTTTTTTCCCACTTATTTAAATTTTTAAAAAATCTTTTTTTGCCAAAAGTAGCTTTTTATTTTTTATTTTTTGAAAATTTAATTTTTTTGACTTTTTTTTGATTTATTTGTTGTGGAATTATTAAAAGTGTTTTATTTTAATTGCAAAGGGGTTGAAAAGATTAAAAGGTAAAGGGAAATTAAATTTTTCTACCCAAAAAAATTTTAAAAAGATTAATTTGATTTTTTTAAATGTTGTTTAAAAATCCCCTTATTTTTTTTTGGGGGTTTTAAAAATTTTTTTGAAGAATTTATTTTTTAAAGTAAATTAAAAAATTTGCATAGGAATTATTAAATTTAAAAAAAATTAACATTTACAGAATATGCCCATTCAAGTTTAGCAAAAAGAATTCCCCCAATTTTTAAAAAATTGAAATTAAAAAATTAATTTTTTTAAATTGAATTTTTTTAACTGAAATTGAAAGCCCATTAAATTTTTTTCTAATGAAACTTTTTAACAAAAACATTTTAAATTAAAATTTTTTTAAAAATAAATTTTGAAGTAAAATTTATTATTTAAAACCTCATTTTTAAATATTTTCATAAAATTATAAATTTTTAAATTTTTAAAATTTTAAGCATATTAATTACTTTTAAATTTAATAGTTAACCATTAAATAAAATGATTTGGGTATTTTGGGATTTTTGAAGAAATTTGAATTAATTTTTTTAACCCAAAAAAATTTGTAAAAAAATCCCTTTTCTAAAAACAATGGTAAATTTAAATATAAAATTTCAAATTAAATCTCCCCTTTAATGAATTGGCAATTACCCATGCCAAGCAAATACCTTTTTTACTATAGCCCCTTTAATTATATGATCTTTTTTTCTTTCTTTAATTTTTTTTTTTTTTAAAATTTTTTTAAAAAAAATAAAGGGGTAAATAAATTTTAAGGTTAATTAATATTTTATTAAAATATTATAAAAAGGAAATTTAATTCAAACATCTTATTTTCCTTGGATTTTAATCAAATTAAATTTTATACGGCAATTTTTCTAAACGGCAAATTTATTGACTTTTTTCCCCCAAAAAAAAAAAAAATACAAATTTTTTAAGACAAAACTTAAAAAAAATGATAGAGAATTATTTCTGTAAGGGATTCAAAATTTTAATTTTTTTTTCTTTAAATTTTTAAATTTTCTTTAAATTTATGAAAAATATATCCATTTATTTTAAAAATTTTAAAAAAGCTTTTCCATAGCCCAAAAAAATTTTACTTTTCAATTAAAAAATCCTTATTTTTTCTCTTTTTTTAGGTTTTTTTTTTTAAATTTTTTTCATTAATTTTTTGAATACCCTAAAAGAAAACCTTTAAAATAAAAAAGTAAAAAAAGGGGAAAAAGTCTGTGCATATAATGGAAATAAAATTTTATACCCTTAAAATTGTATTTTTAAAAATTTTAAAACCCTTTATTCTTTTGCTGTTTTAAATTTCGTTTAGTTAAATTATCTTTTAAAAAAATTTAAAAAAATTGATAATTTCTCATCTTTAAATAAATTAAATACCACATCTGTAAAAAATTTAAAAATTTGAAAATTTTCAAAGACATTTTCAATATTGATTAAAAGGATATTAAAAATTAAATTTATTAATTATTGTAAAAGGACCATTTAAAATTTTATATTTTTAAATTTTAAAATTAATATTTAAAATATTTAATTAAATTTTTAAAATTTAATTAGAAAATATTTTAAAAAATTAAAATATATTTAAACATTATTTAATTTTAAATTTAAAACCCATTAATATTTCATTAATTAATTCAAATTTTGCATATTGTAATTTTTTTTTAATAAGAAATTTTTTATGATTTTTAAAACCCAAATTTAGTTTAATTTTTTAAAAATAAATTAATTTATAAAATCTTTCTTATAAAGGTTAAAATAAAAATCCAATTTTTAATTAATTAAAGGGTTTAAAACCCTGAAAGGGTAAAAATTTAACCTTTTTTGAAATTTAATTTCATAATTTTAAAAATTTTTTTTTTTCAAACTTCTAAATTTTGGTAATTTTTAAAATATGAAAAAATTTTTTTTTTTTTAAATTGGAAAAGCCTTAGGTGCAAAATTTTTTCATTTTTCAAACTTTTTTTAAACGTTCTTAATTTTTTTTTGGTTTTGGGGTTTATTTTGTTTTTATTTTGGTTTCTGACCATTAAAATTTAAATAAAAAGTAAATTTTTTTAATGAAGGGCTTTTTAAAGTTGGGTTAATTTCAGGAATAAAATGATTTTAAAATTAAAATTTATTTTTTTAAATTAAACTTTAAAAGCTTATATGGTTGTTTAAATTGTCTGTTTAAAAATTTTTATTTTCTCTGGGTTGGGTTAAAATATGGATTTTAAATTAAAATTTATGGGGAAACAAAATTTAAAAATTTATTGCCATTGTTAAACATTGAAAAAGGAATTTTTAAAATCTTCATATTAATCTATCTCAGAAAATTTGGGAAAAAAAATTTTATTAATATTTTAAAATTGAAAAATAAAATGGGAAGGCCAATTGAAACTGTTATTTTAAGCTGGAATCTTAACCAAAAACTTTTTTTATTTTTAAATTTTTTACATAAACATTTATGATAAATTTTTTTTATTTAAATTAAAAATTTGGTTGTTAAAATTTTTTAAATTTAAAATTTTTAAAACTTTTTTGGGCATAGGACAATAAAAAATTTTCAAATTTTTAAACATAATATTATTTACTTTGAAGATAAATCTAATAATTAAATCAATTATATTGTTTTTTGGGGTTTTAAGGGCCAAAAAAATTGAAATTTTTTTTAACTAACTTTCCAAAAATTAATTAAAATGCTTTAAATTTTTATTTTTTTTAAAACTTTAATTAATTTTTTTAATTAATCAATTTTGGATGGAAAATTTTTGGTAAGGCCAAAGCCCATTAAAAACCATTTTTTTGAAAAAAGGGTTTTTTAATTTATGATTCTCTTAAATTTTTTTTTTTCCTTTTCTCAAAATTTCTTAGCTTTTATAATGGAAATGAAAGAAGAGAGGTGAAAAAATTTTTTTAGATGTTTAATTTTTAACTGTTTTTGATAGGAAAGAGTGTTTGGTCAGGCAAAAAGGTGATATTTACAGTTTTGGGACCTCTTGATTGTCCATAGGGGTATGGATGTGTATTGGCTAAATTTGTAAGTTTTATACGTGCAATTTTTCTGAAACTTGGACATATTTTTGGACTTGTACTGTACATTACACACACAAAAAATTAGACAAAAAGAATAGGCAAATTTTTTTTAATGCGACAAAACGTTATAAAGAAATGATAGAGGAATTAATTGTGGTCTCGGGCCTAAGAGGTGCATTTCAGCAAATTTTGAATTTATACTTTGACAACTTCTCTGAATGATCTATTGGTATTGATTTGTCAAACTATATGAGAAGAAATGATTTCCACTTTTATTTCATAGAAATTTGTAAAAAAAGTCACTTTTCAGCTGATATGCCCAAAAAGTAGCTTTTTCACTTTTTTCAATATTTTTGCAAAAGCAGCATCCTTAATTTTTCTCTGACATTTTGTTTCTGATATCTATTTGTGTTTGTGGTATTTATTTCATGTGTTTTACTCATTTGTGAACTCTGAACACAAAGAAAAGTGGATAAAAGCATTAAAAGAGTGCAAAATGTGCTGTTTTAATAGTCTAGGTCTAACGGTCCGTACGAAGCAAGTGAAATATGAAGTTCTATGCACTTAAAAATTGTATTTCTTTAAACAGATTGCACTGAATCTATATCAAAAGCACTTATTACTGGTTGTTTAAACTTGTCTGTTTCACAGAATACCTTTATTTTCTTCTGTTGGATGGCTGGTGGTTAAAATATTGGCATTTTAAGATTGAAATTTCATGCAGGTTTTAAACAGTAAATTGAAAAAACTTTGCATCAGACCATACTGTCTACATACATAGTTAAAAGCAACAGTCTTGTAACATCCAGGCTTCATATTTGATCATATCTCAGCAAGGATTTGAGCAAAAAGAAGCATATTTCCATCTCCAATATCATTTATATGCAATTTAATATGGAAATATAGGGAACGGCCCAAATTGACAACTTGTTATTTTAAGCTTGACATTGCTTAAGACCATGTAAAACTCATGTGTTATGCTATTTGAAACTTATATTTACATCAAAAGAACATTTATGATATGTAAAATGTTTTGTTTTAATTTAACAACTTCAGAAAATTGTTGTAAGTGGAAAATATTACATTTCATATAAGGCCTCACTTCATTTGAAAACCTCTATTTTTAGGCATAGGCACATATAAAATTAACTTTTGTCAAATTTTTATAAGTCTCATACATTAAGTATGCTGTCATGTACTTTGAATAGATAATATCTTATCCATTGAGACATTAAAAAGTGCAATTTGGTGTTTTTTGGGGATTTTTGAAGCCAAAATTTGAAAGTTGAAATTGTTCTATTTCAACGTCACAATTCAGCAACCAAAGTTGAGATATAAAAAATGCCACATTTTCTATAATATATATCATATGGCTTTGAAACTTTGTAAACTGACTCATAATACACTAAGCTTAAATCATGCCAAGTTTTATTGGAATTGGTCAAGTTTTTGGCCCCTAATAGGCCCAAGACCACAATTAATGACCCCGCTTTTCGTTGTTCACGAATATAGTTCCCTTTAATTATAGTGTATTTCTTCTTAAATTTTTTTCTTTCCTTTTCTCAAACATTTCTTAGCTTTTATAAGGTGGAAATGAAAGAAGAGAGGTGAAATAAATTTTTAGATGTTTAATTTTAACTGATTTTGATATGGAAAGAGTGATTAGGTCAGGTGCAAAAAGGTGATATTTACAGTTTTCGGAACATCTCTTGACTTGTCCATAGGGGTATGGATGTGTATTGGCTAAATTTGTAAGTTTTATACGTGCAATTTTTCTGAAACTTGGACATATTTTTGGACTTGTACTGTACATTACACACACAAAAAATTAGACAAAAAGAATAGGCAAATTTTTTTTAATGCGACAAAACGTTATAAAGAAATGATAGAGGAATTAATTGTGGTCTCGGGCCAGCTTCCTGCAATTAAAAACACCTTCATACGGGTTTTCAATATATTTAAAACATGGCAATAAAGAACTTTAAACTGATCACTAACTCACTTATTTGCTATATGATAATAAAATATATAGTTGAAAATCTATATAGAACAAAACGAAATAGCTATCCATACGTATAATTTTAAAAGTATATTAATGATTTAAAACATGGACACATATACCTCAGCCTTCCAAAAATTCATGAGAAATCATAAATGCATGTAATGAGTTATTGCGAACTGGTAAACTAGTATGATACAATGTACATTAATTAATGTTCCTTACGACCGATCATCAATATAGGTGTAACTCTCCCAAGAGATGGATTGAGATTGGGAAATTAATTGACCTAATATAAAACCATTATTGAAGAGGCATAACTTTTAAATTCTAGGTACAACAGATTTCATTAATAAGATAGAGTCACACAAGATAAAAAGGGAATGCATTCTCATTGCCTATGATGTAACGTAAATGTACACAAATATGATCGTAAATAAAAGAAACGGTTATCAATGCAGTAGAATTAATTGATACACAAGAATATCCTTTAAAGATTCAAAAAAGGTTTAACTGTATTTGATAAATTATTTCTTAGAAACAATGAATTTGGGTATAATGCACAGTTATACAAACAAGTTATTAGAGCGCTCATGGGTGGTAGATTTTCACCATTACGCACATATCTTCACATTTCTGTCCTATTGATAAATATCTTCGATAAGTTCCAATGGAAAGAAAAATTCAAATTACATTGTCAATATAGAGATGACGGTTTTATCGTCTTCACAGGCAAAAACAAGCAAGTAGAAGATTTCTTTAACATAGCGTATGACAGTGACCCTCTACTCAGTTCACATGATGAGGTAGTAGTTGGAGGACTTTTGAAAAGGGACCACCTACTGCATTATGGGCAACACACATAATTTACCAAAAAACGGTGTAAATTCTTGAGATTTTTTTCCGGATGTCTGTTGAAGGAACCGCAATAATAATCGAATTATCCTAATACGGGGCGCCGAATGGGACTCTTGTGGTTTTGTACAAAATTCAATTCTGTCATAACAAACTCATTTTTGTCTTACAAAACTATGTGCTACAGACTTGTTTTGTGAGAACTTCAATTGTGTGATGACGAAATTCATTTGTGTAGACAAAATTCATTTTTGTCATGACAAAATTCATTTTTGTAGACAAAATTCATATTTGTCATGACAAAAGTCAATTTTGTCTAAAAGGTATGCAAATATAAACATATTTGCATACATATTTGCATACAAAATTGACTTTTGTTACCTGATATGGAAATTAAATCACAAAAGTCAATTGTGTGAGGTAAGATTCAATTTTGTGAGACAAAATTAACTTTTGTGAGACAAAATTAACTTTTGTTAGAC
Source organism: Mytilus edulis (assembly GCA_019925275.1). Classification (NCBI taxonomy): domain Eukaryota; kingdom Metazoa; phylum Mollusca; class Bivalvia; order Mytilida; family Mytilidae; genus Mytilus; species Mytilus edulis. Next base: position 54,944,626 of record CM034360.1, on the reverse strand, counting down.
AAAATTGACTTTTGTGAGACAAAATTCAATTTTATCAATTTTGTTGAGACAAAAGTCAATTTTGTCAATTTTGTTGAGACAAAAATCAATTTTGTTAATTTTGTTGAGACAAAAGTCAATTTTGTTAATTTTGTTGAGACAAAAATCAATTTTGTCAATTTTGTTGAGACAAAAGTCAATTTTGTTAATTTTGTTGAGACAAAAGTCAATTTTGTTAATTTTGTTGAGACAAAAGTCAATTTTGTCAATTTTGTTGAGACAAAAGTCAATTTTGTCAATTTTGTTGAGACAAAAGTCAATTTTGTTGAGACAAAATTCAATTTTGTGACGACAAAATTCATTTTTGTAACGACAAAATTCAATTTTGTAACAACAAAATTGACTTTTATGGGACAAAATTGACTTTCGTGAGACAAAATTGACTTTCGTGAGACAAAATCAATTTTGTTGAGACAAAATTCAATTTTGTTGAGACAAAATTCAATTTTGTTGAGACAAAATTCAATTTTGTTGAGACGAAATCCAATTTTGTCAATTTTGTTGAGACAAAATTCAATTTTGTCAATTTTGTTGAGACAAAAGTCAATTTTGTCTCACATTGGTCAATTTTGTCTCACAAAAGTCAATTTTGTCTCACAAAAGTCAATTTTGTCAATTTTGTTCAGACAAAAGTCAGTTTTGTCAATTTTGTCTCACAAAAGTCAATTTTGTCTCACAAAAGTCAATTTTGTGTAACAAAAGTCGATTTTGTATGCAAATTAGTTCACAGAAACCAAACTAAACTAATTTGAATACAAAATTGACTTTTGTGAGACAAAATTAACTTTTGTTAGACAAAATTGACTTTTGTGAGACAAAATTCAATTTTATCAATTTTGTTGAGACAAAAGTCAATTTTGTCAATTTTGTTGAGACAAAAATCAATTTTGTTAATTTTGTTGAGACAAAAGTCAATTTTGTTAATTTTGTTGAGACAAAAATCAATTTTGTCAATTTTGTTGAGACAAAAGTCAATTTTGTTAATTTTGTTGAGACAAAAGTCAATTTTGTTAATTTTGTTGAGACAAAAGTCAATTTTGTCAATTTTGTTGAGACAAAAGTCAATTTTGTCAATTTTGTTGAGACAAAAGTCAATTTTGTTGAGACAAAATTCAATTTTGTGACGACAAAATTCATTTTTGTAACGACAAAATTCAATTTTGTAACAACAAAATTGACTTTTATGGGACAAAATTGACTTTCGTGAGACAAAATTGACTTTCGTGAGACAAAATCAATTTTGTTGAGACAAAATTCAATTTTGTTGAGACAAAATTCAATTTTGTTGAGACAAAATTCAATTTTGTTGAGACAAAATTCAATTTTGTTGAGACAAAATTCAATTTTGTTGAGACAAAATTCAATTTTGTTGAGACGAAATCCAATTTTGTCAATTTTGTTGAGACAAAATTCAATTTTGTCAATTTTGTTGAGACAAAAGTCAATTTTGTCTCACATTGGTCAATTTTGTCTCACAAAAGTCAATTTTGTCTCACAAAAGTCAATTTTGTCAATTTTGTTCAGACAAAAGTCAGTTTTGTCAATTTTGTCTCACAAAAGTCAATTTTGTCTCACAAAAGTCAATTTTGTGTAAACAAAAGTCGATTTTGTATGCAAATTAGTTCACAGAAACCAAACTAAACTAATTTGAATACAAAATTGACTTTTGTCGCCCAATTTTCAAATTAGGTAACAAAAGTCAAGTCTGTGTAACAAAAATGAATTTTGTCATGACAAAAGTGACTTTTGTCCGCTGATAGATAATTTTGTATGACAAAATTTTAAATTTGTAGTATGATACAAATTTTGTTAAACTTAACTCATTTTTGTTGAACAAAAGTCACTTTTGTCCGTACAAAATTGAATTTTGAGTACAAAACCACGAGAGTCCCATTCGGCGCCCCGTACGTACCTGCTACTGATATGATTATGTAATATTTGGTAAACTATGCTTGCCAATGAGAGAACTTTTCAATGAATAAGGCGTTGAATATTTAGTCGGAGCAAAGTAAGCTTAATGACCTCAAATTGAATAGTGTCAAATTACTGGCATTTTTGTTTATACTAAACAATCGAAAACAGACACGATAATAGGCAAACAAACAAAAAAAACATGCTCCTGATTTCGGACAGGTATACATGTGTAAGCAGCAAATTGAATGTATTAGCTGGATCCATACCCATTTCTAATGTGGAACATGGTTATTACGGCATAAAACAAATGATTAGGAAGTAGCTTTTGTCTTATTGGTAGGAATTAACATTCCACATTCTATGAAATAAAATAATCGTACTTTAACGTTTAATCCCGCTGCAAATGTTTGCAGCTGTCCTTAGTCTGGAATCTGATGTACAGTAGTTGTCATCTGTTTATGAAGTTCATCGGTTAGTTTTCCCTTTAGAATGGATTTATATTAGTAATTTTGGGGGCCCTTTATAGCTTGCTGTTCGGTGTGAGCCAAGGCTCTGTGTTAAAGGCCTTAAATTACTTGGATGGAGTGTTGTCTCATTGGCACTCACACCACATCTTCCTAATCTATTTAATATTTTTTTAATAGAAAAGTAAATAAAATGACTCAGGGACCTACATGTAGGTGAAATATTACCTCTACCAATGAGAACCCTAGAAGTGTCATCCATTGGTAGTAGTTTGAACTTCCACGTTGGTAAAAAATAGTATCGAATTAAAAACATTATGTATCTCCTCATATTTAACACCCGACTCTCATTATACACAAATTTTCCTGATTTACAATAAAAAGAAAATATTGTCCTCCACAAACATGACAATGAAACACTGAAATATAATTTGCAATTCATTTGAAATAAGTATTAGCATTAAAAAAAAGTTCTAAGGTTCACGTTTTGACTTTTTTTTTAAAAGCAACTTGTTTTGATAATTCGGTTTTATCCATATGAAATCATAAAAGATATTCTAGGTGTTCATTGCAAAGCAAGTAATGCTGCTTTATTGTAGAGCGGAACTTTGCAGGCTACCGTTGTGGTAAAAATTATAATCTCATTTTATTTATTAAAGTTTTTTTAACATATGTTTAGGTGTGAAAACACACTTGTATCCAAAATTTTCTTGCAACTGAAAAAAAAAGAACCCATGCATAAAGAAATTTATTCTATTTTAAACAATCTAGGATTTTCAAACCTAGCTGGGGGGGGGGGGGGGGGGGGGGGGTTGTCTATTAAACAATGTTCACCAAGTATTAACAACGAGTATTTGATCAGTACTTTTTTTTAAAAACTATAACATTTTAATTATGCTGTATTCATTGTTATAATGTATAATGTACTGAAATATGTAATTGTGTTTTTGCCAATAAAGTATTTGTATTTGAATTTATTCTGATTTAAGAGCAAAGTCCTGTAAGACCCCTTTTTAATATTTTAAAAAAATGATGATATTTGCGTTAAACCCCAAAAGTGACTCAGGAACATGCAGAAATATGATCACTTTTGTCTTTGAACCGACAGTAAAGTCCCTGAGAATGTTGGGCGTTCTTTGGATGAATAAATACGCAGCCACGTCTAGTCAGAAAGGAGATTTTGCATCCTTTGTCTCGTGATGTGATAGAGTACCAGGCTCTCTGCACGTTAATAACCCCCACAGGTGCTTGAGGACAGGATCCTGTATGAGCCCCATATAGTCCCTCCCCCCCCCTTTTTTTTTTAATCATAAATCTCAGATTTTTCTATCTATATCACTTATTTGTACTTATTTGTACCATATATACTAATATAACATATTTATACTCTTAATATGCATGTTTACTATCAACGTGAATCTCGACTATAGAGCGAAGCGCTCTATAGTCGAGATTCACGTTGATAGTAAACATGCATATTTAGAGTATAAATATGGTATATTAGTATATATATGGTACAAATAAGTACAAATAAGGGATATATATAGAAAAATCTGAGATTTATGATTAAAAAAAAAAATATAAAAAAAAGGGGGAGGGACTATTTGGGGCTCATACAGGATCCTGTCCTCAAGCACCTGTGATAACCCCTGGAGGAACTTCTACTGGCAGCGTCTGGAGGTGGCCTGTTGCAAGGCTTAATTTCAATTTCTCTATCCAATACATCCTCATTTTCCAGTTTTATTTCAAATTTGTCGACATTGATTTCGGCAAGGATTTGTATATCTTACTATACAAATCCTTGATTTCGGTTAAAGACCTTCTGGTTGTATTAATGATTATTGATTTGATGTCATCATGGGCATGCATGAAATATTTGATGCTGAACGTAAAACAAACCACATCAATTAATTTAATATTACTGTATCAGTGTAAATTAAATATACTTCTTCTGCTAGTGTTGTGGGGGTATACAATACATTTACAATAATAATTTATTAACGTCTCACCATCAATAATACAGTATACACAATTCACATTATAAAAGGAAACCTTTTAAAATTATTAATGCCATATGAGAGACGGATTATAAAGGAACGGACATTCAGTCAATACCTGCTCCTCCGTTTCAATTATATCGTCACAAACAAAACAAGTTCTTTGATCTATTGGGAGACTCTCGTAGCGTCCCGTATCCACCCGTATTGAGACAGCACCAAAGTGAAACTGAGAGTCAGTAAATGTTGAATAATTGAATTAATTACTTATTAATAAAGCAAATCTTGGAACACAAGAAAAAAGATAAAGCAAATTAACACTAGTGATATTAAGGTTCCTCTATAAAAATATTAGTGAATAAAATGCATAATGATTGTATGTATTTAGGCAGCAACCATTTGATTTGAATCTATTTTTTTCGTGACAAGTCGAAAACAATTTTTTAATTTGATTTTTAGCATAACATATAGTGGCAGCTGTAAAACAATCATTTCTTTTTCTCAGAATCAAAAACAAATTATTTTTTTCTCCAAAAAACTGGAAACAAACTTTTTTTCCAAAAAAAAACCATAGCTCCCCCACCCCCAGAAAATCAAATGGTTGCTGCCTTATACAAATTATAAAAAAACCATTTACACCATGATTACATTGAAAGTAAAAGGATACCCTACATTTATCATGATAATCATGTTTACTTTTTTTTTAATCATGTTCACTGTGAACGAAGTCATATTTTAGAATGACTGTCCTTCCCACTTTTTACATCTCGTAAATTACTCAAATCATCGTTTTGCATTCCATGCACTCATTATAAAATCATAGATACAATTATATTAATTGTGTGGTTAACTTCTTTTAGTAGTGTCCAAACAATAAAATTTTAAGAAAAAATAACTTACAGTCATATATTTTAAAGAAATATAAGTTAATTTCTTCCTTTAATTAAGTTTAAATAATTTCATTTCACTTGTTTTTTGTCGTTGCAAGATTAATACAAGCTATTGTTTCCCAAATCAATATTTTATATACTATTAAAAAAGACAAAACTTTTAAAAGTGAATTCAAATTTTACAAACCATTTAAATCATACTTTCCTGCAATTTTACATAACTAATGCTAGCTGGTTTTTTTTAACTTAATTAATAAAGTAACATGGCATTAATTTTTAATTTTAAACCCGTTAGTGTACAAAGGGAAGCAACTTTAGTTGTTCTACGTAGGGGTAAAATTGGCAGGTTAATGGTGCAAAATCAGCAGGTGCCATATCAGCAGATGAGTGATCTAGACCCGTCTCAATTATGTAAATCAATATTGTATCTGATTTTATGCCCTTTATGGGCCCTGTAATTTGGGAAATAAAAATATTCTATTCTATACTGTATTCTATTCTATTCTATAGAAAATACGGCATTTTTTTGGAAAATTTGCTCTTTCGAAGTAAATAGACGCAGATCTATTAAAGATATGAGACGACTGGATGCAAGCAATACTAAATAATTTTTTCACGGTCATTTTATATAGTCTACTGAAGGAGCTAAAACTACCATCATTAGAAATAAGACGGAAAATAAAAAGGCTTTGCTTGTTTCACAAAGCTTTACATAAAAAGATAGCCATAAATATACCAGATTATGTAGAACAACAAGGCAGGACAACACGGCAATACCACCGAAGCAAATTTAGAAACCTTCAAACTTCAACAAACACCTACAAATACAGCTTCTTTCCACGTACCATCAAAGACTGGAA